>CM031236.1:332086057-332657646 GCA_018340775.1 Taxus wallichiana var. yunnanensis
TCATAAAGACACTTGGACACTCTTGGCACAACATACTAGCCATGATGGACCTCATAATAACCATAAGTAAACTTAGGAGGACTCATACTATGACCATGCAGACTGAATCATGCTCCGCAACACTATAGGATTCACCCAACATGACACTACCAATCAACCTTCATGTTTGACCTTTGACTAGCACCTCATGGAGACTCATATGACCTTATAATACCCTTTACCATCAGTGGATTTTACATCAATGAAAACACTAAGACTCAATGGATAACAATTTTGTTCTTATTTTATGGTCTATTTTTTCTCACACAAAGCGAGGTGTTATATTTGGTATCAAAGCTAGTTTTCAACACTAAGAGATCTAGAATATATATATATATATATATATATATATATATAAACAAGATTAATTAACTATTAATTGAAAAGGATAATTAATCAAACCCACTTACATAAATAGGTATGAAACATGTCATTTAGTGAAGTGAAAAACCTAATCTAGATCAGTAAATCGAAATTTGACTAACAACTAAAAATTGACCTAAACTCAAAAAAATGACCTATGATGATAATCTAATTTCCTTCCTTATGTCATTATGGGATAGATATGAAAATAAGAGGATGTGGAGTAGATAGGGGCCAAGGATGTTGTTATCGTAGATAGGGGCCAAAGATGTTGTTATCACCAAATCACATCACCCTCTAATTTTCACAAGTGTGTGTGTGTGTGTTGAGCTCATAGTGTGATAGGGTAACATTGGTACTATCTTCAAGTGTGGGACTTGCTACTTGAGATAGACTATAGTAATTTTATGTACCCTTAATACCACTTTTAACCCCAAGCACATCGGCCTATCACCAAGCCAGTAATTAGGTGCTCACCCGAGGCACACACTGAAGCTGATCCCCTCCTTTATATGAGCATTGTGAGAAGGTTTTTCCATTAGTGGAGAATGATTTCCAAAATTATAAGTAAAATCATTTAGTTAATAAGGTAGAAGGAGCATCTCACAGATCCATAAATTAATGCATTACATTAAAAAATAACAAGTAACAAGCACAATAAATGAGATATGAGTCATGAAAACCATTTAACATGAGGGTTTACACCCTTAAACATGATATATAGAATGAGTCCATATATATATATATTCAATTCAATTCAAATAGTTTTGGTAGCTACATTACAATCAAAAGAGGTTATCTCAGACCATACAAGTTAAATGACAAGGACTTAATTCCTACAGATATTCCTTGATAAAAGGTCCTAGATATACCCTCCTATTTGAATCCTTGTTATATACCCTAATTCAATAAAGAGGCTTATTACATCCTTGATATCCCTCAGCACTAAGTTCTCTAAACCCTAGCATTAGTGTAACATTATGTTACTCAACATTTTACTCTCTTTGCATTCTCTTCTCTATTTTTGTGCATCTTCCTTACTTCCAAGCATATCTTTTTATAGGATCAGACACCCATTTACGTGCCTTCCATCCTCGAGTAGATTACATGCCAAGTGTCAATGTGGTCATCCAATGGTGAGTTATTATCCCTTTGTAAACCCTCCACTTTCTATAATGATATCTCATGAAAATATTCCCTGCATGGAATATCCTTTTCTTGACCTCCAAGGTTCCAAGTTGGTACCTTATCCACTCAGCATGCCTAGTTAGGTCACATTATTCCTCAAGTTCCTCTAGAATACCAATTATGGCTAAGTCCTTTGAACATGTGTTATACCTTCCCCGCACACCTAGGTTTCTCCTAAACCCTTGTTACACTTGTTTTTCCTACGCACTTCTCCCTACGCACCCTTCTTCTTACTAGTCTTGCGTAAGCGCACCCTTTGGTACTTAGTCAATATTTCAAGGCCCAACATCACCCCACACTAAATATGTTCTCCTTCCTTAGAAACATCCTTCTCCTTTAAAGAATAAAGAATAGTAGGCCCAAACAAATTGAATGAATAATGAAAGAATGGAAGAATTTGTTATTACTGTAAGAGGAGTGGGATATCCTTCCTTACTTTTGCCTCGGGCCTGTTCTCGGAATCCACTTCACCCTGAACCTACTGAAGTAGGTCACCCACTAGAGCACTCACCTCCTCAAAAATCAATTCATCACCCTTAGCATTCAATGTATATCAAATTCCTTCTAACTCGCTTACTAAGGTCATCTAGCACATCCATTCTACGAGTGACTTGGGGGTACAACTCCTTAAGCTGATTATTAATTGAACCTTGCAAGCCTTTGATTGATTCCAACTTATTTTCAATTTCAGCTAGGATTTTTTCCCACTCTGCCCTATTTCCTTTGTTCTTCTCTTGGAATTCCTTCAGATCCACCTCATGCATAACAACTAGAATGCTTGCTACCCTTTCTCTATCAATGCAATTGTCATACACAGCCTCAACTATTTTTGCGGTGGTCTTTATAGTGGTAAGGAGCTTGGAATATCGAGTAACTATTTCCCCGATCTTCAATTTCTATTCCTCCTTCTGGCGCACCAATGCCTCTTCTACTCACTCGAATGCAAGCAGTCTCCTTTTCATGGTGAGGATGTGGGTTAAGTCTTCCAATCATTAAAAGGTTTACTCATATTTTATCTCAGGTGGGCCCAAGTCTAGGTGCTTCAAGATTATGGTGTCCATAATCATCTCTATCTCTTTTTACACCTTGTGCACCTTCCCCTTCTCCTCCCTCAATTCACACCTTAATTATGTGCTAAGTAGATACTCTTGATTTAAATCCTTCCTATTCTCAATGATTTCTTCATTCTTCTTCTCCGCTTCCTCTTCAAGGACCCTTACTATATCATTCCTCCCAAAGATTTTTGCCTCAACCTCTACTAATACCTTGTTGAGTTCATTACACACTTTCTCATTTGATAGTTGTTGATAATTCACTAGAGGGTTCACTCAATTAGTTTCTAGTATCTTCATCAACACCTATTGGTTGACTTCGAACTCCATATCATCAACATGGGACTCAAAATCCCAAGATAAAATATTTCTTTTATGAAGGTATGTTGCTCTCTTCTTCGAATGAAGACCATGCAAGGAGTTGGTTAGAAGGCAAGGTAATTTGGAAGCACACGTGCAGTACCTTATTCAGATCATTGATATAACTCATTCCTTGCTCCTGCACCACTACCACACTCTTCCTTCCCATGCATGTTTCCTTAGGGAAGCTTACCACTAGGCTGGGATCTCCACCCATGCTCCCATATTCCTTCTCTATACTCTCCTCCTCCATATCCTTGAGTACTTCATCGACACTATGCTCCACCTCCTATTCCACCAATTCTTTTATTATGCTTGCTACCTCCCTTTCTCGTGGCATCTTCTATCTGCTCCTTGGTCAAACTTAGGGTCCTTTGATCCTTAGTGTTCACTTCCTCACTTTCCCCTTGTCATGAGTGTCTTATTTTTCCTCATCATTCTCTTCATTCCCTTCCTATGAGTCATGTATGCCATACACAAGATGGTCTTAAGACTCTCCATTCTCGTCATTATCCCCATGTCACCATTATAAGCCTCCGGCTCTCCATTTCTTCTAAGTCTTCCTCTTCTTCTTCCTAACTAGTGATTCTAGTATAGGACACTTTTCCTTCTCTTCCTTAGTAGGCAACTCCTTTCTTACTGGTGACTCTTGTTTTCCAGGGGGATTTTCTTTCTCTGGTGCTTCTTCCTTAGGTGTCTTCTATTTTTCTTCTATAGGGAGTTTTCATTTGTGTATAGGTTCTTGGATTTACACTCAAATCCTATGTGCCTCTGATTGTGTTGTCTTCATACTTGGTTCCTTTTTTTCTCAAGAGCCTCCTCTCTCTCCCTCTTCCTTGGTGTGGCCTTCTTTCTTATGGTAGGGTCTTCTAGGATTGAGACATCATTTTCCACATAGGTTCCCTTCTCATATTTCAGCCTTATGCATAGTTATATCCTTGTTGTGGTTCTTCCATAAATAAGTAAGGTCATTGGATTCATCATGTGCATGTCATGGGAGACATACTTCTCCACATAGGTGCGCTTATTTGGGTATATCAGGGTTCTATGCAGCTTACTCGTATTCCCGATCTACCGTGTTGAGGTCAAATCTTAACTTCTTTTCCTCCTTGAACATGTTGACACCTACCTAGAAGTATTGTGTCATGAAGGAGAATGAAAGCTTGCATTAGGGACCCTTGGCGAGATCTACTAGAGTAAACCAGACAATGTATAAGTGTTGGTATATAGTGAATTTAGTTTCACATTGTAGAAAAATAATTAACTACTCAAGTATCCTCCACTCTGTGCCGAATGCATCACACATCTTCTTATGCCATTTTGTAACAAACCGTTACACTAAAACCTTGAGGTGCTAGTGAAATCCACATGTGAGGATCATAACATCCCACCACGCTTCCATAGATCCCAACTCGGGATGGGTTTATGCCCGCACTCCCATACGTACGAGCCCCACTTCACCAACGTTTAGGTGCCCCATGGGCCCCAGCTACACGACGTAACCAACCAAGTGGGATTCGAACATGGGTGGTCACTCTGATACCAAATGTAATGAACTGTTACACCAAAACCTTGAGGCATTAGTGAAATCCACACATGAGGATCATAACACATTTTTATAGGTGTGCCTTATGGGCATTCGTCATTGTTTTGCAAGTGTAATTCTCAATCTCTTGGCATGTGAGGGGTTATCATCTAGTTACTCCCATACAAATTTTTCTATCCCATCGGGAACTCTAATCTCTTAAAAGATGATGGTAAAGAGGATGTTACCAAACATTATATTTTCTCCATCACGTGTGACACCGATATTTTTTCAACTATGAATTTTGAGATGTTAAAGATTGTGCCCTCTGAGATCTTTTGGCAAACATTCAACCAGGACTTCTTGAACTATGTCCACCTCTCTTATCCATTCAACTTGGATACTAAGCATGTGGCCATCCTCATCATAGGGTTGGAAATCATAGAGATGTTGAAGTATCGTGACCCCTTCTTGTAGTCATAGACCTCCACAGTCTTCTTGATGGCCTCCTTGTCATCCAAGTCATCATAAGAATCTCCCTCATAGGTAAGACCAATAAATTTAGAAATTATCTGGGGAGTTATCCACATCCTTCATCCTGTGAAGTAGAAATGGTATTCATGAATGCGTGACATTAGCCATTGGTACAACCACTTGGGTTTTCAAAAATAGGAAACTCATAGAGTTGTAATAACCCAAACTTTTCCATCTTCACCTTTACTTCATCATCGTAGATTGGCATTCCATCTGGTGTCCTTTTATCTATAGGTCTAACCATTTCCAATGCCATATCTTTCTCTGTGGTGCTCGTTCGATGGTTTTAGTCACTTACAACCATATTTCTCATGTGAGACACCCATTCTTTTCCCAGCAATACGCCATTTGGGTATTTCATCTCTGCGTACCATTCTTCATTGAAGCTAGTGGAGACAACTTGTTTCCCTTTTCCCTTGCCCTTCTTTGGTGAAATGGTGGTTACCTTCCTTGGTGCCATTTTCTCTTGTCAGGTTATTTAAAAATTATTTTCTTCCTTCTGATCTTGGATCTAATTAACTCTATATATCTACTCTTACGTGAAAATCCCTTCAATCTTGTTCCCTAGCTATGGAACCCTAACTTGAAAAAAACTCTTCCTTCCATAAAATGACATATTCACTTATGATTTTTCAAACTCATACAACCTTCTACCTCATGCATGTGTACTATTTTTCCACTTTGTATTGTTGATCAACCTAGCTATGCACTTAGATATTTACAACCCTCTTTTCACACAACTTCTCTCCAAGGATTCCCTAGTTTGCAAGAGATCTTTGATATCACAAATGCAATGTAACAATAATGTATCCCAACCTCTTACTTATAGTTTTTACTTATTTTCTGTAATAAATGCAATGTCACCTACCATCATACCTTTACAATAAAGGTTACTTTTTCCTCATAAGCGAACCTTCAGCACTTTTACCCCCACGCCTAATCCTACATGGAAACTCCAACCTTATAGAGTGTAAAACTCCTTCGACCAAAGATCCTTTCACACATGCTCTCAAAGATCGAAGGAACTCATACTATCATACTCCCATTGAAATGACCTGGTAACCTCATACCATCTAGTGCTTATAATTGGCATGTGCCTGAATCAAGGATGTATGAGATGATATATGGTCCTAACTAATAGACTTTCAATTTCCCAGGATGGCGTAAAATTTTGGATTCATAAAGAAATACCATCTTCCCAACCTTGAATTGTTTTCTTTTAATATGGTGATCATGACATACTTTTTATTTTGCCTTTTCAGCATTTTTACTCAACCTATCAAGTGATCGCCTTTCTTCCAACTGCATTAACTTCTCTATGTGCTCCTATATTGCTTGCTCATTAGCTAATCCTCCTGCATGTGTAATATGTAGGGATGGTAGCATGAATTCTACTGGTAAAACAACTTCCATGCCAAACACCAATTGGAATGGTGTGGCCTTGTTTAATTTATTATAGGTAGTCCTATACACCCATAGTACAACTAAAACTTTTTCATCCCAATCTTGTCTTCCCACATCACAAATTTTTGTCAGCATGTGACTCAAAATTTTGTTAAATGCCTCAACAGTTCCATTATCTTGTGGGTGATATGGGGTAGTCTTGTGGTGGGCTATCATGAATTCTACCAACAAGATTCTAATTGTATCATTCAAGAAATGGGTACCCATATCACTTGTTAAGCTCAGCGGACATCCATATCTATTGATTATATTTTCCCACAAAAACCTAGTTGTTGTTGTTATATGCAGTCCTTTGTAGGTGCTACCTCTGCCCATCTTGTTAAGTAGTCAGTGCAAGTGATGATATAGTGTAAACTAATCCTTCACGTGGCAGGTGAAATAGGTTTGACAAAATAAATGGCCCACTTCTCAAATGGTTTTGAGCTAGCTATCAACCTCAAGGGCATCTCATTCATTCTTCCTCATTTTCTAAGGCACTAGAAATGGTCATAGACCTTGCAAAACTCAATGCAATCCTAGTAGATTCTTTCCCACCAAAACCTTTCTAGTAGAATATTTTATGTGGTGGCATTCCCTATATAGTGCCCTCCTGCAATCCCACTATGTGCTTCCTCCATGATTGCAATGCACTCATATTCGACACACACCAACGTAAACCCTCATCATGGTCTAGTTTTTATAAGTATCCACTTATTAGTATGTATGGTGCGGTGCATATGGATAAATGTTTTCTTTCCGCAGTCCTCATTACTTTCGATGCCACACCCATTTTAAGAAACATAATAATATCTTCCAAATCTGAGGGCATGTGACACAACCTAAATAGTTGCGTGCCTAGAATTGTATCATCAATACTTTGTACATCCTCCCCGATTCAATCCTTGACAAATGATCATGCCCTGAGTTACTCTTTCCTAGATTCATAACAACTGTAAAATCAAACTCTTGAAACAATAAGACCCACCAACATATGTGCCCTTGCAAAATGGGCTTGTTTACCAAGTAATTCAATGCCATGTGGTCCATGTAGAATATGAAGGGCATTCCCAGCAGATATTTCCTTAATTTTTGTAGTGCGTAGATCATTGATAGTGCTTTGTGCTTAGTAGTAGTGTAGTTATGTTTTGTTGGTGTTAACTTCTTGCTAGAAAAACACAAGGGGTGGTCAAAATTCCTTCTCAAGGTTGTGCTAGGACTTCCCAAATCACCATCCCTTAAGCATGAACATGTACATGGAATGGCTTGTCCTAAGAGGGAAAATGTAATATGGCCGTAGTGATAAGCCTATTCTTTAATGTATCAAATGTTGTGTACTACACCTATCCCTAGTGAAATGCACTTTTGTGTTTTAGTAACTTTTCCAATGACACATCAATCTTGGCATACCCCTTAATAAATTTCCGATAGTACCCTGTATGTGTAAGGAATCTGTGTAGTGCGCTCTAGCTGGTAGGCTCCCCCAATCCCATAATAATTACAACTTTGGTGGGATCCACCAACAAGCCTTCCTTACATATGATGTGCCCAAACAGGGTTCCAAATGGAATATCAAAGAGACATTTCTTGATGTTGAGGGATATGTGTAACTACCGACATATTTCAAACATTAATCACAAATTTTCACAATGGTCTTTCACTAGTCCACACACTGTTCATTCATCAAGGTAGACTTGAAGGAACTTATGGATAAAATCTTGAAATGCTTGGACCACTATGCGCGAAAACATAGCAGGTGCATTCTTCAGTTCAAAAGGCATGACCATGTAGGAAAACATTCCCCATTTAGTGGAGAAAGTTATCTTTTCTTGGTATTCTTTTACAATTCTAACTTGATGATACCATGAGAATCCATCCATGAAGGAATAGATCTCGTGCCTAGCTACTCCTTCTAGGATTTCCTCAATAAAAGGGGTTGGAAAGGGATCAATTACACATACCACATTTAAGTCCCTATAGTCAACACAAATCCTTATCCTTCCATCATTTTAATGTTGATGACCACAGGGATTATCCATTTTGATTCCTCCACAACTTCAATGATTCTGATGTGATCATCTTGTTTATCTCCTCCTTGACCTAAATGCACAAATTTGGATTCATTTGGTAAGGTCTCTTTCAAACTCGGTGCAAACCCTCCTTTAACTTGATTTTCATCTCCCCAAGGAGTGGTGAATGCTTTTAAGCTCATGGTATCTGTGTAGAAATAGGTCCTAAACTCGTGCAATAGATCATTGATATTTGAAACCTCCTTCTCTGACCAATAGTATCCAATAGTGGCCTCTTTAGGTTCTATTTTTGAGGTGATGTTAACATTATTTGTTTTGAGGGGGTCAAGACACGTTGCTTCTTCAAAGACTATCCATAACTTTGCACATACCTTCAATATGGTTAGCATCCAAATTCTCCATCTCTTTGCCATCTATTACATAGACCATCTTTCCCTTCTCCTTCTCTATGCATGCTCTCTCAAGTTATTTCTCTTCTGATTGTTCCTCATCAAAGTGCACTTCCAAACCAGGTTCACCCAATAACTCTAGTATTCTATCCCCGCCATGGCACTATCTCTCATTGTTAGGATCTTAAAACTTACAATGCCTTATCCACTAATGGCTTGGTGCTCTGATATTCAAAGTCTTGAAGGAGGTCAGCCATTAACTCTTGCTAATTTCCTGTCTCTACGGTGCATCTTTGAGTGAATGTACCATGCGTGTAAACAACCTTGTAAGGTGGAGTACAAATTATACACCAATAAATAATGTGGAAAGGATTCTACACATTCCATCACGAATTTCTCACATTCTTGGATGTGAAATGAGGTGGGTTCCTTCCCATGATAGTCTTGTATACTAGTGGGTACATTGCTTCAAGAAAACCAAACAAAGAACATGATTCTCACTTTGCACCACTCTATAAGGCTATTGCGATGGGTCACCCACCAACATGTTATGGTCTCGAGAAAGTTATATTTGAGCATCCTTCTTTTTTGATCTCACTTTTCCACTGGGTCTCCATCTCTTGTAAGAAAAATTTAGGGTTGGACTCTCTAGAGTAACTTGGAAACTTTTTTCCTCCCAGGCACTTGACTGAATGCATATTTTTACTCTTGTAATAAATCCTCTTAATTACCACCCAATTAACTCATAAGTCATGTGCACCCAATTTTCACATGCTACACTAGTGGTATCAATCATAGATTGAGTGTCTTCAAACTGAATAACTCCTTCCATAGGATTAATCACCTCAGGATCTCTAATAGAGTGCACATATATCCTGTCAATAAATTATTTTCCCAAGGGGTCAGTATAGGGTGTTGACTTCCCATTGGTCAAGGGGATGATTACCCATTCTTCCTTGTTCTCAAAACTTATGTACACTTTATTGAACTATAGGTCAATGTTGTTCTTATAACACCGAGGGTGCCCAAGTAATGCTTTGAAAGTTTTCTACCTTAGCTAATGCTAAGACTTCAAAATATCTAGTGAATTTCACCCCTTGGATAATGATAGCAACATATTTCAAAACACCAATGGGCATTGCCTTTGTCTTGTTGGCCATATACAAAATTTTTGAAGATGGTTATAGTGGGGTCCTTCCCATTTGGTTCCAGGTGTCAAGGGTGAGAACATTTACTTGTATGCCCCGTTAATCGAATATTGCTTACGAGCCACCCATCCAAGACCACATTCAAGGTTGAGGCTATGGGGAGGAAGGTAGCATGCAAAACCTACCTCCAAAGTGCTCTTCTCTCAAGCGTGTGGTAATTTTTCTCACAACCATCCCATAGAAAAGGAATGATATTATCATGCCTTAGCATTTTACATACTTCCCTGATCTCATCCATATCCCTCTGCAGAGTCTAAATGCTCTTTCTTTGTTCTAACTTTGTTCTAACTTCCTTCACTACTCCTTTAGGCACTAGATTTCTCCTTGTAGGCTTCAAATTACATCCATGGTTTCTTGATACACCTATTTATGATGAGTAGGGTCCGGATAATTTCCTTGCACCACCTCTTCGCTAGTAACTATTGGCTTCTTCCTAGGTTTATCCCTCGCACATGCAACTTTAGATCATGTCATCACTAGTATAGGTTCTAGTTCTCGACTCATGCGCCACCATTGGAATCCATTATGATTAGGAATTATTAATGCTTACCATTTTGGTGCCTTTTTCATTTTGTTGGTGCTAGCTCATATGTTCAAATAGCTCTGGGTGCTCCTCATACTAATTCTTCTTTCAACACCAAGAGCATTACAACATATCAAGGCATTCACGCTTATAGTGTTCCATAGATCCCTAATTGTAACAAGTTCCATAAGATAACTCACGTCTTCCTCCTCCATGGTTTCCAAGACCACGAAATCCTCCTCTGAAACCTCTTCCACATGCCCCTCCATCTGCACGCCCTTCATAGTGATGACCATATTCCTTAGAATTATTTGCAAGGCTAGTTTGGTGCACGCCAATATTAATGGCATAGGGTAGTCTCCAAGGCCTTGCGTATGGGTATTTGAATTTTTTTGTGAAATCACTCTCCTAAAAGGTGTTATCAACCCTCCAACAAACCATTGAGCATGCTGAGAAGGATGAATATCATAAGACAATTTTAATAAGAGAGTCTTAAAATGTGCATCATATTCCCACACACTCTCTACCATACCTTATTGAATCTCCTTCAGCATGCTAATACTTTTTGTTTAAACTCATGGATATAAAATTTAGATAAGAATGTATTCTGCAAAGGTGTGGTGTAATATACCATTGTGTGATGGGGATCATACTTCCAGCATGCAACAATGCACACATCCTCGCAACATCTTTACAAACCGACTTTCCTTCCGTCATGGGGTAGTGATCCCTTCACACTCCATAACACCTCCCATTTTTTTCATGCTCTGCAACATCATCAACACCTTTTTAGTTTAGTAGATACAAATACATTTCAAAAAATAATTACTAAGGTGGTTGAGGCTCATGTCCACCGATTCGAACATTGATTTCCTCTGGTGTTTCCTCCACCACTAGATCCACTAGATCCACTAGCGCTTACTCCTCCTGATCCACTAGATCCTCTAGATCCACCAAGTCCACTAGCTCCTATTCCACCAAATCCACCTCCCATAGCTGGTAAAGGCCCTAAGTGGTTGTGCCTAGTGTTCCCATTGTCGCCGCACTAAACGCATGCCAACAGTTTGTATTATTACACCACTACTAGATGTGTGTCCCACGTCTCTTCCAAATGCAATACCCAAGATTTGTGTACCCATAATTTTTCCAAACGTCATTCTAGACAATATACCTCTAAACATAGGAAATGATTGTGCAGTCATAGATGTGCTAAATGAAAATTTATACCTCCTAGGTGTAGATCGATCACTCCCACCAATACCAACTGGGTTAGAAATACTTATCTCTTGATTTAGAAAAATAAGCACTAGGAGTTGGTCACCAGGTGATTCAGATGGATACTAGTGGATATCATTTCTGCAAGTGATGAACTCTCATCAGAAGATGAAGGGGTATCTTTCCCGCACTTTCCTAGATGGTGTAGCATAGATTGCTCAGGCTCCACATCCTTCACGTGAAACTCAATTCCTTCCCACAATGTCTATCTCCATAAATCCATCACTCCTAAAAATTTGTGTTGTCTAGATAACTCCCTTTCAAGAGATTCATTATACGTGAGTCATCTCTCTTCCCTCTCCTTTTTATCCACAAGGTCCACCATCTTTCTCTATGCTAGCTTCCTCACCTAGCACTCAGAAGAAGCTTAGAAGTCCATAGGAAATGCTTCCAAACTTAGTGTGATTATCAAGATATTTATAGCTAAGGGGATAACAAGTAAAAATAATCCTCTAGGATCCCTTAATAACTCAAAATCAGCAACCTACAAACAATAATATGTAGAAATAGCATATTCCAGGGTATAACTAGTCAACAGTCTTCTCCACTAATGATCAACAACACATGTCCAAGTCAGATCAACATTCTATAACCTATTATACTCATCTTGGGTCCACATGTGAGATATATAGTAGTAGCTTGATCTATATGCATATGCTAAAATCCATTCATACAACCCCATTATAAAGTAGCAAAAGAAAGTCTCATATAGCTCATGATACATATGTTATTCTACCCATTTATGTACATCAAACTCAATTCCAATACTAAATCTCTGAGAAAACTCATCCTCTATGCTCTTAATCCATGCTTCGACACTTTCCAGCATCAATTATTTTGTCATCACGCATCATTCTCACAATAACTTTGAAAATAGATCCCAGAAATGAAACCAAGATGTAGTCATTTTATGTACCCTTAATACCACTTTTAACCCAAAACGTGTCTTCCTATCACCTAGCGGGAGTTGGGTGCTCACCCAAGGCATGCATGGGCATCGAATGCCTCCTTTATGTGAGCATTTTGAGAAGGTTTTCCATTATTGGAAAATGATTTATAGAATGATGAGTACAATCATTTAGTTAATAAGGTAGAAGGAGAATCTAACATATCCATACATTAATGCATTACATTCAATAATAAGTAACAAGCACAATAAACTAGATATGAGTCATGAAAACCATATAACACGAGGGTTTACACCCTTAAGCATGATATACAGAATGATTCCATATATATATATATTAAGTTTGAATGGTTTTTTGTAGCCACATTACAATCAAAACAAAGCCATCTCGGACCATACATGGGTTAAATGAAAAGGACTTATTTCCTACATATCTTCCTTGATAAAAGGTCCTAGCTATACCCTCTCATTTGAATCCTTGTTACAGACCCTAATACCATACAAAGGCTTATTACATCCTTCATATCCCTCAATACTAAGTGTTATAAACCCTAATATTACTCGGAGCATTCTGTTACTCAATATTTTACTCTATGTGCATTCTCTTCTCTATTTTCATGCATCTTCCTTTCTTCCTAGCATCTCTTTTTATAGGATCAACACTCACCACCATGCCTTTTCTCTTGAGAAGATCACATGCTAGTGTCAATTTGGTCCTCCAATGGTGAATGTTTGTGCCTTTGTAAACCCTCCACTCTCTATAATGATGTCTCCTAGGAATATTATCTCAGTGTGGAATATAATTTTCTTGACCTCTAATGTTTTAGGCTGATACCTTATCCACTCAACATGCCTAGTTGGGTTACCTTTTTCCCTCAAGTGCTTCTAGAATACTAAATAGGCTAAGTCCTTTGAACCTATGTTCGCCTTCCACGTGTGCCCCGTTTCTCCTCAACCCTTCTTAAACCTCTTTATCATGTGCACTTCTCTTTGTGTGCCCTTCTTATCGCTAGTCCTGCATGCACACAACCTTTGGTACTTAGTCAATATTTCAAGGTCCAACATAGACCTCCAGAGAAAGTTGGTTCTTCATCCTACTCCTAGTGCAAACTAACTCTACTAAAATAAAATGACTAACTACTCCTAATCTATCACTTCTAAGGGACCAAGGAAAGATAAAGAGAATGAAAATAACTAGAATCTGAACTAGATAGGTGATGCACCAAAATAAGGGTATGAGAACAACCCTAATGTGTGGAAATGGAAGAAATTCTTAAATTAGAGAGGGTGATAATAGTTCTCCATAGTCTAACAACATAACTTAAAATAAAATTCCCATACACACACAATAATAATAAAACCCTTTAAAATCATAAGGTAGACACAATATACCCGCAATAATATTGAAGAGTAAAGAAGAATTTCAATAAATACAAGGTAAGATACATCCAAAAACTTGCATCTATTTCTTCATTGGTATGCACAGTTCAAAATATTACAAATGAAAGGCTTCGATCACCATGCAAGGAGCCCCCTACAAATCCCTATGGCATATTGGCTTCACAAAACAAAATGGGAAGAGTTTTTCTACTCAAATCATCCTCCCTCCAAATGATGGAAAATCCCCATTTTATAGAAAAATGGAAATAAAGAAAAGGGGGCGAAAAATCTCGGATCTAGATTTTACATCAATTGCAAAGTACCAAACGTGGGTAAAAATAATTATTATAACTTGAAAACTCCTCCCCATATTGTCCATAACTTGCAGAAATGGAGAGATGGCCATCCATTCCCATTAATTGCTCTTCCACCCACTATCTAGCTACTTTATCTTAATAGGTTCATTTTCTACGAGATACACCCTCGAATCTTAATCAATCCTTGGAATTATTTACTGTTATGCATCGGGATTGGAACCACAATTCCAATGAGACCAATGTTTTGCAATTTCATTGAGAAATCCTCAGGTTATGGAATTGTGAGTGATTGCAGCTCCTTAGGGTTTGTTGGGCATCTCTTCTTCTTCATGGTAATGTGCAATTAATTTGTTTGTTGAAATGTATCATTGAAAATATTTCCCCTTCCTTTCATGTTTTGCATATCTTTTACAATGATTTTGTATTAAAGTAGGTGGGGCCATTATTAATTTTGTTACTTTACATGGAAAAGGGGGTGGAGTTAATGCTTATTTCAATGTGTTATACTTGGTCATCTCGGTGACTACACATTGCCATACAATCGTGTTAACTTGGTCCCCTTATACTTGAATTAGTGCACACAGAGGTGGACTCATTCTTTTCCATGTAGCTTGAATCACCTATGTAACATGTTAGTGAGATCGATGGGATAACCCGAGGAACTTGGTGCACTGTATTGAAGCCTACACCTTCCTTTGAATATTTATGCAATATCTTGGATCCATACAATCATGAAGAGATGCCTAGGGGATAGTTTAGAAAAATCATCAGATTTATCACCTTTGCTTATAAGTGGATCCCTATCATTGTCAAAAATTCAAGCTTTCTTGATTGTCTAATTTCGCAAGGAGAGTGAAATGGGATAAAAATTTGGTGACTCAAGGTGCCATTTTCTGTTAAATAGAGTATGACCAATTATCTAAATATCCATTGGGAATGGATTCTACATAACCCTCATGAAAACTTGACCCCGGATCATTTGGAGTGTCGCTACTTACATTCTTAACTCTCATAAGAAAATTTGGAATTTTTTTAGAGTAGAATATTAATGCCAATCTTGAATTTCACCTTTTCCCAACAACTGTGATCCATTAAGGTTGAATAAAGAATCCTTGTGATTTTTTCTCCAACATCTTATTTCCTAATTTGGGGAAACTAAGAAACTCAACTGTCGGGTATGAAGAAACAAGAAATGATATATTTGAAATATATTCTTTAGCCTAATTTTAGTTGCTCTGTATTTGGGATCTTTTGAAGATAGAAATTGTTTCTTGCAACGTTAAGTTTCTCTACTGCAATTTATTTTAAATAAGCTTGATGAAATGTATACAAGGCACATACTTTAAGTAATAGAACATGTGCAAAAAAACTTACAAGCTAAAATTAATCTACACCAATACAATGTTCACAAACACTTGGAGGAAATGAAATCCTAACCTACTCCTACACTATCCAAGGAAGTGGGAAACTAAGCAAAACCTTCCATGGGTGTTGAGAGATAGATACCCTTCCTTATAATTGGTAGCCACACAGATTATTTGACACTAAGAATGATTGAAATTGGGAATGAAATACCGGCTAAAAATTGGTTCTTCACTCCATACCTCAAGGTATCAACTGGAAAAAAAATAAACACCTCCTCCAACTACTACTCGTCCAGTTTTAGGAGGCATAATGGTTGATCCTTAGTACATTGTGGCTCATCCTCATGCTTAAAGGAAAGCATGACTAGTTTTGGATTCCCCCTTGATTCTAATGAAGCCAAGAATCTGATTGGGAAAGGTTTGGTCTGTTAAATTTTCCCATTTCTCTCGAAATCCAACTTTAATAAGAAATCCTTCATGCAGAATTTCCTGGAAAAGGTGATTGTCTATGAATTGTTTCTCTTCTTCTTGCACATCTATAGGAAACTAATGTGTCACCTTATTGCATGGTACAAGAGAGGTAGAATATTCTTGCTCTTTTCCCTTTGTAGTATCATGGAAGTCCTCAATATGTAACTCATTAGTCAAATCATATTTTTCATATGAAATTTAAAAAATTTCAATGATTTCCTATTCATTCAAGCAGTGCCCCTAAATATGATTTGCTTTTTCCATGTGCTCTATATTAGCAATAGGTTCTTGAAAGATGCGCGATGGAGAAAAAAGTAGTGATTTCCACAGGCTTCTCTTCATCAAAGAATTCCTCTAAGTCATAAAGACAAGCAATCTCTTCATTGCCCTACTGTGACAAAGAATTTTTCTCTCCCATCATGACCTTCACATTTCCAAAATTTTCACCCCAATATTCTTCCTCTTCAAACACAAAGTCAGTAAGCTCAAATTTATCCTCCAAACTAGAGTTTCGAGAGGATGGGAAGGAAGAAGGAATTGGGACCTCTTTCATGTTTTTCTCTACACTCGAATAATTTTAACTATTGGGAGATGAATTTGGTAGACTTCTATGAATTTCTAAGAGTGTTGTAAGCTCTTGGCATGCTAGGCAATGAGGATCATCACATTCACTTGATATATTCTGCACACTTGGGAACTTCTCTTTACTTGTTTTCTCACGATTCTCTTTTTGTTCTATTGCTGGTTTTTTCTCCTCTTTGGCTGATTTTGTAGCTGGTAATGGATTAAAAATATCTATAAATAAAGTTCCATTGTGGACACTACACTCTAAGCACACTAATTTTTGATCATCATCAACTTGATCTTTCTCTGCTGCTACTACAATTTCAGATTTCACCTCTTGTTTTGAGACATCAAATTTCATCAAAGGCTTGACCATCAGTGGTATTTGTTTGATATTAAATTTGGCAGCCCACTCTTTCAAATTTCTTTCCAAATCCTCCTTGCTAGGATATTTCTTCTTTTCCTTTTGTCTCCTAGGATTCGATTCTATTTCTCAGTTGGTTTAACCATCAAAGGAATTTTTTCAATACCAAATCTCAAAGCCAAATTTTTCAAGTCCTTTAGTATTTCTTCTTCATTGGTATTCTCTTCTTGTTTCCCTTGACTGGTTTTTTGGGGTCTCATTTTCCCAACATGAACTTGTAAGAGGATGGGTGGGTTGGGTCGTACTTGATCTTGGAATCATTTTTGGAGGTGGGAGAAGTACAAATTCTTGTTGTTTTGAGGGGAAGGTTTGTTTGGAGGGAAAAGGGAAGAAGAATCAAAATGGGATGGGAGATTAGAATTTGAATAATGTGAATACATGGTTGGGGCAGCAACTAGATGACATTGATTTGGAGATTGCATGAATTGAGTCCTAGAGAAGTTATAGGATGGTTGTATGGCTTCTCACTAACATGTTTGGATAACATTAGGTTCACAAGCCTCTCTCATTTTAATCCATTCCCCAACTTGAGTCAATACTTTAATTATGAACTAAATTTTTTGTGGGGGATTTAACTTACCTGGAAAAGATCTAGTCCATGGATTTGGAACATTGAAACCAACTTCATCTACTATTTTCATCTCCTTAGCTCTGATCAATACCATGTTATGTTTTAACTATTGAACCTTGCTCTATAAATAATCACCTCTAGTTGTAGAATACCCTTCAGGATCATCATGCTACTATTTTGGAGTTTTTGCATAGTTAGGCATATATCCATAATGATTTTCATCTTGTTCTTGTGAGTACGCATACTCAGATTGACCGTAATCATAGAATTGGTCTAGAGGTGGCTGATAATAACCTACAAATGAATCTTGCAATCCTGGAGGTGTATTTCATTTGTATGGTTACTCTTGCAAGTATGAATTCCACATGGAAAGTGAAGCCATGATTTCGTAACTTCATGAATAGAAGAAGATGAAAAACATAGAAATAAAGATGAATGAAAATGGATGGAAGAAATGTCTACAATTTCGAGAATGAGGTTTCTTGGGCCAAATGGAGTTGCGCTGCATGTTTTACATATGTATCTAAATACTGAAATCATAATAGGAACACACAAAACTATCAAAAGTGAAATCTACTTCAAATATTGAACTACACTCCAACTAATGATCTTGACTTCCTTCTCCCACCAGGTGTGCCAGAACTGTTATCAAGCAGTGGAGGTATACATGGTGGCTAGAACATTGCTTAATTTTATTGGATGATGGAATACCTTTGAAAGATAAAAATTTAACATTTTTTTATGTCCCACCAGGTGTGTCGATACTATTATCAAGAAATGGAGGTATGCATGGTGGCTAGAACATTGCTTGATTTTTTTATGATAGAATACCTTTGAAAGATAAAAATTTGACCTATGTGATGTCCCATCAAGTGTGTTAGAACTGTTATGACCAAATCACATCACCCTCTCATTTGCACAAGTGTGTGTGCTTAATCTAACACTATGAATGGGTAACATGGGTATTATCTCCAAGTGTGGCACTTGGTACTTGAGATAGACCTCCAGAGAAAGTTGGTTCTTCATCCTAATCCTAGTGCAAAATAACTCTACTATAATAAAATGAATAACTACCCCTAATCTATCACTTCCAAGGAACCAAATAAAGATAAAGAACATTAAAATAACTGGAATCTACACTACAAAGGTTATGTACCAAAATAAGGGTATGAGAACTACCCCCAATGTGTGAAAATGGAAGAAAAATGCACATTAGATAGGGTGATAATATTTCTCCACATTCTAACAATATCACTTACAACAACATTCCCATGCACACACAATAATAATGAAACCCTACAAAATCATAAGGTAGACACAATACACCTACAATAATATTGAAGAGGCAAGAAGAATGCAAATAAACACAACAAGGGAAGATACATCCACAAACTTACATCTATTGCTTCATGGGTATGCATAGTTCAAAATATTACAAATGAAAGGCCTAGATCACCATGTAAGGAGTCCACTATAAACTCTTACAAAGACATTATCATCATAAAATAAAATGGTTAGAGTTTTTCTACTCAAATCATCCTTCCTCCAAATGAGGGAAAATCCCCAATTTATAGAAAAATGGAAAGAAAGAAAAGGGGGAAAGAAATCTTGTATCTATCTTTTGCATCAATTTTAAAGTATAGAAGGTGGGTAAAAATCATGATTGTAACTTGAAAAATCCTCCCCATACTTCCCATAACTTGCAATAGTGGAGAAATGGCCATCCATGCCCATTAATTACACTTCCACCCATTTTCGAGCTACTTTCTTAGAACATGTTCGTTTTCTACAAAATTTACCCTAAAATATCCATCAATCCCTAGATTTTTTTTGTTGTGCATTAGGATAGGAACCAAGATTCCAATGATACCATTTTTGTGCAATTTTGTTGAGAAATTCTCAAGTTATGGGCTTTTGAGTGACTGCAACTCCTTAGGTTTTGTTGGGCATCTCTTCTTCTTCACGGGACTATGTAATTAATTTGTTTCTTGAAATGCATCATTGAAAATATTTCCCCTTCCTTTAATGTTTTGCCTATATTTTATAATGATTTTTCATGAAAGTAGGTGGGTCCATTATTAATTTTGTTGCTTTCCATGGAAAAGGGAGTGGAGTTAATGCTTATTTCAATGTGTTATACTTGGCCAACTCACTAACTACACATTGCCATATAGTCATGTTAACTTGGTCCCCTTACACATGACTTGGTGCACATAGAGGTGGACTTAGTCTTTATCATGTGGCTCGAATCACCTATGTAACCTTCCAATGAGCTCTATGGGATAGCCTTAGGAACTCGAAAGGTACTATATTTAATCCTACACCTTCCTTTGAATATTTTTGTAACCTCTTAGATCTCAGTGTAACTATGAAGAGATTCCTAGGGGATACTTTAGATGGATCATTAGATTTATCACCTTTTATTACAAGTGGATTCTTATCACTTTGTTAGAAAATGCAATATTTTATGTTTTTCTGATTTTAAAAGGAGAGTGAAATGGGATAATAGATGCTACATTCATGGACAACCACTCGCATCATCACTTGCATCACCACCCCGTCACCACCCTTTTTATCACATAGATATAATTCTCATATAGTTTGGGATTAAAATTTTTCATACCCTTTAACAGATGATGATGGGAGTTATTCAAGACCAATTACCCACACAAAACAAGGTCGTAGAAGCTAATGTGCCATAAAATATAGTAGAGCGACCTCAACATGAGAAGTCTCATGCTTATTTGTCTCGGTTTATTCCAAACCGGTGAGTGAGATCCCATAGCCCAAGATAACCCCGAATAAGGGTTTTTATAATGCAAGATTCACTCAATGTGTTTCATTGACCATGATCACTAATAATGGTGCCATCACTCATGATAAAATCATCGCTACCTTTGGAATGCTTTGTATATCCCCTGTACTAACAATTTTGGATTGACGAGCATGATTGGATATCTTCTTAGGATGTAACCACCCACTTTTAGAGTTTCTTAGTATGGTTTCAATGCGGAGGCATGGATTCTTAGCTTGGATATTTGTTGTTCGGTTTTGGTATTCTAGACAAACATCAAGGATAGATTGGGTATTCATAGGATTCAGATATCAATATCACACTAGAGATAATCACTTGGGTGTTATTCAAGGATCAATTTAGATCATGTTATACATTTGAGCACTTCATGTAAAGGAGGATAGATATATTTTAGGACCTCCATCGGGGTTTTAATATAATATCCTAGTATGAGTGCCATTTTATAGATCTACTATAGTATGTAGAATATATCCTAGAGGAGAAACTATACGAAAACCATTTTATTAGAGGACTAAATGTAGACTTTAGTGGTTTGAGTTAGAATTTTTTCATCTCTAACCCTTTTGTAGGAAGTGGAAAAGGTGTATTTAGTAGAGGAGATCAAGAGTAAGGCCCAAAAGTCTAGAGATAGGAAAATTACCTAGTTTTAGGATAGGGCACCTTTACAAAAAGACACTAGATCCAAGAGTGCCCCACCACCTTCATGAGGAGGGTTTAGACCCATGCGCCTCTACTTTGATACCCCCACAACCTACTCCCGAGTTGCTTTATTGACCTAAAATATATCAAGATGTTTAAAGAGATAGGACTGGGCTAGGTTAGGATAATTCTAGATATAGAGGATTAGGTGTTCGGTAGAGACATGCCACTCGAGTCAACATTTGGCTAGGGAAGGGACCTTAGGATTATTTCAAAACATTATAAGTGGTTCTACACCAAGGCATGGTTGTTTTGTTTTCTATGAACCTAGTCATTATGTTAGTAATTTCCCTCAAAGATTACTTTTGGATATTCCATCTAGTTCTTTATTTGTTCACCCATTAGTGAATGTAGTGTGTACTCATTGTTTCTACACCGCCGTTGATGAACACCAGTCTGAGTACCAGTATATAGTTATCAAGGTTTGAGGTAAAATTAGGAATGTAGTAGTTCTAGTGATGTTTGATTCTGGTGCATCAGATTCCTTTATTTCATGTTTAGTTGTGGATTGGTGTCATTTAGTTGTATCTAGATAGTTAGACTAATAACAATCATAGTTGGCTACTGGGGCCAAGCTCGCCATAGACACCTATAAGGAGAGTTGTGTCATATAATTAGGGGTGTTTTCCACCACTTATGACCTCCATATCTTACCCTTGGTATCATATGAGGTATTTTTGGTGATGTGTTGGCTTAAATCTCATCAAATGAAGTTATATTGTCATATCAACCATAGAGTATAGAGACAACTCTAGTAGCATGATTGTTATTTCGAGTTAAGAGGCCAATCCTTATGTGTGATGTTTGTGATGTTACTTAAGTGGTGTATGCATCAGGGATACCATATTTTTTCCATCACCATTACTGATAGATCTAATGATTATACCAAGAGCTTTCCCCTAGATGATTATCCAATTTTGAGGTAGTTATCTAATGTGTTTCCTAAGGATCTTCCTAGGATGCCAAAATATGATGAGGTAGACTTCACCATAAATCTAGTACTAGGTGTAACTTTGTTCTCTTGCGAACCTTACTACATGACCACTCCTTATCTTCATGACCTCAAGATCTAGTTGAAGGAGTTAATTGGATAAGGTACTTTTTTACCTAGTGTTTCTCCTTGTAGTGCACCTATTTTATATATGAAGAGAAAGGATATATCTCTTCATGTTTGTGTGGATTTCAGACAATAAAATATAGTAATGGTTAAGAATCATTCCCATTTAGCTAGGATTTATGGCCTTTTTAATCATATGAAAGGAGCAATTGGGTTATATTAGATTGATATAAAATTTAGGTGTCGTAGCTTCATATTATAGAGGAATATATTCGTAAGACTATGTTCAAGACTCGAATAAAACCACTATGAGTTCACAATATCTCCCTATAGGTTAACTAATTCCTTGGCCTTGTTCACTAGTCTCAAGATCGAATTATTTATGGCATTCCTTTAAGGATTCATGTTGATATCATTTGATGAAATTTTTATCCACTCTCACACATTAGAGGAGTATGATGATCATTTGAGATATGTTCTACATGTGTGAACATTGAATTTTGGGAACCTAAACAAGTGTTTCTTTTTTCAAACTAAGATTCAGTATTTGGGGAAATTTATTTCTATTGATGGTATCTTTGTATATCCTTTAAGGATTCATGTGATTCTTAATTATCCTATCCCCATTTCGGTCACCAAGGTTAATATTTTTATGTGTATAGTAGGGTATTATTGCAGATTTGTTTAGGACTTCTCCTAGATTGCTAAACCAATAACTTCTCTTTAGCATAAAGGAAAGAAGTTTATTTGGTCTAACATGTGTGAGGCATATCAGTGGCTCAAAGAACACATGACTTACATAGATATAATTATAGATACATATATCCTTCTATATTTTGTGGTTTGTATGCAGATTCTTCCTTAGAGGGACTTGTTGATGTTATTTGGTGGGGAGTGTGTGTCATCAGTTATGAGTCCCACAAGATAAAGTGTTACAATATTAATCACCCCACATATGATCTTGAGGTTGCAGTGGTGATACATGCATTGTGTCATTGGAGGAGCTTTATTCTTGATAGGTATTTTATTTTGTGGACTAACCACATGATCCTTCAGCACATTTTCACTTGGCTTAATGTCAACACTAAATAATGGTGTTGGATAGAGTTCATATATGTGTATGCCATGGATATTTAGTATATCAAGGGAAAGGAGAATGTTTTTTATAACGCCTTGAGTAGGTGGTAACATGATATTTTCACCGTGACCCTTTCATCCAATCTTTGGGACAATATTTTGTAGCATCTTCTAGGGGACATGTTTTATGAGGGTGTTAGATAAAGATTTTAGTCATAAGTTTCTTGTTGAGAAATTTTTCTGGTTTTTTTGGAGTAAGATGGCCTTCTTGGATACAAGGGGTGAATTTATGTTCCCAAGTAAGGTGATCTTTTTAGTTTGATTTTATCTCGAGGCTCATCGATATCTGTATGTAGCACCTCACTGAGTGAATATTATGCATAACTATAGACATAAAATCATGCACTTGGGTACATTTTTAGGTCCAAAACACATACTAACATTCATATGATTCCTAAGAAAGAAAAATATTAATTGAAAAATCTCTTTCCATGTTGTATTTGTTTCTTTTCTATGCCCTTAACCTATTGCTTGTATTAGGATATGAGTAGCCGACTTGTGGCTTACCATATCATTTTATTATATCATTTATACTTTCTCATGCTTAGTAGGATGACCTTGGTGTTGGCCATAACATATGAATAGTATATATAGGGGATTTTAGGTAGTATTTCATCATCATTTGGAGCATTTGAGTCTTATTGTATGGTTTGGAGGTTGCCCCTTGAAGTGGCGAAGCTATTCTAATTGCATATTGAGATCATTATTCTAGAATATTGTGTTATTTGGTGTTATATTTCTGCTCATGATCTGAATTATACAAGTAATTTCATTACAAGTGGTATAAGAGAAAATGTCTTTGAAACAACAAAAAAGGATAACAAACTTTCACTAAAGTATTATGGCCCCTATCAAGTATTGCAAAAGATTGGTACTATAGCATACAAATTAGAACTTCCACAATCAACCAAAATACATCCAGTCTTTCATGTTTCTTTCCTGAAGAAAGTAATTAGACAGAGAGTATCAGCCCAAACAATGTTAACTAAGCTCTATGAGGAGGGGAGAATCATCTTGGAACCTGAATGCATCCTTCAAACACGCACTAAAATATTGAGGACACGGGTTATTACTGAGTACCTGATCAAGTGGAAGAATATGGATAATGAAGATGCAACATGGGAAGATATGACATTCCTATAGTAGCACCTAGAGCTTCTCAACATTGGGGACAATGTTTCTTTGAAGGGTAAGGGCATGCTACACCCTTAACCTATTGCTTGTATTAGGATATGAGTAGCCGACTTGTGGCTTACCATATTATTTTACTATATCATTTATACTTTCTCATGCTTAGTAGGTCGGCCTTGGTGTTGGCCATAACATATGAATAGTATATATAGGGGATTTTAGGTAGTATTTCATCATCATTTGGAGCATTTGAGTCTTATTGTATGGTTTGGAGGTTTCCCCCTCGAAGTGGTGAAGCTATTCTAATTGCATATTGAGATCATTATTCTGGAATATTATTTTATTTGGTGTTATATTTCTACTCATGATCTGAATTATACAAGTAATTTCATTACATTCTTGTTTTCTAATTGGTCTTGCACACCCTATATTCCAGTAAGAATTTAACTTATTTATCCTTTATAGTTCCAAACACTAACACCTAGCCAGGATAGGAACGCCCATGTGACCCTATCCCTTTACAAGATCCTAAATATTTTTCACCTTACTCACTTATTTTGGGTCTTTTTTTATATTTTTGGAATATTTTTCACTTATGGGCTAGCCTTCAAGTTGTAAATTATGAAATTCAAACAAGGGAATCATATAAATACATAGTTATGTGTTTAAAATCAAGGACCAAACACTAAGCATTACTAACATCACCTAGGCTTGCATATAAAAGGAACTTAGAGAACTCCAAAACCATGCATCTAGTATCCATTCAAGGAAAAATGGTGGTAACTCTACATACACAAAAAAAAAGGAAGGAGAAGTTCATTTTTCCATCCACACATTCTATTACATTACTACATCTAGCTACAACCCGTTATCAAGTGCACTTGTACAAGGGAATCCTAGGGCACAATTCTTACACACAATCACCAAAACTACATGGAGTATGAGATGTATTGAAACATTTGGTTGTAAGATAACTCTTGAGGTGATCTCTAGGGTCATCCGATTCCCCATTCTTCATCTTTCATTTTTGGATTTGATGTGGTTTATGGAATTTTGTAGGTGATATTTGTTTTAAAGGTTACAAGTACCCTTAAAGATAAAAGAGTGAAATATAGGTTATCAAATGGGAATTTTTTTATACTTGTGAGACATTAAAAAATTAGGTTTTGACCATTTTTATAGTCACATGTGCCTAGAAGAGGTCTTTAATGCCCAGGCACCCCTGTCCTACCTATAACATTCCCATTTTAAGAGTTTAGAATTAAGAGAATTTTTTTTATTATTAATAATGTTCAATGTTCTAAATAAAGCAATATTTAGAACAAACATTCCATGTCAATCAAATTCAATGGATAAACATATGTAGCTGTAATGACTCGGTGATTCACCGATCTATTCATTACATAACTCAGTAAGCTACCGATATATTTATGTTATCTTATGTATTGAATACATATTGTATACTTCGTATACTTTTTCATCCTACCCTACACTGGGTACTGAGTGATCTGTTTAAAGAACATATCTGAATATCTCATTACCAATATTCATCTGATATCACGTTATTTTAAACTTGGTGACATAGGACAACACAACCAACAATTTGTGATACTTTGGCCAAAGATTTATAACATACTTGTGTATGTCACTATTCCTAGATGGCATACTCATCATTTTGGAATACGTCCTTCACCTCACTCTTCTATTATCATGATTGGTCTTTACTGACTACCGTCAGTCCACTTGTTCTAGGTTTTACCCTAGCCCTAGATAGAAACATAATCTATTATAGGAAGACACTCACAAAGGATTAGGGTAGATGGGCATACTCATTTGACCTAAGTCATCTGGATGTGTAAATGTACCCTGAGCCTTTGGAAGCTAATTCCTATCCTAAATATGCTCCTATCTAGACCTAGAGAGAAACTAGGTTCAAGTTTGAGTTCTAGATGTGTGTAGATCTAGATGATCAATGCGGAAGGGTGATGCCACATGTCAACTACAATGTTGTATTCTCGAGAAGACCCAAGCCTTCTCAAAAGTACAGCCCTATGTTGGTTGGATATTTTGTCACATCAAAATATGAGGTTCAACCATAGTGAATAGGATTAAATCCCTCCTCAAGACAAGTGAGGCTACATGTTTATTACTAATATAAAACACAATAGAAATAATATGTATAGTATTTACACTAATCTAACCATTGGGGTTGGGATAGAATCCCAAAATCCATATCCACACTAGGTAACGATGTTGTGTTTTCTGAATTAGAATGGATTAGAAAGGAATACAAAATGGAAAGGAAATGACGGGAACATATTTTCTTTCAAGAAAATGCAGATCACGAAATAATCATACGAGTTCTAGATAAAAAATTAATGTAATGTTTGAAAAAATTAAAATGATTGAAAATGCTAAATAAAGAATAGCTTAAGATCCTCAACATAAGAACAATATCTTAAGAGAGACAAATCTCACAACAAAATTTTTGTAGAAATAGCATCAACTTCTATTCCTCAAATGATTAAAATAAAAACCAAATTTTTTCTTCCTCACAATAGTTCTAGATATTCCAAAAATCTCAACCACTTAGAATGCATAAAAATCCCTTATTTATAATAAAAGGTGTTGAGAGAAAATAGGATAAATCCTAGAAAATAGTCTTTTAAACGAGAGTCCTATTTTGCTTGACTCTCTCACAGGAGACCAAGTCAAAATTTTCTTCCTATGTGACCAAACAAAATGAAAAAGACATGTCGATTTCAAGATTGAAATGACATGTCGCATTGTGATTATTCTATATCATCATCTTTATAATACTCCAACAAAGCCTACTCATTCTGAAATTCTTGGAATTTTCAAATTATACCATGAATTTCATTCTCACCAGCATGGTGGAATGATCACTCAAAACTTCACATGTTTCCTGAGTATCACTAGCATTTCTAGAAAGCTTTTTCAATCTCTTGTTCAGTTTCCTCAGGGTCTCCAAAGAATGTTCAATTTTCACAAACATGTCAATTATTTCCATGCCAAACATGTAAGTTAGTTCATTTTGAATTGATTCATGGATCTGTTTGTAAAGGTCATTAACAGGTAGGATACCCAAGCCTTCACTCAACACCTTAGCAAAAATTTTGACTAGCTCTTTTTCTACGTCATTCTTACCATTGACCAATTGATCTCTTGATTCTCTCAATTTTCTGCAAGCTTCATTGAGAATATTTATTTTGAATCTGATGGATTTAGTCAGCTGAAAATGTTTATCCCCATGTGGAATGATGCCCTCTTCAACCAAGATGCGGGATGGAACCTATTTCAGCGTTTGGAGAGCTTCAAAAGTCAACTCTAGGTTCCCGATTTCTGCTGAAAACTCATCATCCATTTTCTCTCCATCTTTCTTTATATCCTCTAAGGATTGGTAGACTTCCACAGTATCTTTGACGAATTATTTTCCTTGCAGAGCAGATTTTGGGTCCATTCATCGACCGTTCTCCCCTTTTCATTAATCTTCTCGATCATGGGTACCGATGAGAAATCAAACCCGATAGGAGTAGAGGATGATGGTGTTGACTCAGGAGGCTTTGAGAGCTTGAGTAGCACTTATGTTAGCTGTTGTACTTTCTCTTTTAACTCATCTCTATTTGCCTTAGTTTCCCTCAACTTCTAGCACAACACATTCATGGCATCTTGTGCATCTTATTGTGCTCCCTCTATTGTTACTTTCCCTAGAGCCACCCTTGTGATTTGATAATCTGTGACCATTATGTCATCCTTAGTTTTATCACCGTGGAGTAGCAATCTCTACAAATTTATGCCCTGAGGCATCCACTAAAATCCTTGAGACTGTTTTGGGTTTCTTGGCTAACTTAGTGGGAGTGACCTTGAGGGAACTGAAATCAAAGGCTGGTAATGGGACAACTACCTTCCTCTTCCTCGAAGTCTAATCTACCAACCATTGAGGCATATTGGAAGAAGTTGCTTCCATTGCAGGTGTTATGGTCACATCTTCAGGTGGAGGAGGATTAGCTTGTGGAGTGGGAACCACCATAAGTGTAGTGCCCATGGTAGTGGATTCAGGGAATAAAGGCACAATAGGAGGAGGCATGTCCACGGTTAACTGGGGTCTAGTGGGAAGAGGTGAGAGGCTAGAGAAGATACTAGCCATGGCTGAGGAACTTGGTGAAGAAATATGAGGCAAGGAAGGTTGAATGGGAGGAGGCAAGGATTCTGAAATTAGAGCTTGAGAAGTGGGAGGAAGACTTACCTCTGATGAACTGTCTACCAAAGGAGGAATGGAAGGCTGAATAATTTCTTCTCTTGAAGGAAGATTCCCTTGTTCTGGTTGTGGAGGTGAATCAAGAACCTCAACTATTTGTGGAAGAGTAGCCACTAGTGTAGTTACTTGGTCTTCTCCCTTTCTTACAAATTTAACCTTCATTGGCCTTTTGGAAGGGTTATTATCCTTTTCCTTTTTTCCTTTTGAGGGTCCCTCTTCCAAAGCATCTATCTTTGCAAAAATCCCTTCTTTATAACTCATTCCCCAAGAAATGAGCCATGCCTTAGTACGGGTAAGAATTTGAGTAGCTCTTCCCGTGATAGAAGCTTTCTTAGCAATGGACCAATCAATGGCCGAGAATACATATTAATCTTTGTTCAACCCATCATACGAGGCGTCAAGGACACTCTTGTTATCTTTAGTGCCTTTTGGGATGTTAGATAAATCTAGCATCTATATTTCTTCAATTGTCAATCTGCTATTATCCTTTCTCCGGATGGCAACTTCATCTTGAAGATCAACCCAAATATCTTCTATGTTGGGAACATGTAGATATAAAGTCCCGTATGATTTAAGGACTCCTCGGAAATTAAATCCATCTCTTTGCTTCATGTTCTTCTTCAAATTTTCCTAAAGCTCATGCACCACGTTCTTAGCTTTAACCACCATTAAGCACATGTACCTTCTAATGGAAATGGGGAAGGATACAACAGCCTTGTGTTTTCTTTGTTGGAATTTATGGAAATCCAACAACTGTCTTACCAACTCCATTAGGATCATCTTATCACTTGGGAATCTGGGCAATCTAAAAGGATCACCTAGATACATGACCACATGAAGGTATGTGAACTTCTTGAACTGCAAGAAGATGCATCCCCATTTTGATACTTCGCCCATGCTTCATCAGAGACTCTTCTTTTCCTTAGATCAGGGTTCATCCTACAGATATTTTCATAAAAGAAAGCATCGTTCACTCTTCTAAACTGATCTTTAGAACCTTTCATTGTCAGCTGAGGGAGGTACCGATATATGTGTTCTATTACCCTATCTCCTTTTGCATCCAATCCTGGATAATTTCTCATGCAAGCTATTGCATAGGTGACATACGATGACATATAGAATTTTCTCGTAGTCAAGATTGTCTTCATCTGGGAATCAATCTCATCACTTATGAGACTACTCTAATTGATCCCTTATTCGTTCTTCTTCATAATAACCATGAATTGATACATCCATCCTTGGAAGTCCCTTGACTCAGGGAGTCCAAATACTTGACTTAGCAAGGTGATGATGTTGCTGATTTCAAGGATGAAATCACTCTTGGGGAAAAACTTGGGAAACCTTGAGATGGTTGGCTTGGCCTTGATCAAGAACTTTCTATTCACATGCCTGATGCAGTCTTCTTGATCTTTTTCCCAAGATTTCTATGCTTTGACTTAAGATCTACATCAACATATTCCTGAAAGTTGGGTAATCTTAAGAGGTCATCAAAATAACCCCTGTCCAACTTCACTATGACTTCTCCTGCTTGATTTTTCACTGAGCGAGAGTCCGAGTCATAATGGGAAGCACAGCCAAAATGAACTCAGGGCATTGAGCAGACATTGGGAATCCTACTACAAGAGGGAGGCCACTATTGGTTATTGACTTCATCCAAGGACTCTGAGAAGAATCCTTGGTTATGTTCTAGAAATCCTCCATGTTAATTTTACCGAGTTCAGTATCTCAAATGTCATAATTAAAATCTATGTAGGAGGGGGATTCCATCTTCCGATACTTGTATTTCATCTTCCCTGACTTGTCTGACTTGTCTTTAGATGATCCAAGATCTCGACATGAGAAATCTGAAGAAAGAATGCCTAGACAACTCCTATCTAAGAAATCAGACTTGGAAGCTTGCTGAGAAACCCCATAGACCCGCCACACTATCCGTATTTTAAGACTTGTAAAGCACCTAATGAAACCCGACACACTAGAGAGAGTGTCAAAACTTAGGTCTTTTCGGACACTTCATAAAACCCGACACACTGAAGAGAGTTTCGAACTTAGTAGGTGTTGGACACTCTACAAGACCCGATACACACTGTGGGAATTGGAATATGTTGAGCACCTCGCAAGACCCAAAACACCTTTGCAGGAATCAGAAGATGTTGAGCACCTCGCAAGACCCAACACACTGCAAAATCAGATGTCAGATGATGTTGGATGTCCAAAACTTGTAAAATATTGGAACATTGCGGAACTTGGAGATTGTAAAAAACCTTGAAAACCCGAAATAAGGGATCTAGTTTTTGAGATGTCAAAACATGTAATCTTTCCACCATTTCAACAGTTAGGACTTTGTATTCTTCTCCTTTTCTTTAAAACACAAAAAAGGTATATTCCAAGGTATAGAATAGGAAAACACCCTAAGGGTGAACTCTTAATTAATAATTTTAATTGGAATACAACCCTAAACCTAGAAGAAAAATAGGAAAGGAAGGAGAACGTCACAAAGAACATCACAAAAACATATTCAACAAACCTCACAAGCAGAGGGCAGAGAAAATACCTTTAGCAAATCTAAAAATAATTGAAAATGAATCACACAATCAAGCACAAAATCAAATCAGGTTCAAAGGTTGAGAGAGCATCCACAAGAAAATCCATGTAACCAAAAGTACAATAGATACAAATGACATGTAAATTCAACTATTTATAAAAACCCTTACATTTATTACACTTCACATGATAGGTGTGCACACTACCTAACAACTCAGAGTTAATTTCATGTCATCATGCTTGGAGTGCCTGAAAACTTGATACAAAGGATTAGCTATCAATTTGGGTTTCGGGTTTCGAGAAATAGATGACATGAAACATGAGATGCTTAGGTGTTCCAAGATTCCAAAAACCTGACACAAATGGACATATCAAGTTTCAGGTTTTGGAAGTCAATTGACATGTAACATGCTTTTTGTAAGTCATGTTATGATGCCCATGAATTCTGAAAACCTGAAACACTGGCTAGTTTCAGGTTTTGAGTTTCGGGAAACAATTTTCCTATAGCATGTAAAAAAATTCATGTTGTTGAAACCTGAAAATCTCCTCAAAAGGGCATTTTAGGAGATTTTTCCAAAAAATTTCTATGGTTATCTTAGTTTTAGCTAGAATCACTATAATGAGATAACATTTGGCTCCAGTTGGGGACTTTCTTGGTGACATCAAAGGAAGAGAACTCATAATCTCTGGTTTTATCCATTGGGCTACGGAGTCTGAAGAAAGAAGAAAACCAAAAACAAACATAGAAAGGAAAAAAAAAGAAAAAGAAAACAAATTATGTACAATGCAAGAGAGCATCTTTCATTACTAATGGAACAACTTCAAATGTTGACCACTTTGAAAGGTAGAGGGAGAAAATATCCATCAAGGTATGATAGACAATCTATTTTCACCATTCAACTGATGTATTTTGAAAGGTCCTTTCCATAAAGAATCAAACTTGCCATGCATCCTTTTCTGTTCTCTTCTCTTATCCCAAAGGAGTACTAGATCTCCAACTTGGAAATCACATTGTTTTGATTTCTTGTCAAATATTATTTTGACTTTGATTTGATGGTCTATGATGCAATCCACCACCTTGCTCCATTCTTATTCTAGCCTGGCTAGGTACATAACCCTCTTCTGGATCAAATTTTGAAAAGCTTCATCCTCAATTGCTTTAGCCAACTGTAAGGCTGGTAATTCCATAGAGATAGGTATCTTAGCATTAATCCCATACAACACCTGGAATGGAGACATCCCAATAGCTCATTTAGGAGTAATCCAATCAGCCCACAATGCATCATACAATGCTTTGTGCCATGTCCTTTGATTCTCATCAACCAACTTTCTAATTATGGTCACCAGGTTTTTGTTGCTCGATTCAGCTTGGCCATTTCCTTGAGGGTAGTAATTGGATGAATGAGCCAACATGATCCCAAATCTGTAAAAAAAAAATTTCAACTTGTGAGATGAGAAATTAGAGGCATTATTAGAAATGATCTTGTGAGGCATGCCAAATCTAACAATTATATTTTCTTTGAGGAAATTACAGACAGCTTTAGAGGTTGCCTACTTGATGGGTGTAGCTTCCACCCACTTGGTGAAATAATCCATGGTAGTGAGCATGTAGTTGTGTCCTACACTAGAGTGAGGATTTAATACCCCGATGAAATAAATTCCACATTGGTAAAAAGGTTCTTCAATGACCACAGGATTCAGGGGAAGAGCTTCTAACTTAGGGCGACCAAAAAAATGTTGACAAGCTTCACATTTGGACACCCGTTCTGTTGAGTCTTGAAAGAGAGTAAGCTAACGATACCTGGCCCGTAGGATATTATAAGCTATCATGGAGGAGGAGAAATGTCCTCCACATGCCATATTATGGAAGGACTCTAGTAACCTCACCTGTTGTGACTTATCAACACAACACAGAATACACCATCAATACCTTTCTTGTACATTCCATTATCCCACAAAATGTATCTTGCGGATCTTAACTTAACTTTCCTCTTCTCTTTTTTTCTTAAATGTTGGGGGAATTAGCCATAAGTTAGAAAGAAAGAAATATCTGTACCATTCGTCGGTTGTGCTCACAAAAAGCACCATGGGCAATTCCAAAGAGGTATCTTCGGTTTTTTCACATTCTAGCCTCAAGCATTATTTTCTATAATCAATTGGCACAGGCCCCTTCCTTATACCAACTTGGTAGGTCTGATGTCCAAGTCATACTCTTGGAATTTAGCTATCCATTTACCCCGTTGACTACCCAACTCTTGTTGAGTCAAAATGGATTTAACTGCAGTATTAGGAATGAGAACGAGGGTATGAGAACTTAGCATGTAATACCTAAAATGTTTCACTACTCTCACCACCGCATAAGCATGATTTTCAATTTGTGACATTTTCAATTCATGTTCTTTTAATGGGAAGCTCATGAAAGTGATGGGAGCTTCAATTCCTTCTTCATTTTCCTGCATCAAGATGGCTAATACTGTATGAGCGAAGCATAGTTGTACATGATGAAATATTTTTTGAAGTCTAGACATACTAGAATGGGGGCATGTGCAATTTCCTTTTTGAATTCTTTGAAAGCAAGCTTCCCTTTAGTGCTCCATCAAAATGGATTTTTCCCTTTCATCATCCCAAGGATATCCTTGGTTTTATCAGCAAAATCAGGTACAAATCTTCTTAGGAAATTAACCTTCTCGAAAAAGGAGTGCACCCCAGTTTTGCTTATGGGTAGGGTAAGGATTTGAATGGCCTTCACCCTCTCTGGGTTGATCTTGGTTCCTTCTCTAGTCACAATATGACCCAAAAATTTCCTTCTATCACTCCAAACATGGACTTCTTAGGATTTAATGAAATCCCATGATGCCTGCACCTTAAGAGTACCTGTTCTAGGTGATCATAATGATCACTTCATTTTTAAAGAAGACCATCAAGTCATCCAAATACAAAACTATGACCTTGCCCATTAAATCCCTGAAAGCTAAGTCCATAGCTCTTTGAAATGTGGCCCCGGCATTGATCAAACCGAAAGGCATCCTTCTATAAGAAAAGGTTCCCCATGGAGTGGTGAATGTTATTTTATGTTGATCTTCAGCAGCTACCTCAACCTGATTATATCCCAAAAATCCATCAAGCATGGATAACATTTCTACCCCAGTGACCATTTGTAATACCTAATCCATGATGGGAAATGGATAATTGTCCTTCAATGAAGACTGGTTGAGATTTTGGAAGTCAACACAAATCCAAATTTCACTGTTCTTCTTTCTCACAGGAAAATGTTCACAACCTAGGTGGAATGATGGATCGAAAGATAATCCTTACATCTAACATTTTCTGAATTTCTACAAGAATAGTCCCTGAGATCTTGGGGTTGTAATGTCTCTACTTCTACCTATGGGGTTTAACTTCAGGCTTCAAGGGAATGCTATGTTGCACATCCTTAGGCTTGAAAGACTTTAGATCTACATATGACCACACTAGGACGTCCATATATCTCTTCAAGAGTGAAGAGAATCTTTCTTTTTCCTCTGGTGAATAGTATTTACTGATGTTTACCATCCATGTTTGATCAAAGTGGAACCTGTGTTAATTTGATCTACCTCTAAACCTGTGTTAATTTGATCTACCTCCGATGAGGAAGCACCTTCAACTTGCCTTTTACCCTGAATAAACCGGTCATGCTTATCGAAAAAACCTTCCAGAGAAACCAATCCTTTAGGAATCTTGTTACCTTTAAGCTGAATGAACTCACCATCAATCTCTTGATATGAACTTGAAAACTATTCACAAAAACCTAATTCTTTTCCTTCAAAATATAGTTCACTAAAATTTTTAGATTTTTCAAGGAAAGACAGTACCTCTTCATAAGAGAATACCGTAAGCAGCTAGGATATCAGCAACCATAATGGTCATTTTTACTCTCTTCTCTGGGAAGGTGACAAATGCAAATTGTGCATCCTTGATTTGACCAATCAAAGGAACTTGCTTGGTTTCCATGGAATAACACCGTCTGTATGATTTAGTTAAAGTAAGTCCAAGGGCATGAGCTACTTTTGCGGGCATCACATTATCGAAGCTCCTGAGTCAATTATGCAATTGCTGAGTTTGAACCCGTTTATGAGTAAAGACAAATAAAATGGTTTGATCTTTCCTAAAGAAGAAATAGAGGTCATATTGGTCTGAGGTGAAGGTTGAGTAGGACTTGACAAAATTCCTTTTGAAGATGAAGGGACAACAACCTTACTTCTAATGAATTTGGCAAGATTTTCAAATTGCTTAGGATTTGACTGAAGATATTCTACTTCTGACATTTGGATCTTAGTTCTTTTTGCATGGTCAATAATGTCAAAAGTAGTATATGAAGGAATGATGGTAGGCTCAGTTTTGGTTATATTGGTTTGAGCTGAGGTACTGGTCTTGGGAGCAGGAGAAGGAGAATAAGAAGAATTTGTTACCTTTTTAGTTGTCTCCTTTTCAGTTTGTGTTGAGATAGGAGAGCCTCTCTTGGCCATGACCACGGGAGCTTCTTTATTCTTCTCCTTAGAGCCTTCAACTGGTTTTCTAGGATTCTGAGATTGGGATCGAGTAAAGACCGCAAATGACTGACCATCATGTTCACATCCATCTTCCTCATATTCCAAATACCCAATGTTGGAGTCACCAACTGAATCGTCATAGGACTCATCAACATATCCCAAAGCTTCAAAAGCTTCATGAGAATCTTGTTCTTCTAGTTCTTCCTCTTCTTTGACTATCTCTACTATAGCATTAATAGGAGGAGCTTCAATAGCTAGTCTCGGTTGAGTAGTAGTCAACCGCGGTCTATCTCTTGTGGGAGCACCATTAGTATTATTGAAATTTTGTCTAGGAATATCCTGATATGGAACATTGCTCACCTATTGAGACATTTTATTTTTCAAAGCGATCAAGTCGTTAGCCATCTTCTGAATCATTGGATCAGTAGTACTTTGAGAAGAACTCTGATTTTTAGGCTTGGATGATTCTTTTCTGATCTTTCCAGCTAGAATAAGATCATCTTCTATTTCGGTGGCCGTAGCTTGAGCGGTGGCCAAATCGGGATAATAGATCTTCTTAACAAGAAGCTCACATCCAGAGGTTGAGCGTTGATGAAGAAACATTTTTGATTCTCGAGAGTAGGAACAACATGATCTGGAATCTTGCGAATCAGCTTGTTGAATTTGGCTATGAAGTCCCGCATGGGTTCGTAAGACTCCTTCATGTGGGTAAGCTATGCTAACAAGGCATGAGAATATTTAGCTAGTTTGAACCTTGCTTCAAATACAAATCTCATGGTATCCTAGTTGGTAATGCATGCATTTGGGAGATGATAGAACCATTGTGCTACTTTACGCCATGCAATGTTTCAACGAAGAGTTAAACAGAGACATATTCATGAGAAACCCCAAGAACACCGCATGCAACAAATAATGAGGCAATGTGTTTATTAGGATGTTGTTTCCCATCACCGTTGAACTTAGGAATATTCTTCTATGATCCATGAGGTAGGTCATGCAATGGTGGAGTAAGGGAAAGAGGACCAATAGCTGCATCCCAAGGCACAAGTTGTGCTATCATTCTTCTAAATGAAGTGTGAACAGGAATCTAAATATCTGGCAAGAATAATGCATGAAAAGTTGTAGAGACTTCTTATTCTTGAGGAATCCAATTCCTTCGGATGGGTGAAGAACTTCTTTCCCAACTAGATGCAACATTGTTGGGTGAAATCCTAAAATTATGCTATTGAAGTAGATCAAAGAATGGATCAGTTTCACCCTTGGCTTGGCTTAACTGAGTGAAGATCTTCCTAGCCAGCTTGAACTGGAAAATGGATCTTCTTGAAAATAAGGAAAATATGGAGTCACTAGACACCAAAAGGATAAGCTTAGTCTTATCAATCCGTATATCCCAGTGAGTCACCAAAAACTGTTGGTTGGATATTTTTCACGTCAAAATATGAGGTTCAACCATAGTGCATAGGATTAAATCCCTCCTCAAAGACAGGTGAGGCTTCATGTTTATTACTAATCTAAAACACAAAAAAAAAAATGTATAATATTTACACTAATCTAACCATTGGGGTTGGGATAGAATCCCAAAATCCATATCCACACTAGATAAAGATGTTGTTGTTTCCAAAATAGAATGGATCAGAAAGGAATACACAATGGAAAGGAAATGACGGGAACGTATTTTCTTTTGAGAAAACACAGATCACGAAATAATCATATGAGTTCTAGATAACAAATGTAATGTAATGTTTGAAACAATTAAAATGATTGAGAATGCTAAGCAAAGAATAGCTTAAGATCTTGAACATAAGAACAATATCTTAAGAGAGACAAATCTCAAAACAAAAAGTTTGTAGAAATAGCATCGACTTCTATTCCTCAAATGATTAAAGGAAAACACAATTTTTTTCTTCTTCACAATAGTTCTCAATATTTCAAAAATCTCAACCACTTGGAATGCATAAGCATCCCTTATTTATAATAAAAGGTGTTGAGAGAAAATAGGATAAATCCTAGAAAATAGTCTTTTAAATGAGAGTCCTATTTTGCTTGACTCTCACGTAGGAGACCAAGTCAAAATTTGCTTCCTATGTGACGAAACAAAAATGAAAAAGACATGTCGATTTCAAGATTGAAATGACATGTCACATTGTGCTTATTTTGTATCATCATCTTTATCTTCCTCCAACAAAGCCTTCTTGTTCCAAAATTCTTGGAATTTTTGGATTATACCCTACATCTCATTCTCATCAGGTGTGGTGGAATGATCACTTAGAACTTCACATGTTTCCTGAGTATCACTAGCATTACCAGGAAGCTTTTTCAATCTCTTGTTGAGTTTCCTCAGGGTCTCCAAAGAATGTTCAATTTTCACAAACCTGTCAATGATTTCCATGCCAAATCCGTAAGTTGGTTCATGTTGAATTGATTCTTGGATTTATTTGTAAATATCATCAACAGGTAGGATACCCGAGCCTTCACTCAACACCTTAGCATGATTTTGACTAGCTCTTCTTCTAAGTCATTCTTACCATCGACCAATTGATCTCTTGATTCTCTCAATTTTCTGCAAGCTTCATTGAGAATATTTATTTTGAATCTGATGGCTTTAGTCAGCTGAAAATGTTTATCCCCATGTGGAATGATGCCCTCTTCAACTAAGATGTAGGATGGAACCTGTTTTAGCGTTTGGAGAGCTTCGAAAGTCAACTCTAGGTTCCCTATTTCTACTGAAACTCATCATCCATTTTCTCTCCATCTTTCTTTATATCCTCTAAGGATTGGTAGAATTCCAAAATATCTTTGATGAATTCTTTTCCTTACTGGAGCAGCCTTTGGGTCCATTCATCGACCGATCTCCCCTTTTCATTAATCTTCTCGATCATAGGTATCGATGAGAAATCGAACCCGATAGGAGTAGAGGATGATGGTGTTGACTCAGGAGGCTCTGAGAGCTTGAGTAGCATTTTTTTTAGATGTTGTACTTTCTCTTTTAACTCATCTCTGTTTGTCTTAGTTTCCCTCATATTTTGGTACAACACATTCATGGCATCTTGTGCATCATGTTGTGCTCCTCTCGTTGTTACTTTACCTAGAGCCACCCTTTTGATTTGATAATTTGTGACCATTATGTCATCCTTAGTTTTATCAGCACAGAGTAGCAATCTCTACAAATTTATGCCCTGAGGCATCCACTGAAATCCTTGAGACTATTTTGGGTTTCTTGGCTGACTTAGTGGGAGTGACCTTGAGGGAACTGAAATCAAAGGCTGGTAATGGGACAACTACCTTCCCCTTCCTCAGAGTCTGATCTACCAACCATTGAGGTGTATTGGAAGAAGTTTCTTCCATTACAGGTGTTATGATCACATATTCAGGTAGAGGAGGATTAGCTTGTGGAGTGGGAACCACCATAAGTGTAGTGCCTGTGGTAGTGGATTTAGGGAATAAAGGTGCAGTAGGAGGAGACATGTCCACAGGTTAATTGGGGTCCAGTGGGAAGAGGTGAGAGGCCAAAGAAGATACTAGCCATGGCTGAGGAACTTGGTGAATAAATCTGAGGCAAGGAAGGTTAAATGGGAGGAGGCAAGGATGGTTGAATGGGAGGAGGCAAGGATTCTAGAATTAGAGCTTGAGAAGTGGGAGGAAGACTTACCTCTGATGAACTATCTACCAAAGGAGGAATGGAAGGTTGAATAATTTCTTCTCTTGAAGGAATACTCCCTTGTTCTAGTTGTGGAGGTGAATCAAGAACCTCAACTGTTTTTGGAAGAGTAGCCATTGGTGTAGTTACTTGGTCTTCTCCCTTTCTTACAAATTTAACCTTCATTGGCCTTTTGGAAGGGTTCTTATCCTTTTCCTTTTTTCTTTCGAGGGTCCCTCTTTCAAATGAGCCATGCCTTAGTAGGGGAAATAATTTTAGTAGCCCTTCCCATGATAGAAGCTTTCTTTATAACATATTGATATTTGTTCAACCCATCATACGAGGCATAAAGGACACTCTCGTTATCTTTAGTGCCTTTTGGGATGTCAGATAAATCTAGCATTTAGATTTCTTCAATTTTCAACCTACTATTATCCTTTCTTCGGATGGCAACTTCATCTCGAAGATCAACCCAAATATATTCTATGTTGGGAACATGTAGATATAAAGTCCCGTATGATTTAAGGACTCCTTAGAAATCAAATCCATCTCTAGTGCTTCATGTGCTTCTTCAACTTGTCCTGAAGCTCATGCACCACATTCTTAGCTTTGACCACCATTGTTGAGCATGTGTACCTTCCAATGGAAATGGGAAAGGATACAATAGCCTTGTGTTTGCTTTGTTGGAATTTGTGGAAATCCAAAATTGTCTTACCAACTCCATTAGGATCAGCTTATCACCTGGGAATCTAGGCAATCTGAAAGAATCACCTAGATACATGGCCACTTGAATTTATGTGAACTTCTTGAACTGTAAGAAGATGCATCCCAATTTTGATACTTCGCCCATGCTTCATCAGAGACTCTTCTTTTCCTTAGATCAGGGTTCATCCTTCAGATATTTTCATAAAAGAAAGCATCGTTCACTCTTTTGAACTTTCCATTATACGAGGGAGGTACCAATATATGTGTTATGTTACCCTATCTCCTTTTGCATCCAATCCTGGATAATTTCTCATGCCAGCTGCTACATAGGTGACATACGATGACATATAGAATTTTCCCGTAGTCAAGACTGTCTTCATCTAGGAATCAATCTCATCACTTATGAGACTACTCCAATCGATCCCTTGTTTGTTCTTCTTCATAATAACCATGAATTGATACATCCATCCTTGGAAGTCCCTTGACTCAGGGAGTCCAAATACTCAACTTAGCAAGGTGATGATGTCACTGATTTCAAGGATGAAATCACTCCTGGGGACAAACTTGGGAAACCTTGAGATGGCCGGCTTGGCCTTGATCAAGAACTTTCTATTCACATGCCTGATGCAGTCTTCTTGATCTTTGTCCCAAGCTTTCTATGCTGACTTAAGATCTATGTCAACATATTCCTGAAAGTTGGGTAATCTTAAGAGGTCATCAAAATAACCCCCATCCAACTTCACTATGACTTCTCCTGCTTGATTTTTCACTGAGCAAGAGTCCGAGTCATAATGGGAAGCACAGGCCAAAATGAACTCAGGGAATTGAGCAGACATTGGGAATCCTGCTACAAGAGGGAGGCCACTATTGGTTATTGACTTCATCCAAGGACTCTGAGAAGAATCCTTGGTTCTATTCCAGAAATCCTCCATGTCAATGTTACCGAGTTCCGTATCTCGGATGTCATAATTACAATCTATGTAGGAGGGGGATTCCATCTTCCGATACTTGTATTTCATCTTCCCTGACCTATCTGACTTGTCTTTAGATGATCTAGGATCTGACATGAGAAATCTTGAAGAAAGAATGCCTAGACAACTCCTATCTGAGAAATCGGACTTGGAAGCTTGTTGAGCAACCCCACAGACCCACCACACTATCTCGGATTTTAAGACTTGTAAAGAACCTAATGAAACTTGACACACTAGAGAGAGTGTCAGAACTTAGGTCTTGTTAGACACTTCACAAAACCCGACACACTAGAGAGAGTGTCGAACTTAGTAGGTGTTGGACACTCTGTAAGACCCGACACACTACGGGAATCGAAAGATGTTGAGCACCTCGCAAGACCTGACACACTGTGGGAATCAGAAGATGTTGAGCACCTCGTAAGACCCGACACACTAAAAATATGATTTTGGATGATGTTAGATGTCCGGAACTTGGAAAATCCTAAACATTGCAGAACTTGGAGATTGTAAAACACCCTGCAAAACCCGAAATAAGGGATTGGGTTTTTGAGATGTCAAGACATGTAATCTTTCTGCCATTTCAATAGTTAGGACTTTGTATTCTTCTCCTTTTCTTTAAAACACAAAAAGGTATATTCCAAGGTATAGAATAGGCAAACACCCTAAGGGTGAACTCTTAATCAATAATTTCTATTGGAATACAACCCAAAAAGAAGAAGAAAACCTAAAACCCTAAACCTAGAAGAAAAGCAGGAAAGGAAGGAGAACGTCACAAAGAACATCACAAAAACATATTCAAAAAACCTCACAAGTAGAGGGAAGAGAAAATACCTTCATAAATCTGAAAATAATTGAAAATGAATCATGCAATCGAGCACAAAATCAAATCAGGTTCAAAGGTTGAGAGAGCATGCATGAGAAAATCCACGCAACCAAAAGTACAATAGATACAAATGACATGTAAATCCAACTATTTATAAAAACCCCTACATTTATTACACTTCACATGACACGTGTGCCAACTACCTAAAAACTTGGAGTTAATGCCATGTCATCATGCTTGGAGTGCTCAAAACCCAATACAAAGGATTAGCTATCAATTTAGGTTTCGGGTTTCGGGAAACAAATGACATGAAACATGAGATGCTTAGGTGTTCCAAGATTCCAAAAACCTCGACACAAAGGGACATATCGGGTTTCGGGTTTCGGAAGTCAATTGACATGTAACATGCTTTTGCAAGTCATGTTCTGATGCTCATGAATTCTGAAAACCTGAAACACTGGCTAGTTTCAGGTTTTGGGTTTTGGAAACAATTTGCATATAGCATGTAAAAAACATGTTTTCATGTTGTTGAAACCCGAAAACCTAAAAATCTCCTCAAAAGGGCATTTTAGGAGATTTTTCCAAAAAAATTCTATGGTTATCTTAATTTTAGCTGGAATCACTAAAATGAGATAACACCCTACCCGCATTGGCATGTGCCAACATCCTACAGAAACTACCTCATTGAGATGTACATACCCCCAAGGAGATTGGTAATACTTTGATAGTTTTGATTATTTCTTGATTACAACAACCCTACCAAACCCTAATCCAATGCTCAATAAGTTCTTTCCTAAATTTGCCTCAATTAGCCCATTAATAACTTCATTATTTTCATGGTCACTTTTAACATTTGAACATATAGTTAAACTGCCAATTAATCGTAACTGTACAATGTTATAATATGTCTTATTTATAAAGTACAATAACTTTTTAGAAAATTTCAATGCCATAATATATCCAATATAAAGTAGACTTCATACAATTTGAAGTCTAATAAATTGTAGTCATATTTCCAAACCTTTTTGGTTTATGAGCAATTAAGAAAGAGAAAGAGTCTATCTACATGTTAAGTGTTAGGGTTTATCCTACCCAATGTCCACATTTCTTAATGTATGTTCACCACACATTACATTACTATGTTATATAGTTTATATAACAAATATCATATTTTGCAACTTAACAAGCTGCATCACAAGTAGGGAAATTGAACTAAATCCCTTTATCCAACTTATTAAAGGATAACCAATTAAGCATAAAAATAATATGAAGAATATCAACAAGATAGAATCCATCTCTTCCATACAAGTACAAAATAATTTACACAACCAATACAGGTAAACTCTCAAATTTCAATTTATCTTTATAACTTATACATTTACAAGACTTATGCATTTAGGTATACTACATAACAACCGTCTTCATTATAAAAGAATACTACATTTCCTTTTTCAATACAATCTCAAGAATGAATCAGAATTCTTCACAAGGAATCAGATTTAATTTAGCCAATGCATCATATAATTTTTGCCTTCTTTTATCACTTACGAAGTCCATCTGCAAAAATTTCTAGCATAGGTCAGTTCAATGAACTGAGCATGATAAGCACTAAGCCTTAAAATGAGGTGCATTCCAATAATTGTTCCATTAAAACAAATCTGCTTTAATGAGACAATTATTACATCATAAATATCAATATAAGCAATAACAATGGAAAAGTAGTACATTTAACCAATTGAATTCATTTCCAAGAGAAGAACAAAATAAAATCCACTATATCTGCCTTACAAAATTAAAGTTTAATTGATCCTATCAATTATCCTTAAGAAAACAAAAAATCATATCATCTCATTGTTCCCAATTCTATCATAATAGAATACAACATTTATCTTTGCTTTAACCAAAAGAAGGGTTTAAAGCATGGTTCTCATTAGGATGATTCATCTAACTCCTAAGCAAAAGAAAAAGAAGAACCATTACAAACTATGCCCAAACACAAGACATCCGAAAACTGAAATAGATTCATAACATGAATTAACGGTTTCATTTAAAGGAAAACTACCTTAAAATTCAACATTTAAGATATTCATCGAACAAAATCTCATTTCAATCCAAGAAGGAATAGAGAATCAAACAATCTACCTGCAAGTCTAAATCTACTTCCACATGTTAGAAGTTAACATTTAAAGATCTAAAACCAATGTTCACAAATCAAGGTAGACTCATACATGAGTTAATCTCTACTCGAGTCCATCCAAGGAGGATCCATAAAAAGATAGAGTGCAAGAGACAAAACCTACTCATCTCAAACCAAACAAAGCAAAGCCTTGTCAAACAACCAGTCTACCAAACAAGCTTACATTTTCTATTCAACAAAACCAAATCATCTAATCTCTTCCTACATCATTTCAGCAAATGATTTGAACAAGGAAGACCAAACAACTCATAAAGAAATCTCCATTTCATAAGAGAATCAAAATAAAAAAGTTCAACCAATGAACTTATCCCAACAATAGAAAGAAAGGGATCTTAATTAGAAAATGTTCCAATCAATAATTCATTTTATTGTACTAACAAATGAATTTCCGCTTTTAATTCAAACATAGAAATTCATAAGCTAGTTCCTAGGAGAGAGAACAAAATCAACTCACAGTAAGAAGAAAGCACACTTCCATTTTCCTTACAATTCCTTTCCTTCAATAAACACAAGTTTCAATTCCAATCTCATAATGAAATACACATAACAGTCCTAAAAACAACTTTCTATTCCAAAGGAATCACATTCCTTTCTTTTACAAAGACACAAGGTTTATTTACTATATCCAACAAGAGATAGAAAAACAAACCGATCAGTAAGCTAAACATGTTAAAAAGTATCTCAAATACTAAAATCCCATTGTCAGGTTTCAATATTGCATTACAAAAGAGTAATTAGTTCTTGATTCAATAAGTACTATAATATAAAAATAGTCTAAATAGAGACAAAGTAATCCCACCATAACAATTCAGAGCACTAAAGTAAGTAACTCCTCTTTTAAATGAAACCTTAACTTATTTTAAAATATTTGAAGATGCAGGTTTCCACAAAATAGAGGGGAAAAGAATACCCCGATAAAACACCATTGCCATCTCAGAAAAGATGAAACAGTTCTCAGAAAGAATTACCCAATCCATTCATCAACAAAAATGTTTTCAGTTAAGGTCTCGAAGAGTTTACCCAACAACTCAGCCAACTATTCTCCCAGTTTTCTTTGAACAATAGTTCAACAAAAGAGTTATAAGTTTTTAAACTTTTAATACAAGTAAAACCCAACTCAAAATACCATAACAGAGTCGAACACGAAGTCTCAACAAAAGTTCAGAACTACACAAGTATTTGAATATGAGGGAAGTATAAAATATGATCTTCCAATAATAGTTCAGAGCTACATGAGTCTCTAATCACAGGTTCAGGGCAACATGAAGTTCCCATTCCAGTTTATACTTTAAACAAGAAGCCCTAATACTAGCTCAAAATGAAACATGAGCTTCAACAAGAGTTTAGAACTATACAAGTAACAAAATATGAGTGCGGTGTAAAACACGAACCTTTAATAACAATTCAGAGAAACACAAGCAATAAAATATGAGTACAGAGCCATATACGAACTTTGAACAATAGTCCAGAGCTACCTAGGATTCCAAACACTGTTCAGAACAACAAGAATCTCCAGCACAAGTTCATATCAAAACATGAAGCCCAAATACAAGCTCAAACAAAACTCAAGGTTCCCATATAGTTCAGAATCCACATATTGCAATGAAGGTCAGTTCCAACACAAAAACCTCGAATAAAAATTTCAGAAATGGAAAGCAGAGCTACTAATACAAGCTTCGCATGCATGTTTCACTATTAAAATATCACAAAGAAAGTTTTAAAACCAACATTATTTTTGTCATGGATTCATATCCAAGATAACAAAGATTATAAAACCCAAAGAATAAGTAACCAAATAAAACATGCAAGCCAAGAATCTCAAAAGAGTAGAATCATTTTAATGAAACATTTAGAAGAAAGCAAGAGATCTTAAAGATTAGAGCATATCATGCCTAATAGTGCTTCTACTAAATCAAAGGATACCTCCAGCCAAGCTCACAACTTCTCCTCTTCTCCACGAAAGATCAAACAACCATATTCTTTTTCCACAATGCCTCTTATACATCCCACGAACCAAAAATAGTTCTAAGACTTCAAAAATAGCCATTAAGTGTAGTTCAATCTGCTGGTTCAAAAAAATAGAGAGCATGTAGAGAAAAATCCTGGAACATGCAAAGTGATTCAACCCCAGAAAATCCCACTTGCATGCCTTCTAAGATGGTTTGTGCATGAAAACTGAAAACAATAAGTTTCATTAATTCCAATTTTCCTGCCTATCCTTCCTTGCCACCGCCTTCCAAGTCTGGCGATTGCCAAATCAAAATTAACATGAAATTCTATTTTAGTGATACTTCCACATAAGCCTCCGCCAAGTCACTAGCCCCTGCCAAAATTGGTAGTACCCTATGCATTAAAAACCTTATCAATAACATAAATGCCATAGAACCATCACCCTTAATGCATGTGACCACCTAATTCCCCTTTCATACCCATTAGTTTAGGATAGATCAAATTACTTAGGTTAGACCTTAGGTAGTTTATAATATATACCTTAGGATATAACCCTAACAACAAATTTGCACCATAAGTCTTAACACATAGCCTTAGGTAGTTTCCACGTAGGTTAGATTAATTCACAACATAATAGTTATAGGCATTAGGTTAGATCATCATAAAACCTTATAGTATTAGGTTCTAGGTTAATTTTAATAGCCTAGTAACCTTTCCATATCCTTTAGCACAGAGCTTAGGTTAGGATGCCAATCAACCAACAAAGTAGAATATGAAGCTTTAGGTTAGAATAAGAATTCTATTAAGTGACATAACTTAGGTAGAAAATATTATTACCTAGCTTAGGATTTTGTAGGATAGTCCTTTTTAGGATCCCAAATCCTTCCTATGCCGTGAACAGGCTGTATTTTCGTGTTCACCAGCAATGTCCTGCCATGATCGATCTCCAAGGACCCAAGCACAACATACAACTGAATGGAAATACATTCACACAAAAATCAAATAACTTGTAACAACAAAGTTCAGTCAATATGTCTCTTAATTCATGGAATGTCAATTTACCATTTGTTTAACAGAGTAGATTTAAAACATTCCTTGGATCACTGAAATTGATCCAAGGATGAGTCAGATTAATAGATAAGTTTACAACTCTTAAACCAGATTGCAACTCACCTACAAGAAGTGAAAAATGGATTCAAGGAAGCCATTCCAATTTAGTCAAAGGATCTTAAGAACATAAAAGATTTATCCATATCAAGCATGATCTCCATCAATCAAAAGAACATATATTTATAAGGAAAATCACATGTCAACACTTGAAATGCAAAGGAGGAAAATAACAACTATCAAGGGTGTTACACTCACTCAGGCGCCGTGTTCGAATGTATTCGTGTAGTCCAAAATTTCTATTGATCATTTACAACACCCTTCACTTATTGTTCAAGTAGTTTTCCAAGTCCAAAGAACTTTTGGATCAAGTGTAATTCAGCTAAGTCATTGTTTCTATATCTCTTTCTCAAGGTTTCATACTTACTTGCTTATTTTCTTATGTCATATTGTACTTAGAAATTGTATATCATAGTTTACATAATTTACTCTGTAATAGGGTTTATTAAAACTCTATTTTTGTTAAATTATTTATTGAACCCATCAATTGAATATAACCAAGAACATATAAGCATATTATAGTCTTGTTAACATGGCTGAAATTTATCCACCCTTTACTGATGAAGACCTTCGTGATCTCAATGCTCATCTTGTTGAACATCCATAAGACTTAGATCTAATTTTATTCATTTCTCATGATGAGGCCACTAATCCAGCTGAGCTTAACCCTCCCATATCTCATATTATTTCCATTCCTATTATAATGCAACCTCCTTTTACGCTTACACCTACTTCTACTATTCCCATATTTGTTCCTACTCCTACCAAACATTTCACTCTGCCTCTCATTTATCACACTCGATAAGTCTCTTATTTTGGCACTCAAGACTTATATTCTTTATATCAAGACCTCTAAATTCAAATCTATCAGTTAAAACAATATACTTCACATTCCTCTCCATATTTTGATTCCTCCTTACATCTGCGCATACTCATTTCACACCCACCATTTCTACATATCCACTTCCTCCAAATTTTTTCACCCCTAAGTTTCCCATTTTCAATGGCCATGGTGAACCTCAAGATCATCTCTGAAATTTTCATGTGGTATGTATAGGATATGCAGATGATAATGCTTTACGAGATAATGTATTTCCTAGGAGTCTAGAAGATTACACCATGCGTTGGTTTTACGATCTACCTATTCTTTCGGTAAATTATTTTACACATTTAGTCAATAACTTTATTAATTTTTTCAATCAATATCAAAATTAAGATATCTTATGCACCATTGGCTCAAATAAAACAAATATCTAATGAACATCTAGTGGACTATGTACTATGACCAATGTGTTTTCTTATTTTGAGTTGCAAGATCTATTTTTCAAAGCCTCTTACCACCACTACATGAGAGTGTTATCTTTGATACCTCTCCTTCATTTGATCAATTATTCCATATGCTTAAAATTCATGAAGTAAAACTTATATCTATTGAAAAAATCAAGTATCATGATTATCCTTCATTGTCTTATAATAGGTTGCAATATAAATCTACATCCAAGCCATCCCCTAAGTCCACTGAAGAAATGGAAACTATCAATTTCATATTGCATCTTGAAAATATTTAATGACAACATCCGAAGCGTACTATCACAAAAATTACCATATGCACCTCACTTTATATTGAATCAACTTCTAAAAAGTTATGTAATCACTCTTTCACCACTAGTAGATCTTGATCCATCTCACCCTTGTGGCTGAAATTATGATGAAACCACTAAATGTGACTATCATCAATGCATTAGACATTTTACCGATCATTGTTTCAAACTTAGGAATCTCATTCCAAATATTATTGAAAATAATTCACTTGAGTTACTTGCATCATCTGCTTCTAAACTAGTCAATGATAAAAAAAAATCTCAAAATCTTAAATGACCCTTTATCTAAGCATGATACACAAGCATCGACTCTTATACTAATCATACATATTGCATTGTTCCCTCTCCTTCATCGGGACCCTTTCTTTTCTTATTGCTTATACTGATACATCACCACCAGCTATTACATTTTTCATATCACGATTATCATACAAAATTTTCTTTTAATTCATTACACATCAACGCTTCTATTGGTTCATATACTATCAATAACACCGTGATCTATCTAGTGGCTTTTATCGGTGTATACTCTATTGCACTTATTAGGGATATTAGATGTCACATATATGATATCACTTATATAGTTCCTAATTTTTTTGCTACACCCGGATGCCCATTATAGTTGGGCCTATTACTATGTTTGTGTCATTTGTTGTGGAATATTCAATCAAAATTTGTCACATGTTCTTAGGTCTCCCTTGGCTTTGCGTCACTCAAGCTATTCCCTCCATGAATCATATGTGTCTTAAATTAATTCACAATAAACAAGTTGTCACTATTAAAGGCATTCCACCATGGACAATATTACCTCTACCTCCTCTTGATGACATTCTTCCACCAAATTCAGCTTCTAGGTCTCCTATACCTCTCAAATCTAAGGCATATTCTACACCTAGTTATCCTATTCGCACATGCCCTACTTCATGAAATTATCATCCTCATAGGTCCACTAGTCCATATCTTCAACATACGTTCCCTACTCAGAAACCCCTTCACATAGGTTCTCATCACCTCCTTCACCTCATAGGTCTTCTTCACATAGGTGCTCATCACCCCCTCCACTCACAAGTATATTTCACATAGATGTTCACCACCTCTTTCACCACATAGGATTCCTTCACATGTACATCATCCTTCTCATACACCACCGATCTTAGAGCATTTTCACATGCCTTTATCTCCTAATACATCGAGTGGAGGGCCATTTCTGTTTACTCTCATTCGATAACTTAATTTTTCATCACATGCTTGGTGGGAATCAAACTTTCCCCAACCCCATAATAATATTATTAGTTGACTATCACTTATATTAATGTGCTTTATGCTTCACACTTCCTATTTCTAAGCTCTCTTACAAATATTAATATACAACTTGTATTATCATTACCATATGACACACTCTAGTTCTATAGTTCATACGTGATTTCTTAGGGACTAAATCTAAAATGAGCCTCATCATCATTCACTCTTTAAACTCTACACTTCATGATCGATCTTTCTAGCACAAAATTTCAAACCATTTCTCGATGATGCACTCTTGTTCTATGGTTCATTATTAATTATTGAGGGGTATTTTATAAATGAACCTCATCTCATTCTCATCCCCATCTACTGGGGGAATCCTTTTCCTATCACATTCACATTATATACCATTCCATATCACTCACAACATTTGAATATCTTGGTTGCATCTACTCTTGATACCTTATTCTACTTACATGTACACTCTGTTTTCCATGTTAGACGGATACTTAGTATGTCAATATATTTTCTATATACATATGCATGTTCACTTGGTATTTTAGAGTGAATGCATATCTCTTATAGGTTCTTACATACTGAAATGATGGTTGGAACTACACCTTTACCACTCCCACCAAGGCTCTTGAGGATTTTCATTTTCTACTCTCACACATTACATCTGTTATCATTTCATCACATAATACTTTTGATCCATAGGATATTAATGAGTGAATATGATCCCTAAATCTCCATAAAACAATGTAGTATGGAAGAAAGTTTTAAGAGATTTACATCAATATAATTAACTTAGAAAACAAAGCTCGTACGTGCAAGATATTTTCCACTAAATTTTTTAGTCAACTACCAAGAATAAGAGGACTACATGCAAGTATATTAACTTGGACGCATGCACATCTGTCAAGTGGAGGAATCATATTGTGAAAAGTGGAATAATGTATATGAAGTTAAAAATTTGGGTTTTGGATGTCACTCTTCGACACTCGGATGCGTATAAGTGGTCTACACTATTTACTATCTCGAGACCCTCAGCAAGAGGGTGAACACACTCTTTTTTGAGGGGTACCTTGGCCTCTGGTCTTCATTATATCATCATATTGATGTTGTACATATACGCCAAATTGTGCTTCTATATCCTCCATGTGGGATTATTATTATAGAGTATTCAATTATGCATTGTATTGGGACCGAATTGTATTATATTTGGTCTATCTTTCTTGAGATATGAAGTGAATTGGTGCATTGGAGGAAACATTACTCGTAATCATCTACTTAGTAACTCGATGGGGTGATCAACTCCCCACCATTTGGCTCTATCCACGTCAAACTTGGCTTTATATACTTAACATGCTAAGAACCATACAACCAAAGGTGAAACCAACTCAATCCACCACATCCCCACGTAACTTGAACTTATCCATTGTTAACACAAGACATCAATTCCAAATCGATACCATGTGGCCTTCCAAAACACAACCCCAATTTTTTGGTAATTCAACGCAGCAGAATGGGCACACATAGGTGACACTCAACATAGTCACATGCCTTATGTGGCAATAAAAGATAACATGGGTGTGGCCACAACCATGTATTAGTAGGGTGGACTTTATATTATTAAACCCCCTACAATATATAGTGCCATCAATGTGGGATTAAATCCTACAATAGCTTAAAGTAGTCAACGAAATAGGAGGAGGTGGGGTCAAACCCACAACCGGTAGGAATTAAAATAATTAACTCACCTTCAAGCCACAACAGTGATTTGTTATTCACTTTGGAAGGTAAAAATTGTACTTCAAGTGATTTTTAATAGATTGATTCATGATTAAGTGATCTAGAGATGTAGCCCATCTGGGTGAACTCCATTATCAAGTTGTGGTGATTTTTTTAATTTTATTTTACTTGCTTAATATCATATTTTACTTCTAGTATAATGAAATAAACAAATGATTAATCAAATAAATTAATTGGAAAAATTAGATTAAAGTTAAAATTGAATCCAATTATCCACAATAGACAAATGTGTGCATAAGTCAATTTTAGATGAATTAAATCAGATTGATATGCATGATAAAATCATATTGTGATCAGTTTTTAATGGTTTTTGTAATAAATTAAATTGAATCACATAATTTTATTTATAAAGAAAATTGAAAAGTTAAGAGATTAATTGTTAAAATAATGGATTTCTAAACACCCAAAAGGGAATCCATAACCATATCTTGATAAATTAAAATCAGATTTGAAAGTATCTAGAATAAATTTTAAACTAGTACCCGGGGGTGAAAACTATTTTTAGATCATGTTTTTGTATCGAGTAGGCTGATTTAACAATATGGTTGCTTCAATTTGTGTAGTTGGTTCAATGTGATTGAACAGTACATGTGTATTATGGGTAATATGTATAAACATGAAAATCTTGATGAGATTGAGGGTTACAATAAACAAATCCATGAAGAGAAATCTCTCACGAGATCCATGAATTACTCCTTAGAAGAGGAGAATTTTTGTCCGAAATCAGAATTGTAAACCAAGGATGAGCTCTTGGTAAAGTTTTTTTAATGGTGAGCGAGAAAAAATGTAATACGCTTAACTTCGATGCAAAAACAATGAATGATAAATGTACTATAAGTATGTCACCACAATATTCCTCTTCCCATTTGGATTCAGATTCATGTAATGATGTTTTTTGTGGTTTTTAAAAGTACATTAAATGTATTGGACATAAATTGTTGACAAAAATGGGATTTAACGGAAGTTGCCTTGGTAATAACAATAAAGGAATATATAACCCAATATAGGTCAAGGATTGTCCTTGTTATGAAGGTTTGGGTTTTCCTATTGCAGGAAGGGAAATTGGAGAATACTCAAAAAATTTGAAGGAAGATGTGCTTATAAAAACAAAGTGTATACCCCACTAGTACAACAGAATGGATATGGTAAGAAAATTTAGAGAAGAGGTATTGAAATTCCACCTCCACTTTCTTATCATAATCATAAGCATGGGAAAAATTTAAAACTTATGAGGATCCACTCTTTCATTTTAAATAATATGGTTTTGATATACAAGAAAATGATGAATTATTTTCCTTGCACTTTTGTGGAATGCATAATCATTTTGTTTCCTTTTATTGGAAGAGAAATTCTTTCTTGCAAAAGTGGTTTCCTAATGAGCTTAATGTGAAAAACCAATCTTGTAGCTTTCAAGCGAGAAATGGTAAAAATAATTCCTCATCCTAGAAGAAGGATAAGAGGAACTATTGCACTCATTGTCATATGAGTGGACACAAGGTTGAAAATTGTTGGAAACTTCATCCAACAAGACACATGAGAAATGGTAAGAAAAAGTTGGTTTACAAGGTAAAATTTTTTAATCCACCAACTAAAAATGAATCAACCTTGGATCTATCCATAGATAATCCACATATGAGTCCATTCTATTTTGATATGGATAATGAAAAATCATGTGATTTGGATAGATTTATATTTGCATAGATGTAAATGTTGATTATCATGTAAATTTTTACACAAAGATCTAATGAACATCTAACGGACTATGTACTATGTTTTTAGAAAAATATAACTCAAATGACCAATGTGTTTGCTTATTTTGAGTTTCAAGATCTATTTGTTCAAATCCTCTTATCACCACTACAAGAGAGCATTATCTTTCAGACCTCTCCTTCATTTGATCAATTATGCCATATGCTTAAAATACGTGAATTCAAACTTATATCTATGGGAAAACTCAAATATCATGATTCTCCTTCATTGTCTTCTAATAGGTTTCAATCTAAATCAACATTAAATTCATCCCTAAGCCTACTAAAGCAAAAGCAACTATCAATTTTGTCTTGCAACCTAAAAATATTTAATGACAACATCCAGTGTACTTTCACAAAATTACCATATGCACCTCTCTTTCTACCGCCTCAAATTCTTGAAGGTAATCTAATAACTCTTCCACCACCACGTAGTCTTGATCCATCTCGTCCTCGTGGCAAAATTATGTCAAAACCACTAAATGTGGCTATCATCAATGCATTAAACATTATACTGTCATTTTTTTTCAAACTCAAGAATCTTATTCAATATCTTATTGAAAATAATTCACTTGAGCTAATTGCGCCATCTCTTTCTAAACAAGTCAATGATAACAAAAAGATAAAAATATTAAATGACCCTTTACCTAAGCATGATCCAAAATATTTTGACTCTTTTACTAATAATACATATCATGTTGTTCCCCCTCCTTCATCGGGGCCCCTTGATTTTCTTATTGCTTCTACGGATACATCACCACTAGTTATTACATTTTTCAGATCACGATTATCATGCAACATCTTATTTTAATTCATTACACATCAATTATTTTATTGGTTCATATATTATCAATAACTCTATGATCTATCCAATGGCTTCTATTAATGTATACTCTATTTAACTTCATATGGAAATAAAATTTTCCATATCTCGCTTATAACCTATCTAGTTCCTAGTTATTTTTTCTACATCCGGTTGCCCGTTATAGTTGGGGCTCTTAATATGCTTGTTCCATTTGCTATGGAATATTCAATCAAAGGTTGTGACATGTTCTTAGGTCTCCCTTAGCTTCACGTCATTTAGGATATTCCTCCAAAATCATATATGTCTTAAATTGATTCACAACGAACAAGTTTTCACTATTAAAGGCATTCCACCATGCATAACATTACCTCTACCTCCTCTTGATGACATTCTTCCACTAGCTTCAACTTCTAGGTCTCCTATACCTCTCAAATCTAAGGCATATTCTACACCTAGTTCTCCTATTTACACACATCCTACTCCATGACATTCTCATCCTCATAGGTCCACTAGTCCATCTCATCAACATAAGTCCCCTACTCGAGAAACCCCTTCACATAGGTTCTCAACACCTCCTTTACCTCACATGTCTTCTTCACATAGGTGCTCATCACCTCCTCCACCTCATAGGTCTACTTCACATAGGTGTTCACCACCTCTTTCACCACATAGGATTCCTTCACATGTACATTGTCCTTCTCATACACCACCGATCTTAGAGCATTGTCACACGCCTTTATCTCCTCAAACATCAGGTGGAGGACCCTTTCCCTTCACTCTCATTGGATAGATTAATTTTTCATCATATAGTTGGGGGCATCGTTATTAACCTACTCACATCATAATATCATCAATTGACTATCACTTCTACTACTAGGCTTTGTACTTGACACTTCCTCTTTCTAAGATCTCTTACTAATATTGATATACAACTTGTATAGCCATTACCCTATGACACACTCTAGTTCTACATTTCATACTCGAATACTGAGGGTTTAAATCTGAAATGAACCTCACCATCATTCAATATTTACACTCTACATTTCATGATCTATATTTCTAGCACACAATTATAAACCATTTCTTGATGATGCACTCTTGTTTTATGGTTCATTATTGATTGTTGAGGGGTATTTTATAAATGAACCTCATCTCATTCTCATCCAAATATATTGGGGAATGTTGATCCTATCAAATTCACACCGCATACCATTCCATCTTACTCACTCACAAAATTTGAATATATTGGTTGCATATACTCTTGCTACCTTATTTTACTTACATTTCAACTTTTTTCTCCATGTTAGTAGGATCCTTAGTATGTCAATATCTTTTCTATATACATATGCATGTGTCCTGGGACCTCTTTATGTACTTCTATAATAATGGTGTGTGATGGTAGAGCACTTGACATTGGCTAGTCTGGATACTTGGCTTAAGAACATGGAGTATGATTTTGCACAGAGATTCAACACTGGACTTGAGTTTGATGCACGTACATGGGTAGAGGAGCATCTGTATCATGAGCTCTATGAAATGTTATTTTGTTTTTTTCCAATAGAAATGTATGAATGGTTTTGGTGTATGCATTGAGGAGGAGTTTGTACTATCAACCTCAAATTTAGACCCATAAACATAGATATTCAAAACAATCCACCTCATATATTGATTCATAATTGTTTACAGTAGCCGATTACATCAAAAAGGGTCATAGCAAACTGAATACATCAAGAAATAGCATCCTAACCCTATAAAATGACTCTACTCAAATATTTTTAGCCATGCTCTCTCTTGTGCATCTAAAGTCTCTCTTGCATCTCTTTCCTCACATCACACATCTTCTTCGCATCCCCTGTTTTAGATCCAAACACATTTTTAAATAGAGTGGGAGCTCTCCTTCACCACCTCAACATAACTCAAGATAAAACGGCATGAAAACTATCATCATACCCTCCATACTTTAGTATCTTGTAAACATGCATGTGTCACCAACCCATAACTAACTCTACTTTACAACTCTTAATCCCATCATGATAACCATATCTTGGAATATTCTTTCCTTGGGCTGCAAGTCTCCATGTTCTAACCTTATCCACTATCACACCTACTTGCATCCTCACATGTTTTCCATGTAACACCATAACCCAAAATGTGGCTAAGTCTCAAACCCTTTTCTACTCCTACACGCAAACCTCTGCACGCTCCATGTCCAACTCTATCCCTTCATTCCAAAACTAGTTAACTATTCAAGTTGTCCATGCATAACTTAGTTATCCCCTGTGCGTGCTTCCTCCCGCATGTTTTTCCTACACCGTCTTCCCTACATGTTGATCCTAGGATATGGGAATTATTCATTTTTATAGGCTCAACATTACCCCACACTAAATGTGTTGTCTGTCCATGGAAACAATCTGATCTCCAACAAAGAATAAATAATGGAAGAATAAAATGACCTGTATCTGGCTTATGCCAAAGAACAAAATAATTTTTCTACTATTGCACAAGGATTGGGAAATTTTTATTCAAGGATACTTCAATATCATTCTAATTATCCGTAAAAATTACATAATGGTGACTAGAAAAATGAATACTCTTAACTTTAGATGCAAAAACAATGAATGATAAATGCAATGTAAGTATGTCACCAAAACATTCCTCTTCACATTTGGACTCTGTTTCGAGTAATGATGTTTTTGGTGGTTTTGAAAAGTAGACTAAAGGTATTGGATTTAAATTGTTGACTAAAAAGGGATTTAACAAAAGTGGCCTTGGTAAGAGAAACCAAGGAATATATAACCCAATACAGGTTAAGGATTGTCCTCATTATGTAGGTTTTTGTTTTCCTGGTGTGGGAATGGAAATTGGAGAATCTTCTAAACGGGAAGAAGGAAAAAAACATTCTGAAAGTAAACTATATACCCCAATAGTACAACAGAATGGAGTTGGTAAGAAAATTTAGAAAAGAGGTATTGAAATTCCACCTCCACTTTCTTATCATAATCATAAGCATGTGAAATTTTTTACAACTTCAAAGGATCCACTCTTTCATTTTATTTGATATAAATAAAATGATGAATGCTTTTCCTTGCACTTTTTGTGGATTGCATAATCATTTTGTTTCCTTTTGTTGGAAGAGAAAGTCTTTCTTGTAGAAGTGGTTTCCTAATGAGATTAATGTGAAAAACCAATCTCGTAGCTTTTAGGAGAGAAATGGTAAAAATATTTCCTCATCCCAAAAGAAGGATAAGAGGAATTATTGCACTCATTGTCATATGATTTGACACAAAGCTGAAAACTATTGAAAACTTAATCCAATAATACATCTGAGAAATGGTGAGAAAAATTTTGTTTACAAGGTAAAATTTGTTAATCCATTAGCTAAAAAAGAATCAATGTTGGATCCATCCACAAATAATCCATAAATGAGTCCATTCTACTTTTATATGGATACTGAAAACTCATGCAATTTGGATAGATTTATATTTGCATAGCTGTAAGTGTTGATTACCATGAAAATTTTTAAAGCATTTTGGGATTCCATTTGATTGATAAAAGGAAAAAAATAAATTCCCATATATATATATATATATATTTTATCTTTGGATGTGATGAAGTAACTTTGAAGGGGAAAATACAGTGACATGTTTATCATACTTGGATAATTTCTCTTGTTTATGGGTTTTTGGAAAACTTCATTTAGGAATATTGACAACAACATATACATGCATTTCTATGGGGCATGGTCAATTGATCAGATGTGTATTTTTTGAAAACATGTATTCAAAGTATGTTGTTGTTTCAATTGTGTAAATGTATCAAGTACGCACTATTTTTAAGTGTAGCAATTATAAAAAACATATTGCAACCATGCATGATTTTTACACATTTTATAAGTCTATATTTTAGGCTTTAATATTTGTAACTGTCAAACATGGTTACAAATAGGTTGTACAATTATTGCACTAACAAACTATGATGTAGGTTACATTTTGCATAGTTGATAGTGGTGTAGGATCATAGTAGAACAAATGAGTATGACATTTTGGTTGTCATATCAGTTGCAGTATTGGCCATGGGTTATGTTACTTATTAATGGATTATATATATATATATATTCTATAAATTTTAAAGTTCAACATGCTATAAACTAGGTTCCATGTGTTTCTAATATGGAGAGGACCTATTAGCAGTTAGTTGGATGAGTTAATTTTTGAGACCAAAAGGGTCTTATTGGGAGGAGTTATATAGAGGATATTTTTGAGTGTAGATGATCCCTAAATATCCCTAAAACATTGAAGTGTGAAAGATAATTTTGAGATATTTCATCGATATAAAGAACTCAAAAACGAAGCTTGTATGTGCAAGATATCATCCGCTAAAATTTTCAATCATCGACAAGAATAAGAGGAATGTGTGCAAATCTACTAACTTGGATGTGTGCACATCCACCAAGTGGATGAATCATATTGTGACAAGTGGAAAATGTATATGAAGTTAAAAATTTGGGTTTTTATGCCGCTTTGACACTCGGTTGTGTACGAGTGTAGGCCCCACTATTTTCTAGTTAGGGGCCCTCATCCAGGTCAACACACTCTTTTTTAGGGGTACCTTGGCCTCCGATATTCATTATATCATCATATTTATATTATATATATATATATATATTCCAAATTGTGACTTTTTATCCTGCATATGAAATTATTATTCTAGGGTATTTAATTGTGCATTATATTAGGACTAAATTGTATGGTTTTTGGTCTATCTTTGCTAAGATATGAAGAGACTTGGTGCTTTGGAGGAAACATAGCCAATACTCAAACTTATATAATTAGCAAATTGACGAGGTGATCAACTCCCCACCATTCGAGATCTATCCATGACGAACTCAACACTATATACTTAGCATGTAAACAACCATACAACTGGAAAAACTAACTCAATATTCCATGTCCCCATACAACTTGGCCTTATCCATTAGAAACATAGAGGATCAATGACAAATTTCCACCATGTGGCTTTCTAAAAATTGCCTCCAAATATTTGGAAAGTCAAGACAACAACCGACACACATATGTGGAACTCAACATAGCCACATTCCCTATGTCACAAAATAATATAACATGGGTGTGGCCACAATCACGTATTAGTAGGGTGGACTTTCTATTATTAAACCCCTACAATATATAACACATTCAATGTGGGATTAAATACCACAATAGTTTAAAACCTTTGGTGAAATAGGAGGAGGTGGGGTTCAAACCCATGACCAAGTGGGAATCAAAAATTAGCTCACCATTGAGCCAAATGAGCTCAACGAGATATATAAGAGTCTCCCTTATATTTAATATAGAATTTTTCCAAGAATGTGTAGAGGATGAAATAGGAAACTTTTAGAGATCTCCATTTTTGAGGTACTTAGAGCCATTTTTCTATTTTGGTCGAATCGGAGAAGTGTTAAAAATGCAAAGATGAAGAAGGTGATGTCATTATTTTTCTATGGATTGTTTTAATTTTCCTATTGTAGGGGTTTTTCTGACTCAATTTCATGGAGAATTCACTATGGAGATATTGTAGAGCCACATCTGGATTTGGGAATGTATGTCCTGACTTTTTGTAGAGTTTTAAAATCTGAATCTGCTAAATTTTATAGGTGACAATGATCTATTATCACTTTGGAATGTAGAAAAATTACTTCAAGTGATTTTTAATAGATCAATTAATGATTAAGTGAATCTAGAGATGTATCCCATCTGGGTGAAATCCATTATCAAGCTTTGGTGATATTGTTTCAGGTTTATTTTGTTGTTTAAGATCATATTAAAATTCTAGTATAACCAAATGAACAAATGATTAAGGATAGCAATTAATTGGAAAATTGGCTTAAAGTTAAAATTGAATCCAATTAGCCATTGCGAGAAAAATGTGTGCACAAGTCAATTTTGGATGAATAAAATAATATTGATATGCATGATAAAATCAACTTGTGACAAGTTTTTAATCGTTTTTGTAATAAATCCACTTGAATCAAAAAATTTGAGTTATAAAGAAAATTGATCAGTTATTAGATTAATTGGAAAAATAATGAATTTTAAACACCCAAAAAGGAATCCGTAACCATATCTTGATTGATTAAAATCGTAACTTAAAGTATTTGGAATAAATTTTAAAATAGTACCCATGGCGTGAAAATAGTTTTTAGATCAACTTCCTACTCTTAATAGCACATCACTTATTCCATTTATACATACATGATTTGATATGCATTTTATCTTTCTAACATGCTAATGGGTGATTCATGTGTAGCATTTTCCTTGCAGGACTATATACCACCATGGTTCTTTGTTATAGTTTGTTTGACATTGTTTTCTATTATATGCCATTATTTGTGAACTTTTCTCTATGTATTATTTGATCACTATTTGTATTCTTTTGGTCTCTTCTTCCTTGATTATCTTGTGACATTGTGAGCAATGTCCCATTTTTAAAATCCACTTTTACGGCCTATCTTATTGCATGCTTACTTGTTACATCATTTTTATGTGACATGTTTTCTACTTTCGCTACTAACACATATATCTAACCACTTTATTTACATGTGCCTTGGTCTCTACCATGTGCATACCATCCCCCTTTAGGGATATAATTCACATCAGCATCGGTCCTCTCATTTGGGTTGCATTCTCCTACCAATGTCACATGTAATCCAAATGAGGGGGACATACATTGGGTGAACAAATCACCCTATACAACATCTTTGAGATACAACACACGGTAATATAACAAAAATAGACATAGATAACAAGCTTACCAAATTGGCTCAATCATACTTTGTCTATAATCACAACACACACCAATGTCCAAGCTTAGATAGAAGTTCCTAGGATCATGTGTCCTCCCATTAGCACTCATGTCCTCAAGGCACACATTATCAATTTCTCAAATTGGAACATTTCACATAAGCCTTTAGAGCATTTTGATAGTATAGAACAAAATCATGTAATCTCCATTTCAATCAGAACAATCAGTACATTTGGAATAAATCAAGGATAACATGAACAAAATAGGTACACACCATCTGCAGTGGTGTTTATTAGGTAGAGTAATGGAAGGAGATTAACACTAGACCTCTCTTCTAAACACTTTCCCTTTGGTGTGAGATCACCCAAAAAACTCGCACTTGGCATGAGATTTCCCAAAAAACCTTCTCTTGGTGTGATATTTCCCAAAAAACTCTCTCTTGGTGTGAGATCATCCAAGAAAAATTGTTCTATAAATCATTTTCAAGACACTTTTTCTATCCTTTTAAACTCTTCTACATTGGGTGCAAACTTTCCTTTTACAAAATTTTACATACTTTACATACATGTTGGTCGAAAATTTATTGATATGGAAAATAAGGTATCTCCACTAATGTTCATGGGACTATGCCTCTTTGCATTGAATGGTTCATTTCCCATTATCGAACGTAAACTAGTTTATTCCTATATAAATTTTATGGGTTGGCCAAAAATATAGGGATCACACATGAACACTCTACTGAACCTATGACAAAGTTCTTGTATAAGGTACAAATGAGGAAATTACAGCAATGAGGGGTGAAGGAGAGAAATTAGGAAAGGAAAGTTATTAGTGTGATTAGGACAATTACGGTTTTTATGCCTAATAACCATAGTAGTTCAACATTCAATATAAATTAAGGTAATAATGATTTCATTAGTGGGACCAATGAATTAAAGACACACAGTTCCTTAGATTCATCTATCAAGGATGCAAGGTTCCTTTCCAACACTATGCTTGCAAAGTGCATAAAAGAGAGAAAATAGAAGAACATATGAAAGAGGGAAGTGTAATAAATGCAGATTTTATTTCTTTTGCATTGATAATATAATTATCAACAATACTAAAAACTACTACCACACAGATGCTATCAAAATATAGCATTTTCAGGTTCCCTTGGATTAGAGAATCCCACCCAATTTATAGCAATGTGAATTTACTCTTCACCTACCCTCCACATGACTCTTCATGGTATCATTCAACTTGTGACTTTTCACCTTCCTAAGAAGTGAGAAACATGTTCTATTTTATAAATTAAAGGGACTTTTACAATGTAACTTTATAAAGTCACTTAAGTGAATGAGACAAAATACAATGATTACACCTAACAAAGAATTAGAAAGGGAGAGAAGGAATAAGGAGAAAGAGAGAAGAAGGAGAGGTTATCAAATCTAATGAAGAATATCCTTGTGATGAAGAATTTTTATGAGTCATGCCTCCTGATGATGATATTATATTATGATCTCATGTTCCTTGAATTCCTTGCTGAATTGAGCTATTGCAGTTTTCAACTTATTCTCCTCTGGAAGGAACATGCAACTCCACACCTTGGTCCAGATCTTGGGGACATAATGTATCCTCTTACAATGATGAATCCATTATTTGTGATACATTATTATTATATAAATGCAACTTATGATGCAGGCCAGGGACTTTAAGTTATCTTCATTGAAGGATAGCGAGTTACCTTCCTCTTCCTTGACAAACTCTTGGAATGAAACAAGAAGTTCCTCTGAGAATGAATCATTAGTGAGTAGAGGAAAACAAATTCTTTGAACACAATTACAAATGTCATTCAAAATCTCACAAGAATGTTTTCAATATGATTCCAACTTGGATATTGCATTCTTGAGTATTATATATTTCATATCCATGATGTGGATCCAAACTTGAGACAAGTTATCTGCAGCAGATGTGAACATGTTCTTTCTCATGAGGGTGTGAGAGTTGAAGGAAATCATCTTAGACATCAGTGGAAACATCTCATCTAAATGATTGACATATTTTTTAAATTCCTCTTTTTCTTTTTTTAGTTTATAAAATGTTTCAAGAACATACTTGATGAGAGAAACAATATCCAGAAATAATGCCTTTCCTTGATAAATGATTTTCTCAATCCACTTCTTTCTAACCTTCCCCTACATCATGTTTACTTGGGCCTTCTTGACTTCCTCTAGATAAACACTTATGATTGGAGGAATGTCTTTAATCAGAAGAGAGGATGTTGATTTGGGTTCTAAGAAGGGTTGAATGTAAGCACTTGAGATATTTTACATGTTCCTCTAATTATAAAATTATTTTCTTATATTCTTCATTTTGAGAAAGAAGGTAGGAAGAGGATTATTTGAACAGTTGGTAATCACCCTCATGTGAAGCTTGACCCAATGAGATGTGGGTCAATTCATAGTCTGATGGAGTCATGTCCTTAATAGGATTTTCAATATTAGGCCTAACAATTTCAACATACTTCAACATACTAATTACTTGAGGGACCACTGAAGAAGTGGGATGTTATCTGGGCCTTCTTTCTTTTCTTAGAATTTAGGGTTCCCGAGATTTCTTTGAGACTAGGTACAACAACAAGTTGTGTTGTCCTCAGCTCAATTTTGATCATTTCTTGAATCTATGGGAATGGATAATCATGCATTGACATAATGTTTTTCACTTAAGAATTCTTAAGAGCTTGTCATGGATTCAATTCTCAATCACAATGGGGTATCTCTCGACATCTTGGATACTTACATTCCATGCAAGAAATCACTCTTTTTTGACATGTGAGGTTATGTGAGATCTCTAAATAGATTTATCTACCTATAAGCTCTCCTAGAATATGGGATCAATTTTTTTCTCTTTGTTCACTACGCTCACTACATACTTTTCATCTTCTTCTTACAATTATTTATCTCAACCAAATTACTTTGAACAACTCACCGAGCTTACTCAAACAACTTAACTCAAGCATCTCATCAAGATCACTTAATCAACTCACTTGAGGAGGTGTGGATGGATTAAACCTAATTAATTAATTATGATGAACTTATTTTCTTGAATATTAACTAATATCTTGGGTTTTTCCACTTATCTTTTGACTACACAATGTTATATGGATCTTTCCTATTGTGTTCAAAGGTGATCTTGTACCTTAATAATGAGAAAAATGATGCTTTAATCCTTCTATGAAGGGTTAATTGACTTGTTTGAAATAATAAAGTATCGTGAAACCTTGTGAAGATGCTCAAAATAAAAAATATGAGTGAGTGAGCCTCTTTAACTTTCTCGCACTTGAAACAAAGATTTTTATTTTTAAATTTGGTAGAATCAAGACACTGTTATTTTTGGAATTTCACTTGTTTTTCTCAAATGTGAAATTATTGATCATCTAGAATTCTTAGTTCACCTCCGTTGAAGAAACTATTATGTATTTGGAAAATTCATTTTTCCACCTCGGGTTATAATGAAAATGGCATCACTAGATTAGGTTACGTGTTACGATTTTGTGATTTGAATTTTAGCCCAATCTACTGTCGTAATGGCCAAAAAATTAAAAAATAGAATATAGGGCATCAAAATAGGGTTTTATACCATTAATTATTTTGATCATTATTTGGTTTACTACTACAATGTTCTTTTGTTGCAAATCAGCAGCACCCCTGGATGCAAATCAGGTTTCTAAACTGATGTTTTAGGCATCCAGTGTGATTGCACAACATTGAAACCTCTCTCCAAGTGTGGGGACTTGTAAAATGAGAGAAGAATCTCCAGATTAGAGGCTGGTTCCTCAAACTCCTCTGATTAGATCTAGTGTTTACACAATTACAGAGGTTCAAATCCTAATTTTACCCTAATTTGCAAGTAGACAGGGATAAGAAATGCAGAAAATGAAACTAACCTAATGATGGTGATGCACCAAAGGAGTGGTGAAAATTTTTGCTCATACAAATAGGCACAAATCCATGAAATGCAACACGAAAAACATACACAAGCTGATAAGATGCAATAAGAGATCTGAAAATGAAGTAAAAACAATACAAACAGAGGACTGAAAACATTCACAGAGTTTGCACTGTCATTTCCATGTAAAATCCCTTGCATTACACCATCAAAGAGGTATAAACCTGTTACAATCCTTGAAAAAGGCCTGATACTTACAAAATTCACTTGTTTTCAGGTGAAAGAAGAAGTCTGATGTTCAAAAAAGTGTTCCCCCGAAGAAATGAGCCAAATCTGGCTTTTACATTGCATGGGTCGAGCCCATGAGAGAGAAAACATACAAAAACATGGGAGCCCATTCCTCATTGACTGAAAATGCATTAAATCAGCATGGGGGACCTTACAAACCCATACCCTATCATTTTTTACCAAATTGGAGGAGAATGCGACCCATTCTATATTAAATTTGGTTGTTGAAATGTCATTTCTGGCCATGGACACGTACTAGAGCCATTTTTGAATTTTCTCTCTCCAAACTGAACCAAAATTATAAATTGACCATGGAATCATGTAGAGAAATTCAACAGATTTCCAATGATATAAAGAACGTGCAAATCCGAGTTCTGGATCAAAAGATATGATCGTTTGAAGATTTAGGGCAAAACGGCCCAAAACGGATCGGCAGGAAAAAATTCAAATTTTACCTTTTTTTTGTCTTTGGAAAAATTTTCAAAAATTTCCACACCCGTTGGTTGGATGCCACGTGGCAAGCACTGATTGGATGAGCAATTCTCTCTCCTCCACCTCCCACGGGTTTCCCTTTGAAATTTTGACGTTTTTATAATTTTGGAAAAAAAATTCACTTTCCCCCCGCGCCCCGCCACTTGGGACACGTGGCGTGATCTGGTTGGAGGATAGGGGCGCGGGGTCATCCTTGTCTTTTAATTTTTTGGCCCAAGACTTTTGTCAAATTTTCCTAAGTCTTTCCCTGGCTCCGAACTCCCCCCGCCTTAGGACACGTGTCCTGTGTCTATTGGCTCGGGCCGACCCTTCAAACCTTGCCCTTTGAAATTTTCGGCCAACACTTAGCAAATTCTTCGAGTCATTTTCCCCCTGACACGTGGCATTTCCTGATTCATCCACGGGCCTCCTTGTCTCTTTTCAGCCACTTCACCTTTTCACGTCCCACGCGTACTTTTGGCCCGGATGTCCCAAACGAAAGTCCTCTGTTTTGGCCGAACCGGCTGGTTCGCGTCCTCCGCGTACTTTTGTCCCAACTGTCCCAGACTGCATGGGACAAAATTCTCCAAACCACCCGAAATGGACTGACTTGCGCCAAACCAGCTGATCTCGCATCCTCCATGTACTCTGTCCCGGATGTCCCAGACAAAACTTGGTGATTTTTTCCACTTTCGGCCGGTTCGCCTTTCGCGTCCCGTGCGTCCCGACGTCCCAATTGCTACACGGACCTACCTGGCGGATTTTCAGCCGATTCACGCCCGATGTCCCAACTATCCCAGCTACTGCGAGGACTAGGACTTAGCTGATTTTCATGATTTTGGGCCTTGAATCAATCTACTTGCTCGGGACAGAATAATCTGATGCATGTTATCAAAATTACCCTGGGGGTGAATTTTGGATAACAATTTGGTGACTCAGCGGGGTCACCTACCTGCTAGGTAGAAGATACCAGTTGCCTGAAGCAGTCCATTGGGCATGGAGTCATCAAATATTCTATTTAGAACCCCAACTGACTTAGAATGTGTAAGGAGGAAGATGGAATATCACCTGATGGGAGCAAGGACTGCAAAACATCTCCATGGATAGCAAGTTGTGTCAAAGCACTTAGGGAAAACAAAACTAACCTACAGCAAAACAATGTGCACAAGCACTTGGAGGAATGAAAATCTAATCTAATATTTACAAGGTGGTAATTTTTCCTCTAGAAGCAATGCTTGAGATAGATTCCATTTACTGGAATCTGTAGTTCTTCACCATCCAATGAGGCCAATTGGAAAGCATTGTTGTTCTTGCACTTCATGACCATGTATGGGCCACTCCAAATGGCATCAAATTTTGAATGCCTTCCCGGTTTTGCTCTATCCACATCCCATTTCAACACTAGATCTCCAACCTGAAAAGATCTATCCTTGGCCTTCCTATCAAAGGTCTTTTTGATCAAAGCTTGATCCTTTTCCATTGCTTGGGATGCCTGATTTCTGATCTCTTGCAGCTCCATCAACTCTGCATACCTCACCTCCATGGGCTCAAACTCTAGCAACTCCAGCTGCTTCATGAGTTCCAATGTTGGCAACTCAAGTGACATGGGCAAGATTGCTTCTCTTCCATAGACAAGCCTGAATGGAGAGTTACCTGTGGATCTCTTGGGAGTTATCCTATCAGCCCATAAGGCTGATTTCAGTTTGGTATGCCAAGACCTCTGATTCTCATCAAGAGTCCTCCTAATGATCCTCAACAAGTTCTTGTTTGTAGACTCGGCCTGGCCATTACCTTGAGGGTAATAGTTTGATGAAGTGCTTAGGTAGATCCCATTCTTAACAGCCCACTCGGTCACCTTAGATCCAATGAATGCCAATGCATTATCAGAGATTATTGTAGTAGGTACACCAAATCTGGTTGTTATCCCCTCATAAAAGTCTAAGATGCTAGACTCATTTGCCTCTTTGAGTGCTACTGCTTCTGTCCATTTGGTGAAGTAGTCCGTGGCTGTCAAAATCCATTTGTGCCCTTGGCTTGAATTGGGATTAATGACTCCAATGAAGTCTAAACCCCATTACATGAATGGCTGGTCAACTGAGATTGGATGTAATGGAAGGGCAGCAAGTCTCTCTTTTCCTGTGAAGAATGCACAATTCTTACACCTCTTGATCCATGCATAGCAATCACTGAAGATCTTAGGCCAATAATAACCAGCCTTCATGATTTTTAGAGTTGTCACTCTTAGTGCAAAATGACCACTAGCTAGTCCACCATGGAACTCTTCCAACACCCTTTGAATCTGATTTGTGCTAATGCATCTCAGCAGCACTCCATTCACATCTTTCTTGAACAAAAATCCATCAACAATGGCATACGGGACATCCTGCAATATGAAGTGTCTCCTTTGGGTCTTGTTCATCTCCGAAGGGCATAGGCCTGTGCCTAGGAAGTGTATAATACCTTGGTTCCAACAAGGAGTGGGGGCAGCATTGTCTTCTTATTGATTGCCACTTGGCTCATGGCTGTCCTGACTGTCAAAACAGCCTCTTCTTCATTGCATACTTCTTTTTACTTCCCCAAAACTAGCTTCTCACACAATCCTTTCCCTCTTACCAGCTTGGTGATCTTGATCTCAATGTCATACTCCATGACACGGGTGATCCAACCTGCCCTTTTCTCATTCAAATCCTTGTTGAGGAGGAAGTCCTTAACCCCAACATGTGAGACCAGCAACTGGACCTTGTTGCTTGAGATTAAATTCTTGAATTTCTTCAAGCTTCTAATTACTACAAGTACATGCTTCTCAATAAAAGAGTACCTCACCTCATAGTCATCCAGGCTCCGGCTGAAGAAGGCAATTGGCTGCTCATCATTGTCCTTGTTCTGCTGTACCAAAATGGCAGAAATAGTATCATTACCTCCAAATGCATAGAGGATGAAATCCTTGGAGAAATCTGGGTTGATGAGAGTTGGTGCTTGAGAGATAGCTTCTTTGATTGCTTCAAAACTCTCCTTGCCTTCTGCTATCCACTTGAAAGCCATGCTCTTCTTTAACATTTTGGTGATGGGCTTGACAAGGGCTGCAAAATCTGGGACAAACCTCCGAACAAATTTTATCCTTCCCAAGAAACTCTGAAGGGATTTCTTGTGGCTTGGCAATGGTAGTGCTCTTATGGCTTCAACCCTCTCTGGATCAATTGCTAATCCTTCTTTGGAGACAATATGGCCAAGGAGATTTCCTTCATGTGCAAGAAAGATACACTTCTTAGGATTCAAAGACACTCCAAATTTCTTGCACCTCGTGAAGACTTGTCTCAAATGAGAGAGGAGGTCTGCTGCATTTTTAGAAAAAACAGTGATGTCATCAAGGTAAATCAGCACCACGTTGTTAATCAAACCTTTGAATGCCATGTCCATTGCCCTTTGGAAGGTAGCACCAGCATTGGACAGCCCAAATGGCATTTTCCTGTATGCAAAAGTTCCCCATTTGGTTGTGAAGGCTATCTTGAACTGGTCTTCTTCCTTCACCATAATCTGATTGTAGCCTGAGTAGCCATCAAGTAGTGAAAACCTCTCGGAGCCAACCACAACTTGCAAGATTTTCTCCATGGAAGGGAGTGGGTAATGGTCCTTGAGAGAGGCTCTATTTAAGTCTCTGAAGTCAACACACAATCTGATCTCTCCACTCTTCTTTCTGACTGGGACTAAGTTGGCAACCCAACTAGAATGCTTGATTGGGAATATGATCCTTGACTCAATCAGCTTGTCCAATTCTTTCCTCATGAGAGGCTCCATGTGTGGATTGACTGGTCTTTGTTTCTACCTGATAGGCTTAGTATTTGGATCCAATTCGATGGTATGCTGAGCTAAGTTGGGATTGAAACCTTTCAAGTCTTCATAGTTCCAAGAAAACACGTCAGGGAACTCTTGACATAGCTGTATGAACTCATACCTTTCTTGTTCAGTTGTCATCCTTCCAATTTGCAATGGTTTGTTCTCTTCTACCAAGATGGATACTGAATCCTCTCTCTTGACCTGAATGTTTGCTTTCTCCTTTCTAAACTGATCATTGGGGTTAAAAATGGACTCCAAAGTGATAAGTCCCTTGGGAAGCTTGTTAGTTCTCAGCTGTACCACTTGGTCACCATACTGCTGTTCCAATCTTTCTTGATTCTTGGCTGAGAACTCAGCTTCTTCTTGCAAGAAATGGATGATTTACTGGTCATTTTCAAACACTTGCCAACTGACATTGTTATCCGGCACTGAAGGCCTCACAATCACGTGGATGTTTGGTTGTACCTTGTCTTGTTGAATGCTTTCCACAATGTCAAAGGCTGCCCCTACTGCTGCAAGCCTGTCAGCAGCTTGATTCTCTTCCCTAGGAATGGATTTGATGCCAAAACCCTCAAAATATTCCATGAGGTCCCACACCCTGTTCTTGTAGCACTTGAGAAGATCATTTTTGGTAGCATGTTGTCCCTTGACCTGATTTACAATCAATTCACTATCACCAAAGACTTGCAAGTTCTTTATTCCTCTCTTGATTGCCCAATGCATCCCTTGCACTAAGGCTTCATATTCAGCAGTGTTATTGGAGCATGCAAACTAAAATCTAAAAGCTAAATAGTACTTTATTCCTTGAGGTGAAACAAGCATAGCTCCACCTCCTGCACCTTGTCTACTCCTTGATCCATCAAAAAACAACTACCATACCTCATTTTCATCTTTGTGGTTTGGCTTGGTGATGCTAGGAATAGGCTGATTTTCTTCATGTATGCAATAGACCCCTAGCTCAGACTCTTCCACTTCTTGATAAGGATCAAATACATGTATCTTGTTTTCCCATTCATCAAGAGTTAGATCCGGGACGCTTCCAACCTTGGTGTCAGCCTCATCAATGCTTGGGTGGTCTTTTTGATCAAATGCTGAACAATTGGCATTGATCTAACTTGGAGTGTAAGGCTCAATGTGGAAGTTTGCAATAGGTTCAGACCTGATTGTATCCTTAGTTCCATACCTCATTCTGAATAGCATGTGTGACCAATCAATAGAAAAATATCCCCCAATCTTGGTTGTGAAGTCCCTTGACAAGCATAGGGCAAAGAGTGGTGGAAGGTCTATGACTGATACATCTTGTAAAACAACAACATTTGGACAGGCATGCAAGGTAAGACTCAAGTTTCTAATCACCCCAACTGTTGTTACTGCTGTCCCATCTAGCTGCACTACCCCTTTGGATATTGTTTCATACTAGAGCCCTAGCTGATCAGCTATTTGTTTAGGCATTACTGAGCTACTTTCCCCGGAGTCTATCATGCAATTGTGCACTAGCTGATTTCCAATGATCAATGAAACATAGAAAGGAGGGGGTTTCAACATTTTACCTTGCTGTCCTCCATGATCTCCTTCAGGCTGGGTAGCATTTGTAAGCACTTTGTTTTGCATCTGAACTTGCTGATTCGAAGTTGGCCAGTCCTTCATGGCAGCTTGTAGCAAATCTCTTTGGCCTGGGATAGATAGGGATTCCCACATTGATATATTGACATTTGTCTTCTTCATCTGATCAATGATACTGAATGGTGATGAAGGATCTCTTTGTTGTCCCTTGGTTTGCACATTCACTCCTTGCACATGGGCAGCAACAATTGGTATTTGAGTTGGCCTAGGGGCTGTTCTTGGCTACCCTTGTGCATTTGAAATTGGATTTTGCTTGCCAACCATTTGAGGAGCTGTGGAAGGTTGTGGATTGGTTGGGGCTAATGGCTGTTCTTCACCCAAATTCCTCCTTTTTGACCTTGTGTTGGCTGCAACACCTTGAGAAACTACCTGGTTCATGCCACAAAAATCCTCTGCTTGCCAATTTACCAATGTGGTGTCATTTGGGGCTGATTGCTTTGTTGGAATGTTTCTTGTCGTTGGTTGTTTCCTTGACTGCCCTCACCCTCCACACCAGTAGTTGTCACCATTAATGCTTGATTCAAAGCACCATTGAAGCACATGGATTGGTTATGAGGCTCATTGCATGGAAAACACCAATCATACTCCTGGGTAATGTTGTTTTGTGTTGGCACCAATGCCTTAGAGGCAGATATGGCATTTGGATTATAGGGCTGAAATGGTCTATTGGCAGGAGGCCTTGTTTGATTCATATTTACAGCTGGATTAGGTGGCCTTTGTGGTTGGTATGGCTGCCTGTTAGGCTGAGCTTGGGGTTGATAAGAAGGTCTAAAACCTTGGGCTTGCTGCCTTTTGAGAGTAACCAGCTCATTGCCTAGGTTTTGCAATTGCTTCATGACTTCTTGAAGCTCATTTGGGGCACTTGGAGATGAAGTGGAAGCTTCATTTGAACTCTGATTTCTAGGAGTGGGAGAAGGAGCCAAATTAGGTGCTTGATTGGTGCTTTGACTCTCTAAACTTGGAAACAATGGCATGGGAGGTCTAGGGGAAAGTTTGCCAGCTTGGATCAAACAATTTTCAGCCCTAATGGCAATGCTATAAGCCATAGGGATAGTTATGCCTCCCATGGACTGAATCAACATAGAAATATCAGAATTTAGAGCTTTGAGATAGTAGAGAAAAGCACCTTCTACTGTTGGCCTGACTACCACTGGAATTCTCTCCCAAGTCTTTTGAAATCTGAAGTTGAAATCGGTCAGTTGTTCATTGGGAGCTCTCTTGATGGTTGTCAGCTGCTCCAAAAGAGACAAGTTGTCTCCCTTTTCTCCAAATTGCTCATGAAGTGCTATACACAGCTGATTCCAATTTGTGATAGAACCAACTCCAAGGCTCCTAAACCATTGCAATGCTTTACCCTTGAATGAAGATGCCAGTAACTTGACAGCCACTTGCATCTCATTGATTTCATGAATTGCACAAAGGTTAGCAATATCTTTAACATGATCACCTGGAGTAGTCTGATTTTCTCCAGTGAAGTACGGAATGTTCTTCAAGGCTGCAATAGGAATTGGATGTTGTGCATTGAGGGAAAGTGGGTTGTTACCTGTGAAGTTGACATAGGGGTTGTTTTGTGCCATTCTAATTGGTCTTAAAACCCTTGTTGACTGAATGAAAGGCCTACCAGGTGGAGGAGTTGAGAGAGTTCTGTTTGGTGGAGATGGAGACCTTTGAATCCTTCTTCCTCTTTGCCTTCTTCTTGGAGATAATTGCAGGTATTCAAATAGCACTTCTTCTTCTCCAATTCTTGACCTTGTGGTGACTCTTCTCATGAGTTTTCAGGCCTGCACTGCTGAAACCAGGTGGTTCTTCCCCTTGGAGTCACCATTTATGCAAATAATAGCTCTTTTCAAGCAAGAAAATTGCAGCAGATGCACATCAAATTTTCTGAAATAAAAATGAGACCTCTAGTGTCCCACCGTGTGTGCCAAAATTGTTGTTGCAAATCAGCAAAGACTTCCTGGATGCAAATCAGGTTTCTAAACTGATGTTTTAGGCATCCAGTGTGATTGCACAACATTGAAACCTCTCTCCAAGTGTGGGGACTTGTAAAATGAGAGAAGAATCTCTAGACTAGAGGCTGGTTCCTCAAAATCCTCTGATTAGATCTAGTGTTTACACAATTGCAAAGGTTCAAATCCTAATTTTACCCTAATTTGCAAGTAGACAGGGATAAGAAATGCAGAAAATGAAACTAACCTAATGATGGTGATGCACCAAAGGAGTGGTGAACATTTTTTGCTCATACAAATAGGCACAAATCCATGAAATGCAACACAAAAAACATACACAAGCTGATAAGATGCAATAAGAGATCTGAAAACGAAGTAAAACAATACAAACAGAGGACTGAAAACATTCACAGAGTTTGCACTGTCATTTCCATGTAAAATCCCTTGCATTACACCATCAAAGAGGTATAAACCTATTACAATCCTTGAAAAAGGCCTGATACTTACAAAATTCACTTGTTTTCAGGTGAAAGAAGAAGTCTGATGTTCAAAAAAGTGTTCCCCCTGAAGAAATGAGCCAAATCTGGCTTTTACATTGCATGGGTCGAGCCCATGAGAGAGAAAACATACAAAAACGTGGGAGCCCATTCCTCATTGACTGCAAATGCATTAAATCAGCATGGGGGACCTTACAAACCCATACCCTGTCATTTTTGACCAAATTGGAGGAGAATGCGACCCATTCTGTATTAAATTTGGTTGTTGAAATGTCATTTCTGGCCATGGACACGTACCAGAGCCATTTTTGAATTTTATCTCTCCAAACTGAACCAAAATTAGAAATTGACCATGGAATCATGTAGATAAATTCAACATCTTTCCAATGATATAAAGAACATGCAAATCTGAGTTCTGGATCAAAAGATATGATCGTTTGAAGATTTAGGGCAAAACGGCCCAAAACGGATTGGCGGGAAAAAATTTCAAATTTTACCTTTTTTTTTGTCTTTGGAAAAATTTTCAAAAATTTCCACGCCCCATTGGTCAAACGCCACATGGCAAGCACTGATTGGATGAGAAATTCTCTCTCTCTACCTCCCGTGGGGTTTCCCTTTGAAATTTTGACGTTTTTATAATTTTGGAAAAAAATTCACTTTCCCCGTGTCCCGCCACTGGGACACGTGGTGTGATCTCGTTGGAGGACAGGGCGCGGGGTCATCCTTGTCTTTTAATTTTTGGCCCAAGACTTTGGTCAAATTTTCCTAAGTCTTTCCCTAGCTCCGAAATCCCCGCCTTATGACACGTGTCCCGTGTCTATTGGCTCGGGCCGACCCTTCAAACCTTGCCCTTTGAAATTTTTAGCCAACACTTAGCAAATTCTTCGAGTCATTTTCCCCCTGACACGTGGCATTTCCCGATTTGTGCATGGGCCTCCTTATCTCTTTTTGGGCACTTTACCTTTTCGCGTCCCACGCGTACTTTTTGGCTCTGGATGTCCCAAACGAAAGTCCTCTGCTTTCAACCTAACCGGCGGTTCACGTCCTCTCGCGTACTTTTGTCCCAACTATCCTGCACTTCCCGGGACAAAATTCTCCAAACCGGCCGATCTGTGTCCTCCATATACTCCCCCCTGGATGTCCCAGACAAAACTTGGTGATTTTTTCCACTTTCGTCTAGTTCACCCTTTCGCGTCCTACGCGTCCCGACGTCCCACCGCTGCTGCGGATGCTGGTGGCTTTTCGGCTGATTCGCGCCCCGATGTCCCAACTGTCCCAGCTGCTGCGAGGACTAGGACTTAGCCGATTTTCATGATTTTGGGCCTTGAATCAATCTACTTGCTCGGGACAGAATAATCTGATGTATGTTATCAAAATTACCCTAGGGGGTGAATTTTGGATAACATGTTCTTAAAGGCTCCTTGAACAAGAAGTAATTGAGAAAGTTTCACTTGATTTTGTTCATAAGTTCGGAAGATATGAATTTTTAAAAATTTGGTAAATATGCCCATTTTGGATGAGTTTGATAGAGTTTCTAGATATTTTTCAGGTTTAATGGAGGTTATCACTTAGAATTCATGGATATATGAAGAAATAATGAAGTGGGCATAATTTTATTTCATGTTTAAAACTTTCCACCAACTTTTTTCATTCTAGTACAAAGGAAGAAAGAGAAGCAAAAGGTAAAGTAATTAGTCAAAATTTTTATTTTCATAGCATGGGGAGTGGGTATCATTTGTTTTTCCTAACTATCCCCACTATCCTAGGATATTTGGGATAGTAAAATGTGCCTTGTTCTCAAATCCTGACAAGTGGCAAGAAATGAGTGGGTGAGGATGGGGAGGAGAGAGAAAGGTTTTAGAACCCGATGAGCAATATAAGAGGTCACATGATGAACTAGAGAGGGGGCTAGGGGTGGGGATCATTTTACTAACCTGAATGTATTAGATAGTTAGGATAATAGAAGTAGAAAAATAGGCCGAGGGCCTAGGAGGTTAAAAACTTAGCCAAAACTATAAATTTAAGCATTTAGCACTTGCACGAAAGGTTCATAGTCATATTGGGAACCAAGGGCTTCAAAACAAGGGAAGGGAATTTTTTTCCCTAGTATCCGCATTATATGTTAGACCCTAAATATTAGCTAAGTACTAAGAAGTGTGCATACAGATTAGTAAATAGAAGGAACTTAGGAAAAGCACATAATAAGAGGGTTTAAGTGAAACTAGGGCATGTGCAGGAGGAAAAATAAGGGCTTAAAGGACTTAGCCATATTTGGCATTATGGAGTCACTTGAGGAAAAATGTGAGGACTTGACTAGGTGTGGTAAGTGGATAAGTTGCCAGCCTGGAATCTTGAAGGCTAAGAAAAGGATATTCCACATAGGCAATATTCCTAGAGGAATCATTACAGTTAGTGGAATGATTTACAAAGAGGATAAGCATTCGCTAATGGAGGACCACATTGACACTTGGCATGTGATCTGCTCATGAGAGAAGTCATGGCCGTGAAATCTGATCCTATTTAAAGAAGTGCTTGGGATAGAAAAAATAGATAGGAGAGAAAGGAGAAGGTAGTGCGAAGGAACTAGAAGGTATAATAGTGCTAAGAGAAGGAGGGTAACGAGGTGCTACAAAAATGTTAGGAAATGCTAAGGGTTTGGATCTCACGATACTAGGGTTTAGAGTTATTTATGCTAGAGGGTTGTAAGGGGTATCATTAAACATATGTATGGGTACCGGGGTCTATAACAAGGGTTATAATGGGAAAAACATAGTTACGATCTCGATCGATACACTTTCAAGGGTTGGATCTCTTTCATTTGATATATATGGTTTGTGATGACCCTCTTGAAGGTAGTGTGGCCACTAGAAACTCTTTTAAATTAAATACATGGATCTATTTTGTACATATTTTTTTATGGGTGTAAACCCTCATATTATTTTGTTTGTTATGACTCATATAGGGTTCCTTGTGCTTCATACAATGTTTATTTACCTTTTCTAATGCATTAATTTGTAAATTTGTTAGTTATAACTTGTACCTTTTAAATAGATGCATTTACTTCTATTTCTGAAAATAATCCTACATTAATGGCATAACTCTCTTGCAAATCTCACATAAAGGAGGGGCTTGGAACCTACGTGTGCCTCGTGAGTTCCCAAAATATATTAGGTGATAGGCCAACACGCTTAGGGTTAGAAAGAGGTATTGAGGGTAAAATAATGACTACATCTTGGTTCCATTACGAGGACCTCTTTTGAAGCTATTGTGAGAAAAATGTGTAATGTTTGTGCACTTGATCTTGGATAGTGTTGAAGGACGGATAAAAACATGGAGGATGATTTTTCTCAAAGATTTAACACTAGACCTGAATTTGATGCATGTAAATGGGTGGAGCATCACCTGTATCATGAGTTATATGAGAAATTTTTCTATTGTTTTCTAGTAGATTTTTATGAATGACTATTAACATATGCATCAAGGTCAAGTTGGTACTATATACCTCATGTTCATACCTAGGAGGAATATCAAGTGGGTGCATGATGTCGATCCGACATGGAATAGTGTTGTTGACCACTTTTGGAGTAGAGTGTTAACTAGTTATAACTTGGAATATGTTATTTCTACATATTATTTCCTGGAGATTATTGAGTTTGAGTTCTTGAGGGAGCCTAGAGGATTTTTTTGCATGTTATTCCACCGTCTATCAAAATATTGGTCATTACTTTGAGTTTGGAATCCTTTCCCATGGTTGTCTAAACTCTTGCTAGGTGTAAGTGCAAAAACTAGCATGGTAGAGGATGGCGGAACTTGCAGAGGAAATGGAGAGAGAGGAGATGTGGATGAAGTATAATGAATCTCAGGGAGCAAGAGTTGGAAAGACAATGTGAAGCTGTAGGAGTGATGGATTTATGGAGGCAGACGTTGTGGGAAGGATTTGAGGTTTGAGCCGAGGACATGGAACTTGAGAATTCTGAGCTATGCCATCTTGGAAAGAGTGGAAGAGAAACCCCCTCAAATTCTAGAGAGAGCTCATCATATGAATAAAGGAAAAAATCCATATGCGTGCATCTTAACCCACATGGAAACCATACCCTTAAACTTAGTTTTCCATTTCTTGAGAGAAGTTTTGATAATCCAGTTGGTATCAGTATTGGTATTTGAATGACACCTAGAGGTATAATTTTTCATTTTGTACATCTATGGATACACAATCATTTCTTGTGTTTGGGGGTATTTCTTTGGAAATTTTTTTCACAAGATGTGGGATCACAAGGTTTGAGTATCATGTCTAGGAGCAACACAAGAAACACATATTAGAGTGGTTTGGTATCACAGAGTGTCAGTGTGCGATTTACCACATCGGTGGGATCATAGGGTGAAAATTTTTAGGCCCCTTACCTACAACAAGAGGAGGATCTTGTGGATTTGGAAGAGTTGGCATTAGTGGTTCTAGTGGGTATGGTTATGGAGGAAACACTGGAGTGAATCAAGGACCTAGAGCTTGCGGAGACAAGGTCCACAACACCATCAATAGTGTTTTATGAGATGGCACTCCACTTACCTCATTAAAAAGGCATTGAGGATACTACAAAAATTTACACAAGTGCGAGTAACTATGGCACACGAAAGAAATCACTACCCCAAAGCAGAAGGAAAGTCATTTTGTAACCATGTTGCAAGGACATGCACATAACTAGTATAGGAAGTATGAACCGCACTAGAAATTGGTGGATTAAGTTGCATTGTGTAATGTCTTTTGGCATAGTTCCACATACCTAAGTTTAAATAGAAAAGCATCAATGCATTGAAGGATATTTAGAAAGGAATAATGGATAGTGTGTTGGAGTATGACGTACATTTCAAGACTCTCATGTCTAAGTTATCTTATAACATTCACCCTTCACAACATGCTCAATGGTTCGTCAGAGGACTGATCACACCATTCGGGGAAATTTCACAAAATAATTTCAAATATCCACATGAGGCCTTGGTGGATACCTTGTAAACTGAGGAAGTAGGAAGCATTAATACATGAGTTATTCTATTCCTAGAATCCCAAATTTCTGCAATGGAAAAGTAGATGGAGAAATTTTCTGTGAACTCAGCTCTTGAGACTCACAATGGGTTATGGTGTACGGATTGTGAGGTAGAAGGGCATACGAAGGAAAAATTTTCTCAGAGATTGGTACGTGTGATGATGGTAGAATGTGAGATTTTCCATGGATATCATGATGTAAGTAGGTGTCCAATACTACAAAGTGTGTGACCAAGTAAGAATGTGTCTTGCTATTGCAAAATGTGCACCTCTACTACTTACTCATGACACCATAGATTGTAGATTGATTGACCAAATACATGATGCCATTGATATTGGTGTGCCTTAGAATAGTGGTGAAAAAAATCTCCAATGATGATGGTCCTCATTATGAAGGGTATGTAGATGGAGGAGGATGAGGTAAAGTCTTTTAAGGAGGATTTAGAGGTCAGACAATCACATGGGTGAAACGAGTGAATTCCCTCATGGAACCTGCTATAACTTTGGATCTACAGAACATTACAAACACGAGAGTCCTAATTTTTGTAGTGCTCTTAGTGTGGGAAAAACACAAGTATGAGGAATGCCCAAAATTATTTGAACACATGAGCCAAAAGTAGCAGAAGGATAATGGGGTTGGGATGGTGATCCTAAAGCGTGTTGATAAACAATGGATGCCAAGGGTGGCGAATGATTAAGATTTAGAATCTATACTGGTGATGACGTGAGTTGAGATCTGCGTATGCTAGGGAGATACCAAAGTAGAGACCACTGATTACAAGAGAAGAAGTGGTACATGGGAAGTATCCGGACCCTACACATAAGAAATAAGTCTATTAAGATACCTTGGAAGTAATCGGAAGTATTCAACGTGAAATTTAGTGTCTAAAATAATAATCCAAGAAGCGTAAGAAAAGCACTGAGGTCCCTCAATCAGATATAGATGATGGTAGAGAGGTATGTAAGATGATGTGCTAAGAGAATATCATCCCTCTATTAGGAGAATGGTTGAGAGATAAAGTACCAAGCACTAGAGGAGAGCACGAGAGGCATATTTTTCATGTTAATCTACCTCCTCACAACCTTGACTATGATAAGGATATTACCTTGAATGCATTTGTTGATGGATGGATCCTAAGTAATATTCGATTAACATAGGTGTGGAAGTTAATGTTCTCACCTTGGATGTATGGAATCAAATGGGAAGGCCCCCATTACAACCATCTTCAAATGTGTTGTATATGGCTAATAAGACAAAGGCAATTCCCATTGGTGTTTTAAAGGATGTTGTTATCACTATCTAAGGGGTGAAATTCACTAGAGACTTCAAATTCTTGGCACTTACTAAGGAGGATAAATTTCCAACATTACTTGGGCACCCCTGGTGCTATAAGAACAATGTTGACTTACATTTCAATAAGGGGTATATAATTTTTTAGAACAAGGAGGAACATGTTATCATTCCTTTCACGAATGGAAATTTAGTGCCCTATACTCGAGCCCTTAGGGGTAGAATACCTAGAAAAAATATATGTGCACACTATCAGGGACCTTGAGGTTGTAAAACCAAAAAAGAAGGTGTTATTTAGTGGGAAGACACTCAATCTGTAAAGTGATACAACTAGTGTGTCATGTGAAAATTGGGTGCATGAGACATATGAGTTAGTTATAAGGTAGTTAATAGGATTTGTGACAAGATTAAATAAGGCACTCTTAGACAGAACCCGGGAGGAAAAAAGTTTCCAAATTACATTAGGGAGTCAACCTTGATGTTTTCTGAGAAATGGAGACCTTGTGGTGATGTGAGGTCATAAAGATATGAATGCTTAGTTATATTTTTCTCAAGACCACAACATGTTGGTGGTTAACCCATCATGATAACCTTCTAGAGTGGTACAAGTGAGAATCAAGTTCTCTCATTAGGTTTCTCTAAAACAATGCACCTACTGCTATACACAATTATCATGGGAAGGAACCCACCTCATTTCACATCCAAGCATGTGAGAAGGCCTTGATGGAAGGCACGGTAGCATTGCCTCCATCTTTATGGGAGCATAAACTTTAATCCACCTTACAAGGTTCTCGCGTGCGCATGGTACATTCATTCAAAGTTGTGCCATCGACAAGAAAATCACAATAATTGATGGTTGATATCCTTCAAGCTTTCGAGTATTGGAGTACTAAGCCATTAGTGGGTAAGGTGTTGTAAGTTGATAAGCACCTAACTATGGGAGATAGTTCCATGGAGGAGGAAAAGGTTCTATAGTTATTGGGTGAACCTAGATTAGAAGCATTCTTCGATGAGGAAGAATAAGAGGAGGAACAATTTAAGCACGCATGTATGGAAAAAGAGAAAGGAATATTGGTCTATATGATAGATGGGGAAGAGGTGGAAATTTTAGATGTTAACCATACTATTAGTAGACATGAGGTTATGGATAGTGCTGATGAGAAAGTACACACCTACCATGAACCCCTGAAAAACCAAGAAGGTTAACATTGGTTCGGAGGTAGAACCTAAGGAAGCTACTATTGGAGATTACTGGATAGAAAGGGAGGTTTAAAGTATTATTGATCTATTACATGAATTTCAGGTATTTTTTCCACACGGGTACCATGTTCATAAAGGATTTCACCAATCCTTAGGAGAAATGAAGATCAAGTTAAAGGAAGGTGTGTACCCACTTCGAAAAGACCTTATCGAATGAATATAAATCTATATGGAAAAGTCAAGGAGGAGATTGAAAAGATGATCACATCAACCATCATTGAAGGTCATTTGAGGAATTAGAAGGCATAAGTTTGATGGTCATCAACATTAAGAAGGATGTGAGGATAAGGATTTTCATTGATTACAAGGATTTGAATGCGATGTGTGTCATTGATCCTTTTCCAACCCCCTTCACCAAAGAGATCTTAGGAGTAGCCGGGCATGAGATCTATTCTTTCACGATGGATTATCGTGGATATCATCAGTAATAATTGAAAATGAGGACCAAGAAAATACAACCTTCACCATTAAATGGGGAAATTTCTCCTATATGGTCATGCATTTTGGACTGAAGAACACACCGATTATGTTTTCACGCATTGTGGTTTAGATGTTTCAAGACTTCATCCATAAATTTCTACAAGTCTACCTAGATGACTTGACGATATGGATTAGTGAGGCACCATTGTGACAACTGAGGCTAATGTTTGAGAGATGTTGACAGCTTGAGTATATCTCTCAAAATTAAGAAATTTTTTTCTCTACTCCATTTGGCACCATTTTAGGACATATCATATGTAAAGAAGGATTGCTGGTGAATCCTACCAAAGTCACCGTTATTCTTGGATTGGGGAACCTACTAACTTAGAGCATGGTACGTAGATTTCTTAGGCATTTAGAGTATTATAGGAAATTTATTAATGGGTATGTCAAGATTGCCGTACCATTAGAGGAATTATCAAAGCACAAAAGTACATTTCATTAGGGAGAGGCACATCGATGGTATTTGACACATTGAAGAATAGGCTTATCACCACACCCATATTATGCTTTCCCTCTTAGGATAAGCCATTCCATGTACATGTCGATGCTTCAATGATGGATATTGGAGAAATCTTAGTACAACCTGGAGAGGTAATTTTTTACCATCCCTTGTGCTTTTATAGTAGGATTTATCAATAGAATTATACTACCACGGAGTACAAGGTATTATCAATGATCTATGTGATGCACAAATTCAGGAAGTATTTGCTAGAAAATCCTTTTATCTTTTACACATATCACATGGAATTAAATTACTTGGTGAAAAATTCCATCTTACAAGTTTTCATATGAAGGTGGGTCTTATTGTTCAAGAGTTTGATTTTACGGTTGTTGTAAAACCGTGTAAGAGGAATTTGGGGCCTAACCATTTATCAAGGATTAACTCAGGAGAGGATGCGTAGAGCATTGAGGATACAATTCCAGATGTACAACTATTTAGATTGTAGTACGCACCATTTGACTTGGAATATATTGTTGTATTTCTCAAAATGGGTGTGGTGCTAGAGGTAATGAAGACTTTGGAAAGCAAACAGCTTAGCCATATGCACTATGCCCTATATGATAATTAGTGGATACTTATACAAACTAGGAAGCAATGAGGTTTTGCACCGCAAGGTGTGTGCGAGCATGATCCCACCGCAATCATGGAAGAGGATCATGGTGGAATTGCAGGGGGACACTATGCGGGGAATGCGACCGTGTGCAAGATCCTTCTAGAAGGATTTTTTTATCGAGTATTGCAAGGCCTATGACCACTACCAGCACCTTGGTAAACCAATGAAAAGAGATGAATTACCATGAAGATTGATTTCTAGTGCAAATCCATTTGGGAAATGGGAAATTGAATTTGTAGGCCCTATTTCTCTAGCCACATGAAGGATAGGTTTGCGTTATATCATTACATGCACATATTTTCTTATAAGGTGGGTAGAAGCAACACCTACAAGGGATTACATAGAGGCAATAATATCTAGGTTCTTGTGGGAAAATATAATACACATGTATGTATTCTCGATGAGCTTAACAAGTGATAAGATAGTCATTTCTTAAATGAGAAAATTAAAACTTTATCGTAGAATTTATGGTGGCCCATCACAAGACTAACCCTTATCACCCATAAGCTAATGAGAATAGTGATGCATTTAGCAAAATTTTGAATAACACGTTGACCAATATTTTTAATGTGGGAAGAAAGGATTAGGATGACAAAGTTTCTGATGTATTATGGTCATATCGGGACTACTTATAAGAGACTAAAAAGGCAACACATTTTCAATTGGTTTTTTTGCATGGAAGTTGTGTTACCTATTGAATTGATGTTACCATCATTGCGTATAGGGAATTCAAGAGGGTTAGATGATGAACAAACACTTGAGGAGAGAATTGAAAAGTTAATGTAGCTGGATGAGAGGCATGCTATTGCTCGTTAGAGTCGAAAAAAAAAAATCTAGGCGTAAGGAATGACATGTAGACACATCAAGAAAAAGTAGTTTGAGGTTGCGAAGATGGTTCTCTTGTATGATTCTAAGTTTCTATGCCATCATAAGAAATTCAAAGTCCATTAGTTGGGCATGTATATTGTATCCTATATACTTGATTTAGGCACTTTCGATTACAAGAGCTAGATGGAACACGATTACTTAGGCCATTTTAATGGGAGTAGGTGAAGCCCTACTATAAATAAGTCTTCTTTTTGTTTGTAAATAAGGCGGTATGATACCGCTTAACCTAGGATTTTCTTTGATGCGCTTCCTTTATTTGTGTTTCCCTTTCTTGTTGTTTTTTTGTGTGTGTTTGTGCGCTGGTAGCCACTTATTATTTCAAAAAAATTCTATGCACTGAGGATCGTACATCCATTTTTATGTGGGGTTGAGTGATGTGAAAAGTGTTGGAAGATATGGTTGTTGATGGCCCTATTGAAAAATAAATAACGCATGGATAGGAAGATCACGCATAGATGGTGTAAAAGGATTTATATAAAACACTTACAAGAATCAAAAGAGAAGGAAAACCATGAGGTAACTATTGTTAAGAACTAGTATTAGGGCATAGAGGAAGAATTCCTTTGTCGGTGTAAGCACGTGCGTAAAGATATGTGATCAATAAGGGGTTTTTGTGCAACTGAAGGTTGTTGAACTTTTTTGTGTAGGATTGAGCATGATGAAAAGTGTTGAAGATTGGTGTTGGAAAAATCTGCCTTTATTGCCAAAGTACATTGGTACATGGCATGTAATTTATTACAAAGAAAAGAAAAAGTTATAAATAGAATATCGGGGGTGCATTATTCTTTATCTTGTGTTTTAAGTTATCAAATAAATCTCGCAACTAGGCCATCCTTGCGAAGAAGGTATAAGAAAAATTGTAAATATTTACATGCATAACCAGATTTGATCGGCGAACCAGTGGAAAGGAGTACACAATCATAAATGGACAAGGTTGTGGGGAAGGATTCTATGGGTATTATGCCTTCTTTTGGAAAAAGGGTTTTCCAAGTTATGGTTGCATAGCTAGGGCATGGGACTTGGAGGTATTTTCGTAGAGTGGAGCCATGAAGTTGAGCAGAGCTAGGACTAGGAGAGAAGAAGAAGTTTTAAGGACTTGATGAAGGAATGACACCAATTAAAGTAGAAAATGTTTCACCGAAGAAGGGAAAGGGCAAGAGAAAATAAGTTATTTCTACCAGTTTCAATGAAGAATGGTATGCAAAAATTTAATACCTAGACAACATATTACTTAGTAAGGAATGGGTGTCTCAGTTCAGAAATTGGTTGTAAGTGATTAAAACCATCGAAAGAGCACCATAGAAAATGATATAACACTAGAATTGATTCACCCTACAAAGAAGTGAACACCAAATGTAATTCTTATCTATGACATCAAAGTGAAGGTGAAAATGAAGAAGGTTGGGTTGTTGCAACTCTACGAGTTTCCATATTTTGGAAAGCCTGAGTGACTATACCAATGGTTTATGTAGCTTGTGCATGAAGACCAATTATATTTCGCAGGTTGGAGGATGCACATAACCCCAACTGATTTCTAAGTTCACCGACTTATCTGTGAAGGAGAATCATTGAACGATGATTTGGGAGACAAAGAAGCCATTAAGAAGACCATTGAAGCTTATGACTATAAGAAGGGTTCACGCTACTTTGACATTTTTACAATCACCAACCCTATGATGAGGATGGCCACACACTTGGTCACAAATTTGAATGGGAAAGAGAGATGGGCATAGATCAAAAAGGCTTGGTTAAATGTATGCCATAATATCTTAAAGGGGACCATATATAACCTCTCATATTTTATTGCACAAGATATTATAAACACCGCATGCAATTGAGGGAATATCATGTTCGAGAACATCCTCCTCACCATTTTATTTTAAGATATTGTAGTGATCGATGGGAGGATAAGTTTGTTTGGGAATAACCGGATGATAACCCCTCCTACACCGAGAGGTTTGAACATTATACTTGTGACACCATGATGGCCGCTCATAAGGCGTTCTGGAAAATTGGTATAAGTAGATGTGCGATGAATTTAGGGATGAGTGGAGAATAACCAATAAATTACCTTTATTATTACAAGTAGAGGCGAGTTTTCCATATACCATCATTTTTGTGTCGACAGATTTACTTTGATAGATGGTGCCAGAGTCCATGGTGCAAGTTTCATTTCTCCTTCATGGTGCAAGTACTTCCAGTGCCAGTGGTCAATCAATTCAAAGAGGTGAAGAAACTCAGTTTGATCTAAGTGTAGTAGATCAAGGTTATTGTGAGTTGCATAGGAAGTTAATATACCCCAAGAAGCATGCTTATGTGGAAAATTATGTCTCTTATGACATGCACATGTTGAAACCAACATTTATTGTTGCAGCGAGGATAGCAGTGAGGGTGTATTTGCACCTAAGGCCTAAGTATGAAAAATTCACTTATGTTGAAGATGATATCTCCATCCCCGAGAACCCAACCGTGAGGAAAAAGGATGGGCCAAGGAAAAGAGAAAGAGGGGAGGCTCCTGAGAAAAAGGTGTCGAGTGCGCAGACAATACAGATGAGTACGGGAACATGATTCGAAGGGCACATGATTCATTGCAGGCAGCACAAGTATTTACATCCACCTAAGAGGTCTCCCATTAGAAAAGAGTTTCTGTAGAAGGAAGAGCCTTTGGTAAGGGAAGGGTCTCCCGAGAGATAAGTAAAAGATAAGTCCCCTAAATTTGACTCACCAAGAAGGAATAAGCAAAGGGTGAGAAAAGGGTGAAACTTAGGAGAAACAAAAATCATGGAGGCCAAAAGGGGGATGGAGATGATGACGAGTGTGGTGAGGCTCATAATCATCCTATGTATGATGTACATGTGTCAAATGAAGAAGGAAATTAAGAAAGGGATGAAAATGAGGAAGATGCTTAGGAAAAAGGGGGAAGTGAAGAAGTAAACATGAATGATTAGAAGACCCCAACCCCAACCTCGAGAGCAAATGGATGAAACTATAGAGAGGGAGGTGACATATATTATCAAACATTTGGTAGAGCATGAAATAGAGTTAAATTCCAAATAAGTGTTGAAGGAGGCGAGGATAGCACAAGTATAAGAAAGGAGTATGGGAGCATGGGTGGAGACCCCATCTTAGTATTAATATTCCCAACACTAATGTAAATAGGTAGAAAGGGCACATTAGTGGCGTAGGAACATGATATGACTTATATTAATGATCCAAGCAAGGTACTACACATGCGCTTCCAAAATACAGTGCCCATTAACCAACTCTTCTCTTGGATTTATTTTGATGAAGAGGGTTAGTACCCGGGCACAAGGAAAATGCTATCCTAGGATTTTGATTCCCACATTGATGAACCCGAGTTTGAGGTAAATCATGATGCATTGATGAAGATACTAGATTCCAAGGGAGTAAACCCTCTTGTAAATGCCTAACAACTTCAGATGAGAAATTTTGCAATGCACTCAAAAAAGTATTGGTGGAGGTGGAAGAAATACTCTTCGGTAGAAATAATAGGGTAAGGGTCTTAGAGGAAGATCTTGAGAAAAAGAATGAGGAGATGAATGAGGGGTACAAGGAGATAAAATACAAGGAATTGATCAATGTGCAGCTAAGGCGTGAAATGAGGGATGAAAAGGTAAAGGTGCACAAATTCCACAAGATGATAGTTGTTATTTCAAATGCCATTATCTTGAAACACCCATACCTGAACTCTCCTAAGTATAAATATGAGTCAACCATGCACTACTTAGAAGACTTGACCCACATCCTCACCATGGAAAGGTAGCCACTCACATTAGAGTTGGAAGAAGAGATGATGACACACCAGAAGGAGGAATAAAAGATGAATATTGGGGAGATAATGACTAAGTACTCCAGGCTCCTTGCCACTTTGTAAAGAATTTTACGCAGATGGCCGAAGTCATGTATGAAAACCGAGCTACTAGAGATAGGGTACCAAGCATATTGGTTACTACACATGATTCTGATCTAAAATAATTTTAGGAAAAAAAGGAAATAGGGTGGAGTGCGATAAGATCCTAGCTAAAGTTGAGAAGAATTTGGAAGCAATCGAAAATGTTCAAGGTTCATTAAGAATAGTCAAAAGGAACTATACCCCAAGTAACTCGCAGGATGGATGTGTTAGGTGATCTTAGCAAGTAGCTGGAAAGCATTATAGATACACTAAAAGCTAAGAGTGATGAACTACGTTTTGATGAAGTAAGTGCATTAGTTGGTGACCTACTTCGGGAGGTAGAGGGAGAAGTAGATTCTTGGGAGAAGAGTGAGGCATTCGTAAAGGAGTTCCCACTCCTCATGAAGCAATAGGATATTCTTCCTTTATTTATTTAGATTACTTCAATTCCTCTATTCTTTATTCTTTGAAGGAGCAAAATGGTTTTGAGGATGGATAACATGTGTAGTGTAGGATGATGTTGGACCCTAAATATTGGCTTAGTACTAAGAGGCACACACACAAGATCAATAAATAGAAGGGCGCTTAGGGAAAATCGTGTAGGAAGAGGGTTTTAAAATGGTTTAAGTGAATCAAGGGCACGAGTGGGAGGCGAACAAGGGTTTAAATGAATTACCCATATTTGGCATGATGGAGTCACTTGAGGAAAAATGTGAGGACCCAAATAGGTGTGGTAAATGGATAAGGTGCTAGCCTAGCATATTGGAGGCCAAGAAAAGGATATTCCACACAGGGAATATTCCCAAAGGCATCATTATAGTTAGTGGAAGGATTTGTAAAGAGGATAATCATTCACCCATAAAGGAACACATTGAAACTTGGCATGTGATCTGCTCATGAGAGAAGTTATGGTGTGGACATTGATCCTATTTAAAGAAGTGTTTGGGACAAAAACAACAGAGAGGAGAGAAGGGAGAAGATAGTGTAAAGGCACTAGAAGGAATGAGAGTCCTAAGAGAAGGAGGGTAATGAGGTACTGTAGAAATATTAGGAAATGCTAAGGGTTTGGATCTCATCATGTTAGGGTTTAGAGTTCTTAATGCTAGAGGGTTATACTTGCATATCATTAAGCATATGTATGGGTACTAGGGTCTATAACAATGGTTATAATAGGGAAAGCATAGTTAGGATCTATGATTAGATAAGTTTGCAGGGGGTTAGATCTCTTTTATTTTAATTATATGGTATGAGACGACCATCTTGAATGTAGTGTGGCTAATAGAAACTCTTTTAAATCAATATACATGGATCTATTATGTAAATCTTGTTTATGGGTGTAAACCCTCATGTTATTTGGCTTGTCATGACTAAGATCTAGTTCATTGTGCTTCATAAAATGTTTATTTACATTTTTAATGCATTAATGTGTAGATATGTTAGTTATATCTTTTACTTTTAATTAGATGCATGTAGTTCTATTTATGTAAATAATCCTCCATTAATGGCAGAACTCTCTTGCAAAGATTGCATAAAGGAGGTGCTTTGCACTACGCGCACCTCAAGTGAGAACCTAACATATGTTGGGTGATAGTTTGGACAATCCAGACACAAAATATGTCACGCTTTCAAATGTAAATTTAACTAACTCCTAGAATGTTTAAACAAAATTTCCCAAAAATTTAGGAGGAATTTTTAGGTCAAACTTTATATCAATTTGAATAAAGATACCATTTTTAGATAAATCGGAGGGTTTAAAAGACTTGATTCTCTCTCCTTCAAAAACACTACTTTTCATTCAATACCACAAGGTGAGCCTTCAAAGATAGATATTCAAAGAGGACCAATTAAGTGTTTTGAAATATGTGAAAGATCCATCATGTAGAGGATCATCATATATCTCCAATGATATATGTTTTTCCTCATCAATCATCTCGTAGATCCTCAAATCTTTAGTTTAAGGTTAGGTGTTTTTTGCACTTCGCAAGCTCCTCAAGCATCCAAGAAACACTTTCACCGTTATGATACCAAACATCTCGTACTTTAAAAAAATTCTATAAAAAAATTACATTACACTTTAGGATATTTAATAAAATATTTTAAATTAGGTCTCTTGATCTACTCCAGAGGATGTGTACCTGGTCTAGAAAGGATAGGGAATAGTCTTTCTAGATCTAACAAATATTTCACCTCTTGATGATGCTTCACCGTATGAAATGGGTGACGTCATGACCATATTTCACATACTTAGGGAGGTTTTTAATCACATTATGAGGTCCCTTAGTGACATGAAGTGTATGCCATAGAAGGTAAGTTGACTCGAGTATGACTCATGAGGGCCTTTGGTTAAAGTTTTCAAAAATCTGGTATAGTTGTCTTGTTTACACATTAAATTTTGACTTTGTAAAATATCATGACAACAACCGGATCTAGATTGGGGACATGTTTTGATCTATTGCAATGAGGGCAGAGCATACATGATCCCCTAAATCTCAAGACACTATGTTGACTAGTGCATTATCCATTAGGCTTATGGAGTCATTTATTCTTAACACACATAAACACAATGATATGAAGGAAAAACACACAACAAAAAAGGAAAAAATATACAGGAGGATTTTAAAATGTGGGGAAAGAATGTACACATAATCAAAGATGGGTTAAGATAATTATACACCATCATGAACAACGAACTGAAATTTGGCATACGAAGCTTGAATGTCTGTTATCTAATCATACCATACTCCCGTGATGGATTTGTACGAATTGATAAGAAGGATACACACCAAGATTCCATCTTTATACTTTTATTATACTAAAAAAATTCTTGCATCCAATGAGAACTTTGTTACCTATTTGAAATTCTTGCATCTTGCAACTTCTACTTGATGTTTTGTGATCATGAGACACCATTCCTCTGTGTTCTCAAAATCGGAAACATTGCATTTTCATGGAAACATTCCCCATTCTTGAATTTCAACATGAGATCATCTCTCAAACTAGCGAGGCACTTAGAGGAATTGAGAACAAGTTGATTCACTTCCGATCAACAACTTCTTCAAGCCTTTCTCTTTGTTGTTCTGAGAAAGTGCTTTCAAAAATAGAGTCCACATCATTGGCACAAAGGTCCTCATCATCCTCAAGAGAATGTTGTAGCATGGAAACATGTTCAAGACCAACAAATTATTTGGAAATGGTGAGTGCAATATGATTCAGAGACCATTCACAAGATCCTTAGAAAGTTTCACTTTTTCCCTAGGAAACTTGTTATCAATACCAATTGGCTTAGAATTGATCTTGACATATTTTTCAAAGCCATAATTCTTTTCATATAATCCTTTTTCACTTTTGAGTGAATATTTTAGTATGAATTCTTGTTCTAATTTGGTAGGGTATCTATAGGTGGTGAGAACAAGTTGACCCTGACTCAACTCACAAGGCTCCTACACCTCTTCCCATTGTTTTGAAAAATTACCTTCGATACAAACCAACTCAACATTTTCTTTACTATCATCCTCCATAATGGAGATGTTGTATTTAAGATTGGGAATATTTAAAGGAGATCCAATAATCTTCTTATCTTTTCTTATGGTGGTGTGAATCAATTAGCAACAATTAGTATGCTATTCACTAATCCACAGTCATTTATTCATCAGACCTAGGGACATAAACTTTCAACTCTACTAGTGTTGTATACACAATTATAGGTGCTTACGAGGTATAAAATAAAATATTGTTGTCACAACAATGAAAAATATAATGCTAAAGAGATAAAACTATGTTACAGATGAAAGTAGATGTTATAACTAAGTAATAAGTAGATAAAAGCATAACATAAGTGAAAGAATGAACTAGCTGCAATTCTAATCTATTCATGCAAGGAACTAAAACAAAAAATAGAAAGAAAAGGGTTTGCAATGCCTTGGGTTCCAACCTTTCTAAGGCTTGTGTCTATAGTGAAATGATAGAACTCAAATTTTTATTCATTAGCATGAAGATTTAGAATTAAACTTACAAAAATTTCCTCACTATGGATATATCTATTATAGTCTCGCCACTCCCTTTATAATCAGCAGAGACGTGAAGAGACTCTTTCAAACTAATAGTTACATTTTGACTAAGTGAAATATCACTACCAAGAAATCTGCAGATTCTTATGGATGCAAATGTGAACTAAGAAGAGGTGTTCTAATACAATAACATAACTAATTGTTCAATCTAACAATTAAGTTAAATCTAATAGTTCCACAGTAGTTGCAGACCATAATCAGGTATTGGCATGAAACCTTCTTGTTGTTGTTGTAACTACTAGTTTATTAACATGCATGAATAGGTGAAATATCCACATTGATCAAATTTTCTACAATCACGGTTTTGTATGTGTGTGTGTTTCCCTTTGGCTACAGGCGCCTTGTTATAGACGAGTCCTAATTGTTGCATGCTAGTTACTGTGGATGAGTACCCTTGCATTTTGATAGAGTTTCTTTGGCTGCATGTTAGAGATAACATATAACAACTTCTTGCAAACAAGTATGGAATTCAAATAAAACACTAATAATCATTCATTGCATCAAAGATATTAACATGCACATTCAAAATCCATGAAATAAAGTAACTTAGTAATAGTTATAATAATTAATATATAAGTGCCATAAGTTTGATTTTAAGTGGAAATGTCTGACAAGATAACAAAGATAGAAAGTACAAGGGTATACAAAATATAACAAATGAGACAATTAAAATGGTAATTAGAGGGTCTCATCACACCCCCAGAATTAACTTCTTGAATGACCTCATTTAATTTTGGACCCTAAAATATTGGCTAAGTACCAAGAGGCATGCTTGCATAGAATTAGTGGATAAAAGGGAGCTCAAGGAAAAGTGTGCATTAAAAAGTGGGTTTAAGAAGGGTTTAAGTGAAACCAGGGTGCACATGGGAGACAAAACAAGGGTTTAAAGGAATTAGCCATATTTGACATCATGGAGTCGGTTGAGGTAAAATATGAGGATATGAATAGGTAGAATGAGTGGATAAAGTACCATCATGGAGCCTTGGAGGTCAAGAAAAGGATATTCCACACAGGGAATATTCCTAGAGGCATCATTATAGTTAGTGGAAGGTTTTCAAAGAAGATAAGCATTCACCAATGGAGGACCACATCAAAATTGGCATGTGATCTTCTCATAACAAAAGTAATTGTTGTGGTCGATGATCCTATTTAAAGAAGTTATTGGGATAGAAACATAGAGACATAGAGACATAGAGGAATGAAAAGAGAATGCATAGAGAATAAAGAGGAAGAGAAGGAGAGTAATAAGGTGTTGTAAAAATATTATGAAATGCTAAGGATTTGGAGTTCATGGTGCTAGGGTTTAGAGTACTTAGTGCTAGAGGGTTGTAAGGGATACCATTAAACATATGTATGAGTACTGGGATATGTAATAAGGGATATAATGGGGAAAAGTATAGTCAAGATCTCTAATTAGATAGGTTTGTAGGGTTTGGATCTTTTTCATTTAATGTATATGGTCTGAGATGCCCCTTTTGAATGTAATATGGCTACCAAAACTCTGTTAAATCAATATACATGGATCTATTCTATACATCTTATTTATGGGTGTAAACTTGCATATTATTTGGCTTCTCATGATTCAAATCTGGTTTCTTGTGCTTTGTGTGATGTTTATTTAGATTTTGTGATGCATTGATGTGTAATTGTACTAGTTAAATATTCCACCTTTTAAAGTAACTAAATGTACTTTTGTTTCTGAAAATAATCCTCCATTAATGACATAAATCTCATACAAATCTCACACAATGGAGAGGGCTTGCACCCACACATGCCTCGGTGAGCGCCCAACATATGTTAGATGATAGACTAGTGCGCTTAGGGTCGAAAGAAGTATTGAGGGTAAAATAATGACTTCATATTTATTTTGTTTTCGGAACTCTTTTGAAGCTATTGTGAGAGAAATGTGTGATGACGAAGCACTTGACCTTGGATAGTGTCGAAGTGTGGCTCAAAAACATAGAGGATGAGTTTTCTCAGAGTTTTAGTACCGGATCCGAGTTTGATGCAATAAAATGGGTGGAGGATAACTTGTATCACAAACTCTATGAGAAATTCTTCTGATGTTTCCCAATAGAGTTGTATGAATGGCTATCAACATATACATCAAGGATGAGTTAGTACTATAGACCTCATGTTTGGACCCAGGAGGAATATCAATGGTTACATGATGCTGATTTGACATGGACCTATGTTGTTGATCACTGGTGGAGTAGAGTGCTGACTAGTTATACCTTAGAATACACTATTTCTATGTATTCTTGCCCGGATATATTGCCGAGTTTGAGTTCTTGAGAGATTTTAGAGGATCGTTCTTGCTTACTATTCCACTAGATATCAAAATATTGTTCATCACTTTGAGTTTGGAATCCTTTCCCATGGTTGGATAAATTCCTACCAGATATAGGGCACATAAGATGGCGTGGTAGAAGTAAGGTAGACCTTATGGTGGAAATGGAGAGAGAGGAAAGGTGGCTCAAGTATAATGAATCTCAGGAGAGGGAGTTGGCAAGACAGGTTTGAAGATACATGAGTGATGGATTTATGGAGGAAGACATTGTGGGAATAATTTTAGGCTCACGTGGAGGATATGGAACTAGAGCAATCTATGCTATCCCATCTTGGCAAGTACGAAAGAGAAACCAACTCGTCTTCTAGAGAGAGCTCATCATATGAAGAAAGGAGAAGAGCCATAGGTATGAATCTCAACCCACATTCTGACCAAACCTTAACACTTAGTTTTCTAGTCCCTCAGATAAGTGTTGATAATCTAGTTGGTATCAGTATTCGTAGTTGGGCGACAACTAGGAGGTATAATTTTTCATTTGGTACATTTATGGCTGCATAGTCATTTCCTTTGTTTCGGGGTATTTTTTCTGGCACAACATTTGGACAAGGTGTGGGATCACAAGGTTTGAGTATCACATATGGGAGTGGTGCGGGAAATAAATGCAGGGAGTGGTTCAAGATCACAAATTATTGGCATGTAGTTTAGCATGAAAATAGGTTTGCAGTGGCGCAACCGCATTAGGCCCCTTGCCTATGATATGAGGAGGATCTTGTAGATATGTAGGTGTTGGAACTAGTGGATCTAGTGGGTTTGGGGGTGGAGGTAACATTGAGGGGGTCCTGCGTCTCGGTTGACAAGGTCAAGAACACCATTAAATGGTGTTTTATGAGATGTTACTCCACTTACCTTATTACAAGGGCATTGAAGATGGCATGGAACATGTACACAAGTATAAATTACTATCACGCGTGAAGGGGATCACTTCCCTAGAGTGTAAATCAAGTCACTTTGCACCCACATTGCAAGGACGCAAATATAGGTTGTACAGAAGTATGACCCTCATGAGACAGTGGTGGATGACATTACATTGTGTAATGCCTTTTTGGTGGAGTTCCACATACCTGAGTTTGAACAGAAAAGTATAATATTATTGAATGATATTTAACAAGGAATGGCAGAGAGTGTGCAGGAGTATGATGTATATTTCAAGACTCTCTTATCCAAGTTATCTTATGAAATTAATCCTTCACATCATGCTCGGTGCTTCATCGAGGATTGATCAAGCCATTATAGAGGGTGCTTTCACACAGGACTTTCATAGATCCATGCGAGGACTTGGAGGATTTCTTGTGTGCTAAGATAGTAGGAATTGTTGATACATGAGTTAGTCTATTCTTGGAAGGCCAAATTACTGCAATGGAAAAGCAACTAGAGAAGTTATCTATGAACTCAACTCATGAGACTCGGAGCGGGTTATGGTGTACCAATTGTGAGGTAGAAAAGCATACAAAGGGAAATTTTCCTCAAAGATCAAGACATGTAATGACAATAGAATGTGAGATATACCATGGATATCATGATGTAAGTAGGTTTCCGCTACTCCAGCGTGTGATCTGTAAGAATGTGTCTTGTTATTACAAAATTTGCACCTCTACTACTCATGACACTAAGGATTGTAGGTTGATTGACCAAATACATGATGCCATTGATACTAGTGTGTGCTAGACCGGTGTTGTGAATATCTCCAAGGACAATGGTCATCATTATGAAGAGTGCATAGATGGAGGAGGCCATGGAAACGTGGAGGTAGAAAACTTGAGTTCCCATGTGGAACTTGTTACAACTTTGGGTCTACATAACACTATAAGTGCAAATTCCTAATCTTCTACAATGTTATTAGTGTGGAAAGAAGAAAAAATATGAGGAGTTCCCAAAATTATTCAAACACATGAGCTAAGAAGTGGAAGCATAAGGGCACCGGGATAGTGAGTGTAAAGTGTGTTGATCAAATGTGGATGCCTAGAATGGTATGTGAGTCGAGTTAGAACATGTACTGGTGGCGACACAAGCCGAGGTTGCACACACCAAGGAAATACCAAAGCAGAGACAACTGATTACAAGAGAATAGGTGGTATATGCGAAGTATTTGGACCCTACACATCATAAGGAAGTCTATTAAGAGACCATGGATGTAATTAGAAGTCTTCAAGGGGAAATTCAAAGTCTAAAAGAGAAATTTGGGAAGTTGGAGTAGAAGAAAAGCACCGAGATCCCTCGGTTAGATATAAATTATGTTAGAGAGGTGTGTAATATGCTCGCGCTAAGAGAATATCATTCATCCATTAGGAGAATTGTTGAGGGATAATATACTAATAACTCAAGGAGAGTGCAAGAGGCGGTTTTGCATGCTAACCTTCCTCCCGCAGCCTTGACTATGATAAGGAGATTACATTGAATGTAGTTGTTGATAAGATGAGGCATTATATTAAGATACCCATTAAGATAACTAGAGAAACATCAAATAGATAATAACTCTGATTCATAATATAAAGAAGATGCACTAGGGTTTACACCCATGAATAATGTATATTTAGAAAAAAACCATATATTCCTTATTGATCTTAGTTCAGTAACCACATTACATTCCTTAAGGCCATAATAGACCAATGTATCAATGTAGATAAGACTCATGCATCAAAATCCTAACTATGCTTCCCATATTACAAAAATGATCACAGACCCATCCCTCTAGATATGCCATCTCTCCTATCATCCTCCTAATGAGAGTCCATAGAACCCATTACTATTTCTACAGAGCTTCACCTCTTCAATCACTATGTGATGCCAATGACCACACACTTTTCTCAAAAATATGTCCCTTCCTTCTACCTCGAGCATCTCTATATATAGCTTTAACATCCACCACCATGCCTTCCTGAAGTAATAGATTAGTTTCCAAGTGTCCATGTGGTCCTTCAATGGAGCATGCTTCTTCCCATCCGAGATCTCCACTTTCTATAATGATGTCTTTCTAGGATCCTTCCATCACATGGAATATTCCTTCCTTGACCACCAAGTTGTTAGGCTGACACCTTATCCACTCTACATGCTCAGTCGGGTCACACTTTTCTCATGTGCTTACTAGGAATGCCAAATATGGCTAAGTCTAAAACCCTTTTCTTTTCCTAGCACATGTGTGCACGCCATGGGTTTTACTAAACCCTCCTAAAACCCTTGTCCTATGTGCACCTTCACCCCACGCACCCTTCTTCATATAGGTCCCACACCACACACCTTCTTTTTGTACTTAGCCAATATTCTAAGGCCCAACATCACCCCACACTAAGCTTGTTCTCCATCCATGGGAACACCTTCCTTCAATGAATAAAGAATGGAGACTCTAATAGTTGGAATAAAGAATGAAGGAATGAAGAATGAGGAAAGAATGAATTAAAGAATGGGGGAATGCAGAAGAATTTGTTTATTGCTGAAGGAGGAGTGGGAAATCCTTTCCAATATCTACCTCGAGCTTCTCCCAGGAATCTACCTCACTCTTACGCTTGCTGATAGAGGTCACCTACTAGGGCACTCACCTCCTCAAAAACTTAGCTCCTCCCCTTGGCACTCATCATATCAACAATACCCTCTAGTTTTTTTCCAAGGTCATCGAGTGCATCCATTCTATGGGTGATCTGGGGATATAACTCCATTGGTTTTTTTGATCGAGCCCCTCACAAGGTCTCGATAGCTTTTGATTTCTTTTCCACTTTGGCCAGGATCTTATCCCTCTCTTGTTTTCCCTTATTCTTCTCTTGAAATTCCTTGAGCTCCACTTCATGTGTAGCAACTAAAATGCTTTCTACCCTATCCCTATCAATGCAATTATCATAAGTGGCCTCAAAACTTATGTGGCGGCCTTTACATCAGTGAGGAGTTTGGTATACCAAGAAATGATCTCTACCACCTTCAAGCTTCTCCTCCCTTTCTTGGCACACCAACACCTCTTCTTTGTGGATTCTAAGGAGTGGTGGCCACCTCTCCATTGTGAGGATGTGAGTCAAATCCTCTAGGCACTGCAAGGTTGATTCATATTTTTCTCTCGGTGGTGCTAGGTCGGGATGCTTTAAGACAATAGCATCCGTAATCATCTCAATTTTCTTATATACTTCACACACCCTTTCCTTCTCCTCTTTTATTTCACACCTTAGTTGTGCTTGATTAGTTCTTCTTGTTTTAGATCCTTTCTTTTCTTGAGAAGTTCCTCCTCCTCCTTCTCCAATTCCACCTCTAGGAATCTCACCCTATCATTCCTTCCAAAAATTTTGGCCTCAACCTCAACTAAAACCTTGTTGAGTGCATTACAAACTTTCTCATCTAAAAACTGTTGAGCATTAACCAAGGGGTTTATCCCTTTTGTCTCTGGCATCTTCATTAACACCCCTTGGCTTACCTCAAACTCAGGTTCATCGACATGGGATTCAAATGCCCAAGATAGCATTTTCTGGTTCATGGGTATGCACCTTCTATGTCAAATGAGGGCATGGGAGTTTTTTTGTTAACATGGTGCTCTGAAGCACATGCGTAGCACCTTTCTTGGATCATTGATGTAACCCATTCCTTTCCCTTGTGCTTTCCACTATGCTCTTCCCACCTATTCACACAGCCTTTGGAAAGCTTATTGCTAGGTTGGGGTCTCCACCCATGCTTTGATACTCTTTTCCAATGCTCTCCTCTTCTATCTCCTTGAGGATTTCATCCACGTTGCACTCTCTACCTCCTGCTCTACTAACTCTTTGATAATTCCTACCACTTCTCTCTCATGGGCCTCTTCTTCTATTTGTTCCTTGGTGAGGCTTGGGGTCCTCTGATCTCTTGTGTTCACTTCTTCACTCACCCCTTTGTCTTTGAGCATCTATTCTTCTTCCTTTCCATTCTTCTCTTTGCTTCCTTCTTCTTCTTGAATCATGTATATCATACATGGATGATTATGAACTTCTTCATCCTCATCATCATCCTTCTCACCCCTATAGGCCTCCAAGCCCTCTATTTCCTCTGAGTCTTCCCTCTCCACCACCTTTTGTTTCTTCCTAACTGGTGATTCCAGTATAGGAGACTCTTCCCTCTCTCTCTCTCTAGTAGGTGAATCCTTCCTTGGTGAATCTTCTTGTGTGGGAGGCTCCTCTTTCTCTAGCACCTCTTCTTCTAGGGTCTTCTCCTTAACTAGGGACTTCTTCCTACATGTGCGTAAGTGCTTGGCTTAGCACTTTCTTCCAGCATGCCCACATATATTGTGTTGTCTTGCACACTAGGTGCCTTCTTCTCCTGCACTTCTCTCTCCCTTTTCTTCATGCAACCTTCTTCCTTCTGTGGGGTCCTCGGAATGGAGACATCATTTTCCAGATAGGTTCCCTTTTCAAACTTTGGCCTTGATGCACAAGTATACCCTTGTTGTAGTCCTCCCAGATGATTGGTAGTGTCAAAGGCTTCATCATCTACACTTCATGGGAGACATACTTCTCCACATATGTGCACTTCTTTGGATATACGATATTTTGCAGCTCATGTCATGGTGGTCTTGGTCTACCTCACTAAGGTCAACCTTAGTATTTTGGCCTCCTTAAAATGGTTGACCCCACTTGAAGTATTGCACAGTGAAGGAAAATGGAAACTTACACCATGGACTCTTAGTCCCATCCATCAAAGTGAATCTTCTAATGCAAAAGTGTTGATATACAAAAACTCAACCTCTTCATCTACAAGCATGGGAAGTTTTCTCAGTATCCTCCACTCTACCCCAAATGTGTCACACATTCACTTGTACCATTTTTCCAAGTGCACCTTGTGAGTGGTCATCATGGTATCACAAGGTATATTTCTCAAATCTCTTCACGGGTGAGGGATCCTCTTCTAGGTATTCCCATACAAACTTCTCTCGGCCCATCGGCACTCCAATCTCCGAGAAGATGATGGTGAGGAGAATGTTTCCAAACATTATCTTTTCTCCCTCCTACACATTGCTAATGATTTCATCTACAATGAAGGAAGATAAGTTGTAGATGGTTCTTGTACTGAGATCTTCTCGGCATATGTTCAACCATGCCTTGTTCACTTGGGTCCATCTTTCTTGACCATTCAGCTTTATAACCAAGCACATGGCCATCCTCATTATAGGGTTCGGGGATATCTATGATATCAAAGTAGCATGAACCCTTCTTGTAGTCATAGGCCTCTACTATCTCCTTTATGGCCTCCTTATCCTCCAAGTCATCATCTATGGAGTCTCCTTCACAAATCAAGCCAGTGAAATTTGATATGAGTTGAGGAGTTATGTGCATTTTGTGGCTTAAAATAGAAGTGGTCTTCATGCACATGCGACATCAACCACTGGTATAACCACTCAAGATTTCCAAAATAGGGAAACTCATATAGTTGCAACAACCTAGCCTTACCCAACTTTACCTTCACCTCATCATTGTAGATCGACATACCTTCTGGTGTCCTCATATCAGTTGGATGAACCAGTTCCAATGCCATTTCCTTCTCTGTGGTACTCATGTGATGGTTGTAGTCACTCACGGCCATCTTCCTGATGTGTGATACCCATTCTTTCCCCAACAATACTCCATCTAGGTACTACATCTCTACATACCACTCCTCATTAAAACTTGTTATGGTAGTTTTCTTTCCCTTTCCCTTCTTCTTTGGTGAAATGGTCACCTTCTTTGGTGCCATTTTTACTTGTCGCCAAACCCTAAACTTGTCTTCCTTTCTCTACTTCCTAACTCTTCCCAATCTTGTGGCTCAACTCCATGAAAGAATCCTTTTATCTTCATGCCCTAGTTAGAACCCTAACTTGGAAAAAATCTTCCACAAGACAACGTATTCCACTGAAACTTCCTCCCTACGCCCATGTACTCCTTCCACTCTAGTTTGTAGATCAACCCTAGTCATGCACTCAGATCTCTATGATTCCTTCTTCACACAAATATCTCTTCATGGATGCCCTAGTTCACAAGAGCTCTTCAATTTCATAATCGCAAGGTAAATAATAACGTGTGTGCTCAACTTCATACTTATAGCTTTTTCCTCCTTTCTAAAAATAAATGCTACACCACCTACCAATGTACTTAGCATTAAATGTGGATTTTTCCACTAAATCTGACCTTAAGTGCCCTTACCCATGCATGCCCAACCCGTGTGAAAATATTTTACAACCTTCTTCGCATGTGCAAAAAAAAAATCCTAATCGATCAAAGACTCTTACGCATGCGTCTGTATGCATCAGTGCCAAGGCACTTCTTCTATCCTTGACCTGATTTTTTCCCTTACCTACCTCATGTTGTTCTTGTGCTTTTCCTTCTTTGTACATGGTTTTTGTAAAGCCTTATCCTAACACCAAAATTCTTATCCACCATTTCCACACATGTGTTTCTTCTATTTTTCACACCTTTAATCCTTTCATCCGGGCCTTACAACTTTCACTACCAGCTTGTATCACACTTCACACTACTCCACATTACTCCACCCCACACTAAATCAGATGTATGGTCCTCTGTGCATACATAATATTTTGGAAGTAATAAGTGGTTACCGATGCACAAGGTAAAAAAAAAAAAAAAAGGAAAAGAAGAACAAGAAAGGGAAACACAAGAAAAGAAAATGCATAAAGGGAAATCCTAAGCTAACTGGAAATACTACCTTATTTACAAACACAAGGAAGGCTTATTTATAGTAGGGCTTCAACCTACTCCCATTGAAATGGCCAGGTAACTTCATCCCATCCAACACTTGTAACTAACATGCACTTGAATCAAGGATGTACGAGATGATGTAAGGGCCCAACCAATGGACTTTCAACTTCCCGGATGGCACAAAAAACTTGGAATCATACAACAAAACCATCTTCCCAACCTCAAACTACTTGTTCTTGATATGATGATCATGCCATGCCTTTTGTCTAGCCTTTTCAGTCTTCTGACTCCATCTAGCAAGTGATCATCTCTCATCTAACTACATCAACTTATCGATCCTTTCCTCGAGCACTTGTTCATCATCCAATCCTCCTTGCGCACATATATATGTAGCGATGGTAACATGAATTCAAATGGAAAAAGCCCTCACACCAAACACCAATTGAAATGGTGTGGCCTTATTCAACCTCTTGTAGGTTGTCCTGTATGCCCATAGAATGGATGATACTTTTTCATCCTAGTCTTGTCTTCCAACATCACAAATCTTGGTCAATGTGTGACTCAATATCTTGTTAAATGCTTCAGTAGTTCCATTCACTTGAGGGTGATAAGGGGTAGTCTTGTGATGGGCCACCATAAATTCTGCTAACAAAATCCTTGACCATTTCATTCAAGAAATGTGTACCCCTATCACTTGTCAAGCTCAAAGGACATCCATACCTATGTTGATTATGTTTTCCCATAAGAATCTAGCAGTTTTCACTATGTAGTGTAATCCTTTATAGGTGCTTTCCTCTTCCCATCTTGTCAAGTAATCAGTGTAAGTAATGATATACCATGAACCAGTCCTTCACATGGCTAGTGAAATTGGTCCTACAAAGTTGATTTCCCACTTTTCAAATGGCTCTACACTGGCTATCGGCCTTAATGGCATCTCATCCCTCTTTCCAGGTTTTCCCAGTGCACTGACAATGGTCATAGGCCTTGAAAAATTCAATACAATCTTGGTAGATGGTTTCCCACTAGAGCCCTATGAGTAGAATATTTCACATGGTTGCATTTCCTACATAGTTCCCTCCTGCAATCCCACCATGCACTTCCTCCATAATCACTATGCACTCATGTTCTAATACTACATCATCATCGTAACCTCATCATGACCTAACTTGTACAGATCTCCACTAATCAACATGTAGGGCATGTGCATGTATTGCTAACTATTTTCTCTCCAAAGCCTTCATCCATCCAGGTGCCACACCTATTTTAAGGAATACCAATATCTTCTAAGTCTGAGGGCATGCACACAACCTAAATAGTTGCATGTGTCTGCATGGTATCCTCAATACTCTACATCCTCTCCTGAGTCAATCCTTGATAAGTGGTCAGGTCTTGAATTACTTTTTCCTAGTTTTACAACCACCGTGAACTCAAACTCTTGAAATAATAGGACCCAATGACATATGCACCCCTTGCTTGAAAATGGCTTATTTACCAAATACTTCAATGTCATGTGATCTGTGTAGAATATAAATGGTGTTTCTAGCAGATACTTCCTAAACTTATGCATACATAGATCATTGATAGTGCCTCATGCTCAGTAGTGGTGTAATTTTTCTCTTGGTGTCAACTTCCTACTTGCAAAACACAAGGGGTGATCAACAATCCCCTCACTAGGTTGTGCTAGTACTGCTCCAATGGTTGTTCTGAGGCATCAACATGCACATGGAAAGGCTTATCCCAAGAAGGAAAGTGTAGTATGGGCATAGTGACAAGTCTATCCTTCAAAGTGTCAAATGCCTTTTTTGCACCTCTCCCCAATGAAAGGCACTCTTGTGCTTTAGAATTCTTCCAAGGGTGTGGATGATCTTGGCATATCCTTTGATGAACTTCCTGTAGTACCCCGTATGCCCAAGAAATCCACACACTATGCTCTCTAACTAGTAGGCTCTCCCAATCCCACAATAACAACAACTTTTGTGGGATCCACTAACAAGCCCTCCTTACATATAATATGTCCCAACAGGTTCCAAATGGAGTAGAAAAGACACATTTCTTAATGTTGAGGGATATCCTCAACTATCCAACATCTCTCAAACATCAGCCTCAAATTGTCACAATGGTCTTTTACTAGCCCATACATCATCCAGTCATCCGGTAGACTTGAAGAAACTTATGGATGAAAGTCCTAAATGCTTGTACCATGATGCGTGAGAACACAACAGGTGCATTCTTCAATCCAAAAGGCATGACCATGTAGGAAAATATTCCCCACTTAGTGGTGAAATTTTCTTTTTCTAGTCTTCCTTTGCTATCCTTGACTTGGTGATACCCTGAGAACCCATCCATGAAGGAATAGACCTCATGCCCGACCACTCCTTCCAGAATTTCTTCCATGAATGGGGTTGGAAAAGGATCAATGACACACACTATGCATTCAAGTCCTTGTAGTCAACACAGATCCTTATCCTTCCATCCTTCTTAATGCTTATCACCATTGGGCTTACCCATTCTGATTCTTCCACAGCCTCAATGATACCAGATGCTATCATCTTGTCTATCTCCTCCTTGACTCTTACGTGTAAGTTTGATTCATCTGATAGGGTCTCTTTCAAATTGGGTGCACACTTCCTTCAACTTGATCCTCATCTCCCCCAAGGAATGGTGAATGCCTTTGAGCTCATGGTACCCACATGGGAATAGATCCTAAAACTCACACAATAGATCAATGATTTTTGAAACCTCTTCCTCTCGACCAATAATCCCCAATGATAGCTTCCTTAGGTTTTGTCTCTGTCCCAATGTTAACCTTATTTGTTTTTAAGGGCTCATGGTAGGCACATGCTTGCTCATCAGCACTATCTATGACTTCACATGTACCTTCAGAATGGTTAACATCTAGACTTTCCATTTCTTCACCATCTACTACATAGACCATCTTTCCTTTTTCCTTTTCAATGCATGCATGCTCTCAAGTTGTATCTCTTCTAATTCTTCTTCATTGAAACATGTCTCCAAACTAGGTTCACCCAAAAACTCTAGTAACCTATCTTCTACCATAACACTATCTCCCATTGTAAGGTGCTTGAAAACTTGTAACCTTATCCACTGATGGCTTGGTACTTCGATACTCAAACACTTGAATGAGATCAACCATTAATTCCTACCAATTCCTATCTGACGATGTCTCTCGAGTGAATATACCATGCATGCACAACCTTGTAAGGTGGAATATAACTTATGCACCCATAATGAAGGTGGTAAAGCTTTGTGCCTTCCATCCAGGCCTTCTCACATGCTTGGATATGGGAAGAGGTGGGTTCTTTTCCATGGTAGTCTTGGATAACAGTGGGCATGTTGCTTCTATGTAGAACCTTACAGAAAATGTGACTCTTACCTCACGCCATTCTAGAGACTCTCACGATGTGTTTCCCACCAATGCATTGTAGTCCCGAAGCAAAGTTATAACTAGCATATACTTCTTCTTTTGTCCTCATTTTTCCACTGAGCCTCCATTTCTCATAAGAAATCATCAGGGCTTGCTCCTCTGAGAGTAACTTGGTAGCTTCTTCCTTCCTAGGTGCTTGACTAAGCATGCCTTCATCACCCTTGTTACATATCCTCTCAATTGTCACCCAATTAACTCATAAGTCCCATGTGCCCAATTGTCACATGCTATGCTAGTTGTATCACTCATCGACTAAGCATCTTCAAATTGGATAACTCCTTTTATAGGATGAATTATCTCAGGATCTCTAATGGAGCACACATAGATTCTATCGAGGAATTCCTCTCCTAAGGGCTCAATATAGGGCACTGACTTCCCATCTATTAAAGGGATGATCACCCTTTCTTCCTTGTTCTCAAACTGATATACCCCTTGTTAAACCATAGGTCAACATTGTTTTATAACACCAAGGGTGCCCAAGTAATGCTGGAAAATTATCCACCTCGGTGAGTGCCAAGACTTCAAAGTCCCCAGTGAACTTGGCCCCTTGAATAGTGATAACCACATCTTTCAAGACTCCAATGGGCATTTCCTTTGTCTTGTTTTCCATATACAACACATTCAAAGATGGATGTAATGTGGGCCTTCCCATTTGATGCCATGCATCCAAGGTGAGAACATTGACCTCACTCCTGTGTCAATGAGGATATTTCTCAGAAGCCACCCATCAACAACTGCATTCAATGTGATCTCTTTATCATAGTCAAGGTTGTGAGGAGGAAGGTTGGCATGTAGAACCTACCTTTCATGCTCTCTCTCTCGCATGTGGTACCTTCTCCCATAACCATTCTCCTAGCAAGGGAATGATATTCTCCTACCTTAACATTTTACACACTTCCCTAACCTCATCCAGATCCTTCTATGGAGCCTCAACATTCTTCCTTTGCTCCAACTACCTTGACTACTCCTTTAGACACTTGGATCTCTCCTTGTAATCCCCAAATCACATCCATAGTCTCTTGATATACCTCTTTCTGATGAGTAGGGTCTGATACTTCCCATGTACCACTTCTTCCCTAACAACTAGTTTTATCTTGGCATCTCCTTGTGTGTGCTTCCTCTCTCACTCGTCATCATCACTAACACAGGTTCTAATCCTAACTCACATGCCACTCTTGGCATCCACTTGTGGGTCGGCCTTCTTTATACTTACCATCCCAATGCCTTTATCCTTTTGGTGTTGTTGGCTCATGTGTTCAAATAACTCAGGACACTCCTCATACTTATGTTTTTTTCCACACCACAAGCATTGCAATAGGTCAGGACACTCATGTTTATAATGCTCCATCGATCCATAATTATAATAGGTTCCATGTGGGAACTCACTTCTTCCTCTCCACGTAGTTACTGAACCACAAAATCCTCCATGAAAACCTCTTCCCTGCTCCCCCCTTCTGCATGCCCTTCTTCATAGTGGCATCATCATCCTTGGAACTACTTGCAAGGCTAGTCTAGCACACACCAAGATCAATAGCATCATGAATCTAGTCAATCAACCTATAATCCTTGGTATCATGGGTCATAGAGGTACAATCTTACAATAACAAGAAACATTCTTGTGGATTACATGTTGTAGTAGAGGACATCTATTTGCATCATGATCCCCATGGAAAATCTCACAGTCTACCACCATGGCATGTACCAACTTTCGAGGGAAACTATCCTTTGTATGCCCCTCCACTTCACATTTTGTATGTGCACCAAAGACCACTATGAACCTCATGCACTAAATTTTAGACATCTTCTCCAACTGCTTGGCCATTACAGCAATTTGAGCCTCCAGAAAAGGGCTAACACCAGTATCAATGCTCCCAATAGCCTCAGTGTGGGGGAAAGCTTCCAAGGCCTCACGCGGGTCTGTGAAAGTCTTGTGTGATAGTTCCCTTCTAAATGGTGTTATCAATCCCCAAAAAACCATTGAGCATGTTGAGAGGGGTGTATGTCATAGGATAGTTTTGATAAGAGAGTTTTGAACCAAGCATCATACTCTCACACTCTCTACCATTCCTTGTTGGATCTCCTTCAGGCAACTTGATGTTTTTTTCTCAAACTCAGGGATATGGAACTCTTCTAGGAAGGTGTTCTTCAATGTAGTGTAATCCATGACCATCTGGTGGGGGTCATACTTGTGGTACCAATATGTGCATGCCCCTATAATATTGTTGCAAAATGACTTTCCTTTCACTCTAGGGTAGTGATCCCCTTCACGCACATAGTAATTCACACTTGTGCACATGCTCTACAACATCCTCAATACCTCTGTAGTCTAGTAGGTGTAAAGACATCTCAAAAAATACTTGTGGGGGTGGTTGAGGCCCTTGTCCACCTGACCTAAAACCTTGGTTTCCTCCCATGTTTCCTCCACCACCAGATCCACTAGATCCACCAGTCTTGTCCCTCCTAACCCACCAGATCCTCTAGATCCACTAGGTCCACCAAGTCCTCCAGCCCTACACCACCAGATCCACCTCTTATAGCTAGAAAATGGCCTGAAGTGGTCATGCCTAGTGTCCCCAACATGTCCCACTAACTACACATGATGGTTTGTGATATTGTCCCCACTTCCAGTTGTGTGTCTCCCATGCCACTCCCAGATGTGATACCCAAACTTTGTGTATTTTCACCTTGTCCAAAAATTCCTCCAAACACATGGTTTGTGCAGCCATAGATGTCCCAAATGAGAAATTATATCTCCTAGGCATAGATCGGTTACTTCCACCGATACCAACCGATTAACAATACTTCTCCCTTGATCTAGAAAACCAAGCACTAGGGGTTGGTCACTAGGTGGGTTCGATGTGTGCATGATGGCTCTCCTTTCTCCATGTGATGAAATCTCATCAGAAGCTGAAGGGGCTCTCCCACACTTTCCAAGATGGGGTAGCACAAACTTCTCAGGTTCCATGTCCTCTGCGTGAACCTCAACTCCTTCCCACAATGTCTTCCTCCATAGATCCATCACACCTTGTAACCTCACATTGTCTAGCCATCTCCCTTTCATGAGATTCACTATACTTGAGTTGTCTCTCTTCCCTCTCCTTTTCAGCCACAATGTCCACCATCTTCCTCCACCCTAGCTTCCTCACCCAACACTCAAAGAAGCTTAGTCAACCATAGGAAATGCCTCTAAACTTAGGGTAATGATCAATATCTTCATAGCCAAAGGGACAACACGTAAAAATGATCCTCTGGGTTCCCTTAGGAATTCAAATTCAACAACCTCTGGACAAGAATACATAGAAATGGCATATTCTAGAGTATAACTTGTCAGCACTCCTTTCCACCAGTGATCGAAAACACACATCCAAGTCAGATCCACATCCTGCAACTTTTGGTAATCATCTTGGGTCCATACATGATCTATAGTACCAACTTGATCTAGATGCATATGCTGAAAATCCATTCATACAATTCTACTGGAAAGTAGTAGAAGAAAGTTTCATACAACTCATGGTACAAGTGCTCTTCTACCCATCTACGTGCATCAAACTCAGGTCCCACACTTGAATCTTTGAGAAAACTCATCCTCCATGCTCCTAAACCATGCTTCAACACTCTCCAAGGTCAGCACTCAGTCATCACACATCAATGGAACCAAGATGTAGATGTATCCATTTCTCACAACAAATTTGAAAAGAGGTCCCAAAAATGGAACCAAGATGTAGTCATTTTTATACCCTTAGAACAAGTCTAATCCCATGCACGCATGTGGCCTATCACCCACTAATGGCGCAGTTGGGTCACACCGAGGCATGCATGGGCACCGAGCCCTCCTTTATGTGAGTCTTGTGAGAATACATTGATCAATGACAAAAACTTAGATGCAAAAAGGTAAAGAGCCATGCATTCATTCTGAGAGCTTAAGATGAGGCATTATATTAAGATACCCATTAAGATAACCAAGAGAAACATCAAATAGATAACAACTCTGATTCATAATATAAAGAAGATGCACTAGGGTTTACACCCATGAACAATGTATATTTAGAACAGAACCATATATTCCTTATTGATCTTAGTTCAGTAACCACATTACATTCCTTAAGGCCATAACAGACCAATGTATCAATGTAGATAAGACTCATGCATCATAAATCCTAACTATGCTTCCCATATTACAAAAATGATCACATAACCCATCCCTCTAGATATTCATCTCTCCTATCATCCTCCTAATGAGAGTTCATATAAACCCATTACTATTTTTGTAGAGTTTTCCTCTTCTAATCACTATGTGATGTAAATGACCACACACTTTTATCAAAAATTGTTTCCTCCTTCCTTCTACCCAAGCATCTCTATATATAGCTTTAGCATCCACCGCCATGCCTTCCTAAAGTAATAGATCGGTTGCCAAGTGTCCATGTGGTCCTTCAATGGAGCATTCTTCCCCATCCGAGCTCTCCACTTTCTACAATGATGTCTTTCTAGATCCTTCCATCATGGAATATTCCTTCCTTGACCACTAAGTTGTTAGGATGGAACCTTATCCACTCCACATGCTCAGTTGGGTCACACTTTTCTCATGTGCTACTAGGAATTCCAAATATGGATAAGTCCTAAAACCCTTTTCTTTTAGGAGAAGAATACCTAGAAATTTTTATGTGTGCACTATCTAGGACCTTGAGGTTGTGCAACCAACAAAAGAAGGTGTTATTCAGTGGGAAGACATTCAATCTATAAGTGATACAACTAGTGTGGCATGTGACAATTGGGTACATAGGACATATGAGTTAGTCAGAAGGTAGTTAAAAGGATCTGTGATGAGAGTAACGAAGGCACACCTAGTCGGGAACCTAGGAGGAAAGAAGATGCCAAGTTATATTGAGGAGCTGAACCTAATGTTTTCCTATGAGAAATGGAGACCCAGTGGATTTTGAGATTGAAAGGAGAAGGATGCTTAGCTATACCTTTCTCAAGACCGCAACACGTTGGTGGGATACCCATTGTGATAACCTTCTAGAGTGGCATGAGGTGAGAATCACGTTCTCTTTTAAATTTTTTTGAAGCAATGCACCTACTATTATATAAAATTTTCATTGGAAGGAAGCTTCCTCATTTCACGTCCAATCGGTGAGAAGGCTCGGATGGAAGGTGCGAAGCTTTTTACTACCTTCTTTATGGGTACATAAGCTTTAATCCACCTTACAAGGTTGTGCACATGCATAATAAATTCACTTAGATATGCATCATTAGATAGGAAACTTGAAGGAGTTGACGAATGATCTCATTCAAGCTTTCAAATATCATAGTGATAATCCATTGGTGGATGAAGTGCTATAGGTTGTCAAGTGTCTTACTATGGGAGATAATGCCATGGAAGGGGATAAAATCTTTGGAATTATTGGGTGAACTGGTTTAGGAGAATTCTTTGATGAGGAATAATTAGAGGAGATACAAATCAAGCATGTATGTATGGAAAAAGAGAATGTGGCTCCAAGCTCGATGCACAAAAATCAAGAAATCTATAAATTGATGAATTCTTGAAGGTCTTTGTTTAATGAAAAACCAGCCCAGATTCTATTTTGTTGTTGAAAATTGGTTTGAAAAACATTTAATGAGCATGAGAAATAATTATTTCACTACTGCAAGTTATGAATACCTTGAGATTTCTTCTCCAGGTCCAAAACTAGAAACCACACTCATTTATCATGACTTGCAATTGATGGGAAAGGGAATTTTAGGAATTACATCCCCTCTCTCTCTCTCTCTCAAAATTCTATAAATTGATGTGTTGGGTTCATTCTAGGGGAATAGTTTGAGTAGAAAAACTCTGTCATTTTGGTTTTGTGAAGCCAATGTTCTGCAGCCTTTGCAGTGGACTCCTTACATGGTGATCCATGCCTTTATTTTGTAATATCTTGAATTGTGCATATCAATGAAGCAATAGATGTAAGTTTGTGGATGTATCTTCCCTTGTTGTGTTTGTTTACATTCTTATTGCCTCTTCAATCTCATTGCAAATATATTATGTCTATTTTATGCTCTTGTAGGGATTCATTTTTATTGTGTTTGTATGGAAAGGTGTTGTGAGTGTTATTATTAGACTGTGGAGAACTATTATCACCCTCTCATTTTGCTTCCATTTTCACACATTGGATATTATTCTAATTCCCTTCTTTTAGTGCATCAACTATGTAGTATAGTTTGTTTAATTTCATGTTATTCATCTCTCCCGATCCTTGGAAGTAACAGATTAGGATAGTAAGTAGATTTATCTCAACAAATTTATTTTACACGAGGATTAGGAAGAAGAGCCAACTTTCTCTGGAGGTATATCTCAAGTAGCAAGTCCCACAACTTGGAGATAGTGCCCATGTTACCCAGTCATACCAAGAGCACAAGTGCACACACTTGTACAAAATAGAGGGTGTTGTGATTCAGTGATAACAACACCACTTGTATATTATGAAAAATTTCCTCCTCATTTCATCCAACTCATTGAGTTTAAGAACCATTTTCCTCTATGCTTCAGAAAAATCTATGCCTAATTCCAATGCATTTCTTAATGTCTTATGCTCAAATTTAATAGGGAGGAAAATAGTCTTACCATACAATAGATCAAAAGGTGTGAATCTAGTTGTTGTCTTCCATGTGGTATTGAATTCCCAAACTACCTCGGAAGTCTCTCTGACCAATCCTTTCTATGAAGTGCAATAGTATTTGTCAAGAACGCCTCAATTTCTCTATTTTTACTTCAGCTTGATAATTGGATTGTGGATGATAAGGTGTGGAACTCCTATGCCTAATTTCATAGTCTATAAATAAATAAGAAATAAATTTAGCAGTGAAGTGGGTACCTTGATCGATGACAATATATCTTGGCATTCCCTATCTTGTAAAGATATGGTCATACATGAATTTTGTAACTTTTGAATTCTTTTGATTTGGTAATTCCTTTACTTCTATACATTTGGTGAGGTAGTCCATGCATACCGAATGTAATATTTTTATTGGGACTTAGGACCTATTGGAAAAACAAAATACAATCCCCATTTATCAAATGGTTGTAATACTATCTGAGGATGCAATGAAAGTTCATCTGATTTGGTAGGCCTTCTCATTCTTTGGAATTTATCACATCTTCTTGCATATAATGTTGCATCTTTATGCAATGCAGGCCAATAATATACTATTGTTAATACTTTATGTATCGTTATTTTTGTAGAGAATTTTCCTCCACATGGATCACTATAAAAGGATTTAATAACATTATAAATTTCATCATCATCAATACATATTCTCATAACATTATCCCGTCCTATGTGGAATAGGAAACCAACTATCCAAGAAACATTTAAACTTTTCTATAAAATATATTTATTTTCATAATATAGATAGTGTGGAGGTGTCTTACCTGAAACCAAATAGTTGGCTATGTCAACATACCAGGGTGTCTTGGTGGAAATGCAAAACAAGTGCTCATCTGGGAAAGAATCATCCACTATTGCTTCCTCATTACTGTTTTCAATTCTTGAGAGAAAATATGCTACAACATTGTATTTCCTAGGCTTAACAATAATTATTACATAAAACAACTATAAGAGTAACAACCATCTGATTATCTTGCTACTTAAAATTGGTTTTTTTATCAAATATTTAATGGAAACATGATCTATATGGATAAAAACTAGATATCATGTGTTGTAGGGCTTGAATTTTTGATGGCATATACAACAAATAAGATTTCCTTCTCGGTTATTATGTAGTTAACCTCAGCATACTGTAGGTTCTTCCTCACATAATAGATTGCATAATTAAGTATCCTATCTTTCAGGCCTAATAAAACACCAATGGCACGATTCGAGGAATCAGTATGTGTATGGAATGGAAAACTCCAATCTCTTCCTCTCAAAAATGGTGTAGAGGTTAGCATCTACTTCAAGGTTTGGAATGCATCTTAACACTTATATGTCCATAAAAATGTAGTAGCCTTCCCTAATAAAACAAATAATGGTTCTAATTCTTCTAAAATCCTGGATGAATCTTTGGTAATACCCAACATGGCCCAAAAAGCTCCTTACACCCTTATACTTTGTGGGTGTTGGAAAATTTATAATCACTGATATTTTTGTTGGATCTACCTAGATCCTAGTAGATGAAAAGTAATGACCTAATATAATCCCTTTAGACATCATCATATAACATTTTTCATTACTTAAGGATAGATTATGCTCCTTACATCTCTTGAGAACCTTGTCTAAGTTCTTCATTGCTTCATCAAAATTACTTCCATGGACTATGAAATCATCCATATATACCTCCATGCAATCATTGGTTAAATCTGAGAAGATGTTAAGTACTTCCCTTTGAAATGTGGTAGGTGCATTGCATAGACCAAAGGGAAGAAAAAGTATGAAAAATTTCCCCATGGACATGTGAATGTTGTCTTGTATTAATCCTCAGTGTGCAATCTAAATTTGGTTGTAGCCATTATAACCATTCGGAAAGAGAAATAATTTTTTCTAACCAGAGTGTCAAGTACTTGATCAATAAAAGGAAGTGGGAAATTATCCTTCTTTGTTGCTGCATTCAACTCCCTATAGTCTACACAGATTCTCCACTTACCATTATTTTTAGGTACAATAACAAGTGGTGACACCCATTGACTATCTGAAATTAGATATATGAATCCAACATCTAGTAATTTATTTAGTTATTCCTTCACTATATCCCTCACTATTGGTTTCATTCTCATTTATGCATGTCTTATTGGCTTGTAACTATCTTTGATGTAAATCTTATGAGTACATAGTTTAGGATGGATTCCATGCATGTCTCCATAATCCCATGTAAATGTTGTCCTATGCTTTTTGAGAAGTGCAACTAAAAAATTCTCTTGATACATGATTAATGTTTTTTCACATTGAGTGGATTTCCAGGTGTAATATCCACTTTCTTGGAAATATCAGTCATGGAGCATATGTTGCTACTTATAGAATTCAAGATACAATCATGTGGAAGAAGTTGGTGTAGGATGCATTTCTTACCTGGAATATTCTTAGTACTCTATTGTGGAAAGATTCAATTTTCAAGGAAGATTATGAATTGCAATTTTCCATCTTATTCTTCATTATTTCCATAATTATTCTATAGAATGTTTAAAAGAACAACATCCTCCTCCTATCCTTCTATTATGCATGACTTCTCTAGCATCATGAGCTGCTTTGACCGAACTCTGGTCTTCTTTTAGTTCTTCCACCCAAATGGTTTGATCTTCTTCATTGAATGGTTGTGCGGGGGTAGAGCATAAGATTTTTGGTGCCACTTCCATTGGAGATGATCATATTTATAGATCTACATCCAATGAATGCATCAATAGTTTCTAACCATGGTCTTCCTAGGATGATAGGATATCCTCCTAAGCTAGCTTTTGGCTATAGAACAATGAAGTCAGCAAGGTATTCCTAGGAGTCTACCACTACTACCACATCCTCCAAAACTCCTTCAAGATTTACTGTGGATCTGTTTGTAAGCTGCAAGATTATGGTTATTTGTCTCGAATCCTTTCATTTTAAATAATCCATGATTTTTTTTTCATTACATTTATTGTTTCCCCTAAGTGAATCAGAGTGTTTTTTATCACTATACCATTGATTGTGAAATTTACTACTGGACTTCCTTGATTAATATACTTGGGAAAAACTGAGTTTCCAATAATAATATAAACTAATTTACGAATGACTGTATAGTAGATGGGTCTTTCCTATTCCTACCTAAATTCTTAATGCATAGGTCCTTAACTAGCTTATTGTAAATAGAAACTTCCTTGATAAATTTTATTAATTCTATCTTAACACAAATTTCCTTAAGCTAATTGAAAAATTTAGAATCTAACGCTGATCTAAGGTTAGTATTCTTCTCTTGTAATCTTTCGTAAAATTATGGCTCATTATTCTATGTTTTACACTTGCTAGAGTTATGAAAATGTTGTTTGTGATCATCCTAGAGCGTCTTATGTCCTTATTATGGGTCATCATGTAGCAAATGTGGTTCTTCTACAATTTTAATAATGGTAGGTCCATTTTGTGAAGGAATTTATCTTCTGAGAAAAGATGGATATGTTTTATATCAACAGAATAAGTAGGGTATTGAGCTAGTTCAGTGGAATAGGCTGGTTGAACAACTTTATTGTTAGGGTTAGGTGTTGGTTGAGTAGGTAGTTGTGTAGCTTTTGGTTGGGATCCTAATTGGGGATTAGGCATCAGAGCTTGTTGTTTCTACTGATAAGGAGGTTATTGATAATTTTTTTGGTAATTAGGAGGTGGGTTATTCCACTACTATCCCCTCCATGGTTGTTGCCATGATTAGGGAGGTTGTTTCCATTATTGTTGTGGTTGGCCTTGGTATGGAGGTTTCCATTATTTTTGGTACTGGTTAGGATATGGGGCCCATCCTTGAGGTTAGCCCAAGGTGGGGGTTACATATATGAATTATTATACCAATTTTGAAATGAATGCATAGGGTCTTGTGTCATACCTCCTTGCCTAGGTGGCCATGGTTTTATTTGAGAAACATAGAAAAATTTCCCATCTTCTGTCTCCAACATTTTTAAATCTATTGAATCCTCTATTTCTTGAGCAATGTTGGCCAATTCTATGCATCTACAGTCTAATTTATTCCTTCTACATGAATGGTAGTATTCCGTGAGTGTTTCTTCGCATCTTCTATCTTATTTTTGGCATGTATAGAATCTAATTAATTAGCCATGTCATTAACATTCTATTGCTTCATGTTTTTAACATGTTAACAATATTAGACTTCTAGATGTCCCCCATTTTTTGGTAGATAAGCAACCTCTTGATCTTACATTCCTTACTCTCTTCATAATAAATCTTGAATATTTTTTATAGGCATCACAGATCTCTTCAAAATTAGCCTTTGAAATATCTCCTTCTCTTATCAAGTCTAGAGCATCCATGTATTCATCATTGATCCCCTTAAAAAATATTAATTTGAGGGATTTAAATGATATTTTAGTGGTATGTTTTTATTTTTGAACAAAAATAGGAACCATTCCAAATAATCCTCTAATGGTTCATCCTCTTTTTGTTGCATCTATAGATTTCATCACCTCCTTTGCTGCTTTGTCTACAATAGTCTTAATACTTATTGAGGAATTTATCCTTCATTTATGCCCATGTAGTAACAAAATTCCTTCCTAATCCCATGAACCACCTTAAAGTTACATCTTTGAGTGTTGCAGGAAATAATTTCAACTTATGTGCATCAGTGGTATAATCATATCTCTTGCACAAAACATAAAACTCAAAGAGAAAGGTGTCTGGATATTCTGACATATCTCCATGGAATTTTGGCAAGGCTGATGGAGAGATATTCTTCATTCCAACAACTTCATTATTGTTAGTGATGGGGAAATCAAAGGTGGTTTCCCCATTTCAATAATTCTGATCTAATTCTTTTGCCATTCCTAGTTGCTCAGGAGCAGCTATAGAACTGTCACTTGGAGGATTGTCTTCAAAAGCAAATCGAGTATAGAGGTTTCTTCTTCAGAATGTTTAGAGGTAAATGAAGATATTTTTATACATGTGGATGAGGTAAAAATATACCATGGGAATCCCTTGAATGGTACATGCATCAACAACTCACCTCATTCAATGATAATCAGTTGGGGTTTAATCTAAGGTAAATTCCTAAACCTAGACTACTTCTAAGGAATGAAAAACCCTCACAAAAACCTAATAACTTGGCAGTGTCCCCAACAACAATGCCAAAAATGGTGGTGCAAATTAATTAGCAACAATTAGTATGTTGTTCACTAATCCATAGTCATTTATTCATCATACCTAGGGACATAAAATTTCAACTCTTCCAGTGTTGTATACATAGTTACAAGTGCTTATGAGGTATAAACTAAAATATTGTTATCACAAAAATGAAAAACATAATGTTTGAAGAGGTAAAACTATGTTGCAGATGAAAGTAGATGCTACAACTAAGTAATAAGCAGATAAAATCATAACATAAGTGAAAGAATGAACTGCTACAATTCTAATCTATTCATGTAAGGAACTAAAACAACAAACAGAAAGAAAAGGGTTAGCAACCACAAGTGGGCCCTGCCTTGGGTGCCAACCTTTCTAAGGCTTGTGTCTACAGGAAATGATAGAACTCATATTTTTATTTATCAGCATGAATATTTAGAATTAAACTTACAACAATTTCCTCATTATGGATATATCTATTACAGTCTCGCCACTCCCTTTATAATCAACAGAGATGTGAAGAGACTCTTTCAAACTAACAATTACATTTTGACTAAGTGAAATATCACTACCAAGAAATCCACATATTCTTATGCATGCAACAGAACTAAGAAGAGGTGTTCTAATACAATAACATAACTAATTGTTCAATCTAACAATTAAGTTAAATATAATAGTTCCATAGTAGTTGCAGAGCATAATTAGGTAATGGCGTGAAACCTCCTTCTTGTTTTTGTTTCACAAAATTCTTAAAAAATTAATGAAACAAATAGAGGGTGGTATGACAAGGAGGAACACATGTTTGTGATGTCGGTTGAAGGCTATCTGCATGTTCGATTTCCTAATCTAATGTTGATTGTGAGAGATCCCTTTTGGCTAGGAGAAACTACCTATAAAATGAAAAACAATACCACTAGATAGAGTTAAATAAAACAATGAGTGGACTACCTAGCAGAAGCTAGATCCGGAAGTGTGATGCTTCCTGAACAGGCTATCAATCCACTTTTATATAATAGTATTAATGTTATCCAAAATAAACATGAAATAACAATCTTATTGGAATTGAAACGATTTAGGTATCTCATGAAAAGAAAATAAGAAATGTCAAATAAAAGGTGATTGAAGTAAAAAAAGATCAAGTGTTGGGTGGGTATTGGGTTGTAGTTCTTGTACAGGCTCTAGGTAAGGTCTGGTAAATATTAGGAGTGATTCTGGGCTATTAGGGAATGGGTATGAGCTTGTTGGTCTGAGGTATGTTTCCAGACATAGTAACCGACATTGGATGTGTGAATAATGTATGTTTGGTAGGATGACCAATGTCGGTTGGCTAACCAGTGTTGGTAAGGGTAGTTAGTAAAAATATCTTAGAAATGGTCTTCAGACTCTCTGTGATTGCACAGAGACTAGAAATGGTGGGGGTGAGGTCGTGAAATGGTCTTAGTGACTCAAAGATGACTAGGGAGGGTGAAGATAGGTGAAAGGGATAGATATGGTAAGGTGATGGGTTGGAGGGAGGAAGGAGGTGTACAAATGTATAGAAGAATAAATTATTGAGAGGAATGATGATATTAATGAAATAAAATAAAGATAATGAAGAGATATAATGTACTTACTGAAGAATGGATATGGAGAGTGCAAGTGATGAAAAAAATGATGGCGGAGATATCTATAGAGAAGGGACATCAAATATGTGTTGCAGAATTTTTGAGTCTCTTTACTTCTCTGTGTGAATTCGTGATCATGAAGAAGGTGATGGGTGTTGATGGTTATTGGTATTGCTCCAGGGTGCTTTCCTTTTCCTGAGTGCTTCATAAATTCAAGGGCTCAAAGTCTCTATTTGTATGATATCCTGAATAAAATAACCAACCTCAACAAAGGATTTTAGAAATGTATTTAACCTAACCGAGGTGACGGTTAGGGGACCGATGTCGATTAAGATGGGAATATCTAGGTTGGTCAAAAATATCCTAATTATTGCTATTTTTGGAGTGGTCTTTAATCTTTATCTGAGTCTTGAGTGATAGATCATGGAAGGAAGAGTAAGAGTCCTCTTAGGTTTGTTAATAGGAGTTAATTCTAGGTTTAGACTAAGTCCTAGTTGGTTAGGATAGGCTTAGACATGGTCTTAGGTCATTAATGGGGTTTGAGTGGGTCATGAGGTGAGGTGGCTAGGTGAGGTGGTCAAGTGAGGATGTTAATTAAATTAATTAAATTAATTAATTCAATTAATCATGTGCACTATGGGATATGAATATGTAGGGTATGGTTAATTTAATTAACAAGGTTATAATGGTAGTATGACCTAATTTTTGTGTCTACGTTTTACCCCTTTTTTACATAGCTTGTATTGATAAGCGACAACGACAAAAAACAGAAGTGATTGCTCCCATGTATGGATGACAATGGGTTTTCCCGAAGTGTAGGTGACGGTTATCCCCCTCAAATTGTGAATTTATGAGGTGGTATACAAATTCAGTGAGTGGTTTGATAAATGTGTAGTTGGTGAAAGTGAAGGTAGGTGGGTTATGGGTAAGGGTATAGGCACATTGGGTAAAGGGTAATGGTCAAATCAGGTAATAGGGAATGGGAAAGGGTTAAAATTTGTAATGGGTAAGGGCAATTGAATGCATGCACACATATAGACTATGACACGATACCGGGTTGAACACTTGCAAACTCTACATCGTCCAAGGTTGATAGGTTTATCCAAATAAGGTTGAAGTGATTTAGGTATCTAGGGTATAGATTATGGTCTAAACTCAATGTAGGTTAGGTGCAGGAACCTTTAGGTATCATCTAATACACCATGGGTTTGGTTGGGATAAATGACATGATAATAGGCAATGTATGGCTTTTAGGCTATAACAACATAAGTAACATCATCACCGGGTATACCGAGTACATAAGTTCAATGGTCACAAAAAATAGGTCAGGTCCAGTAAATAGGTCATAACATGGGTAAGGCTAAGGTATAGGTAAAATAAAAAATCCCTAAATGTAATTAAGGAAGTGTATAGGTAATTGAGGCTTTTGGGTAGGGTCTATGAAGTGTTGGTAATGTCAAAAGGTATTTGACAAAGTAATGAGTTTTGTTCGAATGCAAAAAAGGTAGGAGAAATGTTACTGATAGGTGACTGATGTTATTTATAAGGTAGCTGATGTTAGTTTGGTATGATCGATGTCAGTCATGTTGGGTTAGGTTTATAAATTTTAAATTCCATAATTTATGGAATCATTGTTGTTGTTAACTTTGAGAAAATGACAGAGTTGAGTGACTTGTGAATTTTTCAGGGAGGAAAAAGACAAGGTATTATACCAGGTTGAGGTGGAGGTGACTAAGTGGTGAGAGGAGCTAGGTAGATGGGTCCACCGAAGAAGTTAGAGATGTTTGATTGGTGGAGAGGTTCGAGGTAGGTTTCGGTATGGTGAAGGTGGGAGAAGGGTCGGGTGGACCACCAACGCAGCGGTGACTAGATGTGCCACCACATAAACACCATCAAGATGAGGTAGCTAAAATTTTCTAGCTTGTTCTTTGCTCTAATTGTGTTTTTGCAATGAAGAAATTTTGGGTGGGAATGTTAATTTTGAAATGTGGGTGAAAAATAGATGAAATCCGGGGGATGAGGTCAAATATAGGCTAAGTAGGGGGAGAAATAAATGTGGGGTGTAAGTGTTTGGGATTAATTAGGGTTGTAGGTTGGTATTTTCAAATTTTAAGAAATAGAGGAGGGGGTTTTAGGTTTGGGGGTTGCAATGAGACCGATGTCGGAAAAGGTTTGGCCAATGTCGTTTATAAGCGACATCGATTAAGACTAAGGTGACCGACACCGGTTAATCGAAGCCTATGTCGATCGGAAAACTAGTGACGGTTGAGGAGACCAACACTAGTTAAGGTAAAATAGGGACAATGGTAAGAAGGGTTATGTATCAAAGGAAAATAGGTCAAAAAGGGACAAGTAATGACTAGTTGTAGAGGGGTAAGGGTAAAATATGGTCATTGGCTAGATGGGATAGGTGAGTAGGTGAAATAATGTGAATGTAATGAATCATGAGTGTAAATGGTAGGAGGTTGGAATGTGAATTAGGTAAATGGGATAACTAGTATTGGTGTGATTGGGTATGGTGTTGGGGTTAACACATAATTGGAGGTAGTGAGGTATTAAAAATGTCATGTTTTGTTGGATGCAATCTTGGGACCACCTACGTATGTGAGATAGAGCACCACCTCTATTGGTAGCGATATAATCAAGTGTGACTATGGAGGAGTGGGAGCATATGACTGTTTTTATATTGATTGGGATTTGATGCTACAAGCGTGTAGCTTGAGGTCCTAGTTTGATGGTCACACTCATCGATAGATGGGATTTAATGACCAACACTTTTCATTTACTGACGGGTGAGATTACTATCACCTTAGAGGATGTACACATGATCTTGTGGCTACTAGATTGTGGGTGAGAGAGTGTATTCTATTTCTTTAGAGGCCTCCATGGATCCTATAGTGGATTTGTTTTGGTAGGTGATGGGAAAGTTTAGGTACCATAATATCAGCCTTAACTATAGATAGATGTATGTATCCCATCATCAAAAGATGAGGTTGGTTATTTTGATGATGGAGGTGGTATGTTGTTTCGCCTTACTAGATGCCAAGAGTGGTAGATTACCAGGAGCATTGATGGGAGTGCTCCAGGATATGGTGGAGGAGTGGATCTATTTTTCAAGGGCACCAAAGCATTCCTAGTGCGGTGTATAGGGAGACATGGACCTATCAAAGATTGTGGTGGTTTAGTTTGTGTTGCACTTTCCTTTGACATTGTTGCACATATGAGCACATCGTATGTGTACATACGATTCATTTTCCCGACTTGAATTGTTTGGGGGTGGCTTGGTTAGAGTTGGATATAGACAGTGGGTACTAGGCTGGTGGGAAGCACAGTGTGGCTAGGGCCACACATGATGTTTCATATTACAGGTGGGTGCTAGAGGGATTTTCTGGTGTGGATATTTTTTGGAGGCCATATGTTGGCTATCCTTCATATAGGGACATGACAGAGGAGTTAGAGGATTTGACTACTTAGGTGGATATAGGGCGCCATCTGGTGAGCATGAGATGATACATGTAGACAAGGTCAGATGGAATTTTGGGATGCCACAAGACATGCCGCCACCCTTCCCTTAGTATAGGAGAGATGACATGGAGAGACCTATGTCTCCACCATGGCTGAGTGTGCCAACAGGCGGGGAGGAGTAGGAAATGGATAGGAAGATCGATGATGTGGGATAATCAATAGATACGGGTAGTGGTGGGTGGCACATTTATGAGTGGCTCCACTGAGGCTAGGGAAGCCATACTTAGCCACCATCACAGTATAGAGGGATACCTTGTAGGGTTAGGTGGCTACCCTCTGAGCACAAATTATAGTGTTACAAGGGAAACTTACTAGGTTAGAGGCACATGTTTCCATTTTATAGGCTTAGGTGGTAGCCCTACAGGCCCAAGTTGCATAGGGAAAGGTTCCCGCACATGGTGGAGATGGAGATGGGGATAGGTAGCTACCTCACAAGTGCATGTAGCAGATTTGTAGGGCCATTTGGCAATTGCACAGGCTCAAGTTGTGGCCCTATAGGATGAGGTTATAGTGTAGACACCACCAAAATTAGAGGGACATGGTCCCACACTATAGGTAGATGTGACAGGGACAATATCCTCAAGTACAAGGAGGAGGGTAGGGAGCATAGGCATAGGGTCCAAGGCAAGCCCTAGTAGGAAAAATCTCACAAGTTGCTATGAGACCTATGCCACCACCTAAAATGGTGCCAATGGCAAGGTTCAAGGATGTTGTAGTAATTTTTACCCCCATCACAAAGGAAAGAAATCCCATGCACGTCATCCTATCACCCGGCCGGTCTTTGGGTGCTCACCCGAGGCACGGATGTGTGCTTTGAGTCTCTCTTTATATGAGTTTAGTGGGAAACATCATCTATGATATGTGTTTAAGAGATTTGAAAGGAAGTAGGACATATAAGCACCATAGAGCTCAGAACGGCTTCTAGATCCTTGCAGTCATTCCAAATAGAAAGTTCTTAACAGATTATAGAACTTACACCAAAATAGAAAGGAAGTTTTATAAGCATTCATACTTAGTTCATAAACATAAATGAAAAAGAACTATGAAGAAGGATGTATGCATCAGAACCATTAATGCTCATATTCACGTAAACTGGTAACCTCATTACATTCATGGAGCCATTACAGAATGTCACAAAAAGGTAGACCGCAATCATGCATTATAACTGGATTCATATGGCTAGGCTCTCAAAATAAATTTATAACCCCCAAACCCTTGATACATCCTTTCCTATGCCTAATTACCCAAGCTAACAGAGTCCTTGCAGTATTCTTTGAGAGCTTTTCCCTCTATCTATATCTCCCTCTTTTTACTTCTACAAGCGATTGTATATATAGCCTTTCTGAATTTCCAACTCATCCTCTTGTGGCTGCAGATATGATGCCAAGTGTCTAAATGTGCTCCTCCATGGGAGCATGCTCCTCCATGCCTAAGATTTCCACTTTGTACCATGATGTCATTCTAGAAGCTTCTACCATAGGCATGTTCCTTCTTAGGCCAACCTGTCATGAGGATGGCACCTTATCCACTTTGCATGCATAGTCGGGTCATGCTTTTCACATGTCTGCCCCCAAAATTCCCAATATGGATAAGTCCTGAAACCTTGGTTTTGTCCGCACGCATGTCACAGGTTTCCTTAAACCCTTAAACCCTGCCTTGTACGCTTTATCCTTGCGTGCCTTTCTTGAACTAGGCCTTACACACCTATACACCTTTTTGTACTTAGCCAATATTTTAGGGGCCTAAAATAACCCCACACTATGCCTACTCTCCATACATAGGAACACTTATCTAGTGAAAAAAATAATATAGTCGACTTACACCTTGGAACAAGAATAAGGGGATGAAGAAATTGGGAAAGAAGAAAGAAAGGGAAAGTGATGGCATCACTGCAATAAACTAGGAAAATCTCTTTGCAAGTCACCTCTAACTTTTTCTAGGCATCGAATTCATTTTGCGCTATCCGACGGAGGTATCCGACCAGCGCGCTCACCTCCCCAAAACTTAGTCCATCTCCTTGTGCACTCATGGTGTTAGCAATTTTCTCTAACTCCTTGCCTATATCCTCTAATGCATCTATCCTTCATGTAATCTACGGTACAGCTTCCTTCAACTAGTTTTTATTGAACCCCTTAAGGTCTCAATGGCCTCAAATTTTTTTCAACCTCGTAAAGGATTCAGTCCCTTTTCACCCTATTTACCTTATTCTTCTCTTGAAACTCCTTAAGTTTTGCTTTAACATTAGCGACCAACATTCCTGCCACTTTTTCTCTGTCCACATTTGTCGTCGTACATGGCCTCGGTAGTTCGGGAAGCAACCTTTACATCATCAAGGACCTTCTGTACCCAGCTATAAGTTTCATGAATTTCAATTTATCCTCTTTTTCTAAATGTGTGGCCACTTCTTCTATAGATTCCAAGGCTAGCTCTTGTCTCTCCATGGTGAGGACTCTTGTTAAGTCCTCTAGGCATCCCAAGGCAGATCCATACTTTTGCACGGGAGGCACTAGGTCTAGATGCTTCAACACTACTGCATCATTAATGGACTCCACCTTTTTGTATACTTCATACACTCTAGCCTTCTCATCTTTTAATTCCTGCCGTGTGCTCGGGCGCCGATTAGCCTTTCTTGACTTAGCTCGTTTTCCTCGCAGCTAGCTCTTCCTCTTTCTTCTTTAGTTCATCCTCCAAATCTTTGATTCTATCATTCCACCCAAAGAGTCTAGCTTCAATCTCAATGGAGACCTTGTTGAGTGCATTGTATAGTTGTTCATCCGAGAGAGCTGTTGAGCATTCACCACTGGGTTGCCTTATTTTGGTCCCAGAAATTTTATTATTTCCCGTGGCTTACTTAAAATTTTGGCTCATCAAGATTGGACACAAATTCCCATGAGAGAATCTTCCTTGTCCACAGGTATGTAGTCTTCTTATCAAAATATGACATTGTCGGGATCTCCTCTATTGGAACCATGCTTTGGAACCACGTGTGAAACACTTTATTATGGTCATCAATATAAACCATCCTTGGCCTCTCCTACTCTGCGTGCTTTCCTCCTATGCACGTGCCCTTAGGAATATTGACGCTTAAAGTGGGGCCTCTAGTGCTGTGTCATGGCCCTTTATGTACTCTCTTCCTTATCCTTACTCAACACCAACTCGGCGTTGCATTCAGCTTCTCTTCTCTTCCACCAAGGTCTCAATGATATTTGTTTCTTCTCTTTTTCCACCTTGTTTATTTGTTCTTACGTAAGGCTTGGAGCCTCCTGCTTCTACATGCCAACCTCCTTATTTCTTCCCATGTCCTGGGTGCCTTCCCCCTCTTGGCTAACCTCATGCCGCACAAAAAGTAACACATGTTCCTCTTCTCCACCCTCTTCTTATGAATCATGCATGTTGAAGATAGGTGGCTCTTGATCTCTTTCAGGATCATCTTCTTCATCGTCATCATCATTTTCACCTATGTATCTCTCCAAACTCCTAATTTATTCTAAGGTGGTCTCCTCTTTTATCCTCTACTTCTTCATAACCAGGGATTCCGATGTAGATGAGTCTATCTCTTCTTCTTCCAATGACTCCTTTTCTAATGGATTTTCTGGCTCTAGAGTCTTCTCTTTGACTATGGACCTTTTCTTGCATGAATACATACTTGTTCATGTGCTTGTCCCAGGGGTACCTATTACCTGTGTATCCACTACACTAGGTACTTTATTCTTTGGTTCTTTTCCCTCCCGTTTGGGTGTATCTTCCTGCTAGTTGGGTCCTCAGGTATAAACACCTCATTCTCTAGATATGTGCCCTTCTTAGATTTGGGTCTTATGCGGAGGTATGCTCATGCCACGGATCCTTGTGCAATGGTAAAATTCATGGGTCTCACCATTTTGGACCTCATGCGATATGTACTTATCCATGTATGCGTGCTTGTTGGGGTAGACCAACCCTTTACACATTTCTCTATGGTCCTGGTCCAGATTACCAAGGTCCAACCTCAACTTCTTGGATTCTTTGAACTTGTTCACTCCCGCTTAGAAGTGTTGAGATGTGAAAGCAAAAGGGATATTGCACCATGGGATCCATGTCTCATCTATTAGTTTAAATTTACCAAGGCATAAATGTTGGTACATAGAAAACTTGGCTTCTCCCTTGGTGGTTGTTGACAGTTGTTTAGGGATCCTCCATTCCACCATGAACATGTTCCTTAGGCATGTATACCACTTCTCTAGGTGTGCCTTGTGCACGGCCATCATACTATCATAGGTGTACTTCTCAAATCCATTTCATAATGTGCCTTAAAATTTTCATGTCAAATTCTTTTTGAAGTACGTAAAATCAAAGATTTGCAAAATCATTTCATTGGTCGATTGGATGGTTTTCATAATGTGCCTTAAAATTTTCTTGATTTCTCCAGTTGAAAAATTTCAAATGCTCATAATGTTGTTGTTTTTCCCTGTTCTAAAATAATTTTCCAAATTTTCCCCCATTTGTGCCCTAATTTCTTCATTTTTATGGGTTGTGTCATTTCTCCTTTGTCAAAACATGAAAAAACTTGAAATTCATCAAATCCCAATTTTTGCAAGTGAAATCCCAATCCCCAGGTCAAAAACAATGTTAAATCATGTTTCAATTGACTTAAAATCAAGAAATCTACCATCCTTGTGAAGATTTTTGATTTCTAGGGCATCATTTGAATTTTTGACATTTTGACGGTCATACGGGCATCATCTACCCATCAAATTCATCTTTGCAACTCATCGGCGATGTGGCGGGTTCCTATTGGCCATGGATATATGGGAAAACATTTCTAACTTGTCACTTTTGAAATTTTGACAAAGGGAAAAATTTGATCCATGCGGCTCCGCTTGCTACAGTAAAGTGCCTACGTGGCACATTGTGATTGGTCGAAGGATTGGGGTGGCGGGTTATACTTAGAAATTTTTCTTTCCTTTTGCAAAATGTTCAAAGGAATTTTTTCCCAAAGGCCTCATCAATGAGAAGTGGACACGTGTCCAGAGAAGCCAAAATGGGAGGGCGGTTTTGAAATAACTTTGAAGTTTTTAACTTCAAAAGGTAAAAGTAATTTTTTAGGCCGAAGTCCCACAACCAATGAAAAGAGGACACGTGTCCAAAAGAAAGAAAGGGAGAAGCAGGTTGGTGGGAATGTTTTGAATTTTTTTCCTTTGGAAAAAAAAAAATAAAATCAAAAAAAAAATTGGACTTCTTGCAAATCAAAAAATGTGAATGGAGGGGCGGAGAGAGGTTTGAGCTCGAGTTACTATTGGAAATTTTACAAATTTTAGCTAATGTTTCAAAGACAAAATTGAAGGCATGCTTCCATGGCCAATCCATCGTTGGACATGTGGCATTTCAAAGAGGACAAAAGGAGATTGCGGGCCCATAATGAGTTTTGAATTTTTCAAAATTTGGCAGGGAGGTCTGAGGTAGAATTGGAGGCGTGGCCCCACGGTGAATCAGAGGGCACCACATGTGGCGGAGAAGAGAGCGGGTGTTCGGGCCCATGGAGTGTTTTGAGAAAATTTTCCTTTTCTCAAAAGGGTGGTGAAATTCATAAAATTGGCCCGCATTTTCAAGTAGGGCCCACATGTGGACACGTGGCGGGTCCAGGGGAGAAGCGGAGATTTTTGTAAAATTTTCCAAAGGTAAAAAGGGTCGCAAATGCATTTCTAAAGCATGGGAGTTTGATCCAATCATGTTGTGACACGTGTCCCCCTCATCCAAAGGTCAAAAAGGTAAGCTTATTCAAAATGGCATTATCCACGTGTAAGGTTGATATTAAAAGTTGATCAAAATCAATGGATTACTATGCATTTCATTTTTGGGCACATGGGAGCTCCAAGGAGCTTGGAAATCACATTTCTTCATCAAAATTCATCAGACCTTATATGATTTTGAGTCCCCTTGGCCTTCTAAGAACAATGGCACCATTTTCATGAGCTAATTTGATGATCTATGATGTTTTTGATGCATTTTTGCTTTGGCCCGATGTAAAAAACGTGAAAGGTGAAAATCAAAAATTGCAGAGGTAAAAATTGAAAGGGTAAAAGGTGAAAATGATTGCTAAAGCATGTTGGCATGCCTGAATGCCAAAAAATGACCCTGGGATGGATAAGGATCCAAATCATGTAATATTTTAAAATTTTTGTGCATCCCTGGCAATATGCGAGTTGTTTTACAGTTTGATGTCATTTTCATGAAATGATGAAGGGTTTTGTAACAAATTTGATCCCTTAAGCATATTCTTTTCTTGGGAAGCAAGGTTCCAAGCTGGCATGAGATATAAAATGTATTTTTGAAGCATTTGTAAGGGGAGAGAAAGAAAAAAAAAACTTAGAATTTTCAAGCAAAAAGCTGGAAGAAATCCATTTCTCTGGAGAAAACCACCTGAGAGCCATTTTCAATTCCATTTTGTATCAGATTTCATCATGTTGAGTTGGTTTCAGTTGTAAAGCCATCAACAGGCTCTGAGATTGTTCTTATAGCATTCCCCTACTGATGTATTTGATCAAATTTTGGATTATGTGGTGTTATCTCTTGGCAAAATTTGCATATGCTTATGTCTCAGAATGTTTTCAATTTGTGTTTCTTGCTCATGTTGCAATCTTGTGTTTAGGATCTCTTTGATCATACATGGTCTCATTTCTTGTTGATGGTTTAATGGCATTTGCAATCTTATATTCAGAAGAGCCTTCATCTGATAGAAGATAAATAGATTTAAAATCATTTTACTTGTCCTTGAATATTGAGATTGTTTGTAAACCTTTGGGTGCACCTTAGGTCATGATTAAATAGGGATTCTGGATACTTTGTTGGTATTTTGCTTCAAGATTTTGTGGCAGGTTATCAAAGGTTGTGTGGAAGAGTGCAGATCTGGGCCTCCATTTGGTGCACATATCCTGGTTAAGGAGTATTTTAAACCCATTGAAACATCTCTGTTGTTTAGGTGTTACAAATCTCTTTGCAAAGGTTCTCAAAGAAGTTGGTAATTCCTAGCTAGTCTTGTCTAAACATCTCCCAACAAAATTTCATTCAAACTAACTCATCCTACCCATACTACCCCTTGCATTGCATTGTGTGTTAACAAAAGAATACAACCCATTCACAAAAATGCACAAAGCATATCAGGATTTTATTATGTCTCTAGCAGCCTTAGCCTTGTCTTGAAAGCATTTCCATCATTTAGTAGTGACAACTCCTTTGAGTTTGAATAATGGATAATTGATCATGTTTTCCCAAGGCCATCTCCACACAATGTGCAAAATACAAGGATATCTCAATCTCCTTTACCATACAAGGGCTGCAATATAGGTTCTCTTGCCTTGGTTGATAGGCACAACCTAAAATAGTGAGGATCAGATCAAGATCCTTTTGAAGGTGCTATCCACTCCCTCAAATCTTGAGTGCCAACAAGCTAGATAGATGTGCTCCCCAGCTACAAATGACATACAAATCATCTATCTACCCTTGAGTGTCTTGTGCAAATGCATGATGTTGTTCAAGTTGTGAAGGAGATTAAATTTGGATACCAACACCCGAGTGGCACCATTTGCCATTGGACTTCTTGGAATTTATTGGTGTTTTTGGAGTGTTTGAGGGGTTTGAGCATTTGCATATTCAAGTATCTGAGCTTGTTGCATTCTTGAAATATTATTTTGTACTTCAGATCTGCAAGTTTTAGGCAAAAATTTCAAGCTCAACTTTGCTCTTTTTTTGCATTTACCAGTAGTTTATATAGCTTGGTTGCTTTGTCTTTGATTGATTTAAGAAGAGGAAGGTCTGATTTATGAGAGCCTTGCAAAGTTATCAGTATTAGCAAGCATTTGACAATTATTTTAGTGCATTCTTGCACAACTGAGGTGAAATTCCTTAGTGGCGACTCCATGCTGATTTGAATTTGAAATACCAGTGTCTTGAGCTTTCTGTCATTTATTTTTGTGTTATTGATCTCTACAAAACTAGGAGGGAAGAAGATCTCTCTTCCTTAAAGACTCTGCTAAAAAAATTGTTCTCAGACTTAAGAAACTTAGAGTTGGAAGGGAGAAGAGTTTGGAAAGTGGTTAAAGGTCAGACATCAGACAAAGATATAGTCATTGGTGAGAGAGATCAACCTTTGGTAGAAGACTATCACTCTTCTTCAAGTGATTCTGATTTAGGAAATCCTCTCATAAACTTGTTTGCCTCAGCTGGTGAAGGTCCTTCTACTGTACCTAGTAAGTTCCTTCTCCAATCTACACCTCTGTGTTTTAATTCAAATAAAACTTCCCAAGGAAATCAACACTTAGAAGATACCAATCTTGTGAATCACATTCTTGAGCCCCAAGGATATTGTACTCCTCACCAATTTGTTTCACCTCCAAGATCACCCCCACCAAACAATATGGCTCAGCCTAGACCTCCATTTGTTGTTAACACTTTTGGTCCTATAAATTTTGGAGGAATGGATGGTTACCCAAATGTTGTCCCACAAGATGTCAAAAATAGGTTGCCAAAATTCCAAGGTAACAATGCCATTACTGGTGATCAACATCTCAAACTTTTTGATAATATGATGGAAGATTTTGAGATAGAATTTGAGGATGTATATATCAAGTTGTTTATCCATACACTTGAAGAAGATGCTAGGGATTGGTACAAGGCTCTACCTGATAACTCTATTGATTCATGGACTGAGATGAAAAATGCATTTAGGTTGCAATATGGTGACAAGACTGATCCTAGATTTCTTTTGTCTGAATTTGAGAATATCAAAAGAACCCAAATGAGATAGTCCATGACTTCAATACAAGATTTAACAAAACATTGAGAAGGTTTCCTATCATTTGAGGCCTTGTGATGAATCTTGTTTGATCAAATATGCAGATGCATTTGATAAAAAGGCAGCCTATTACTTGAGAGACAAAAATCCTACAAACTTGAGGCAAGCTTTCACCATGGCACTTCAAATTGAAAATAATATTAAAGCTATTGGTAAACCACTTAAGAGGGATGGTGTGAAGCTGATAAACCCTGAGAAGCCTCAAGCTAGCAAGGGTGCTGATTTAGAAGATGTTGTCAAGACTTTGGCAGGGGCTGTCAAAGAAATTTCTTACAAATTAGCCCGGGCTGAGAAAGGAATTGGGAAAAGTTCACAAGGACAAAAAAGAACTCAAAACCATGATAGATTTGGCAATCATCCTAGGGGTGATCAAAGACAAGATGATAGAGGTAAAGGGCTTGTTGGTGGGGGAAATAGACAACCCCAAGCACGTGAAAATAGAGTGGTGCCTGACCCTCTAACTACAAGAGTTGTTGTTGTTCAAGAAATTGCTGATATGGATTGGTGTGATAGATGTTTTCTTCCTCATCCTCCATGTGAAATGGACCAGAAAGTTATTGAAGATGATAATGAAGATGAAATGGATGATGACATTTGTATGATGGGCAGCTCTTCAAGCTCACAACAAGCAACAACATCAACAAATGTGATAAGTGCAAGGACTATTGCAACCTTTTGGGATTGCATAAAGAGGGTACCATTTCTTTCTCTTCCTCAAACTCATGAGGTAGATGTTGTTCAAGCTTTTGAAATTCCTAATAATGACTTTGAATATCTAAGGGCTTTAATGATCAAGAAGTATGATGGTGGTATTCCTTCGGAGGAAGATAGACAATTGTTAATGAATGTTGTGGTTGGTCAAGAGAAAGAGTATAATACTAGAAGTAAAGTTGTTAGAGGAGCTGGTCCTCAAGCCAAGCCAAAGACACCCTTGCTCACAAGCATTCCAAAGGATAATCCTAGAAAAGAAACACTTGCCAAGAACCCTATTGTCCCATGCAAAAATATCAGTCCTCTTCATGCCCAGCTGCCAAGAATACTTCTCCATCTGATGAACCTTCTTGTTTCCCTTCCAATGTTGTCTTACCAAAGAGTGTTCCATATGATATTGCCCAAGTATTGAGCCAAATTAAAGTGAGTGTTCCCATCATTGAGTTTCTTAGAATTCCTGAGCATAAGAAGAGAGCATTTGAGTACTTGGGATTGAAAGAAGAAAGATTACCCCAAGCAGAAATGTAAATGTTGTTGAGACTCCTCTTCAAATCATTGCTGGCCTTGAAACACCACCACCAGTGGAAGATCTTGGAGAGGCACCTGAAGTATATTTGGGGACATCCTTGGTTGATTCCCAATTGAATGTTGATCCATTTTTCACAACTTTTCTCATAAAAGATAGGTTGCTTCACAATTGCATGTTTGATTCCGGTGCATCATGTAATGTCATGCCTCTAGAAGTCATGAATGAGTTGGATATCAAAGTGACAAGCAGCATATGGGAAATGTACAGCCATGGATTCAAGGGAAGTGCCAGTTGTTGGTTGTGTGAAGGGTTTAGTAGTGCAACTTGCAGCCTATCCGGGTAAGAACTTAAAACTTGATGTTGTAATTGTTGATTGCCCTGCCAAATGGGGTATGCTTTTGTCAAGAAAATGGGCTGCAAGTGTTGGTGGTAGTGTTCAAATGGACATGTCCTTTGCCACCATTCCCATTGAGGGCAGCCTTGTCAAACTCTATGGTGAAAAGAAGATGTTGCACTTGATTGAAGATCCCAACAATGCTTCTTATGAAGTGTTGTTTGCTGATGTAGATGTTGACAACTTCATTGGTTTTGCTGATGGAAAAGAGAACAAGATGGATAAATCAGAATGCCTTGATATGATAGGTTCTCCTTGGACTTTTTTATTTGATGGAGCTTGCTCCAAATTTGGAAATGGTGCTGGTATAGTTTTGCTTTCTCCTAGTTTGGAAGAGTTTCCTTTTTCCTTCAAACTTAATTTTGAATGCACTAACAATATTGCTGAGTATGAGGCATTGTTGTTGGGGTTAAGGATTGCATGGAAGTATGGAGTGAAGGATATTGTTGCAAAAGGGACTCAGCTGGTTGTCAAGCAAGTAAGGAAAGTTATATGCCACAAAAAAATCAGCGTATGAAACAATATAAGCATGTTGTTTGGGACTTGATTGAAATGTTTGATTCCTTTAACATTGTTTACCATGATAGAAGTCTTAATGCTGCTGCTGATAAGTTGGTTGTACTTGGCTCTAGATTTGACAATTGTACCATTTCACCTTTTTGTGAATATAACATTGAAGTGCTAACAAGGCCAGCTTGTCCCGGATAATGTGAAACATTGGCAGATTTTTGATGATGATGCACAAGTGTTGAGGTTCTTACAATGCCAAGGTGAGTTTTCTGGTCAGAACATTGATTGGGAGCCAATGGTATGCATGAATGAAGGGAGAGAAACTTTATTTGACAAGGATATTATCCAATTAAAACAAATACCATTCCTAAAGGTCTTATTGCACTTGAATCAAATTTTAACAATGTTGATTGCATCATAAATAGAAAGATGTTTGCTTCAAGGGATGTGGAAGAGCACAACTTGGGAACCAAGGATAAACCAAGGAAGATTTGGTTGGGCAGCAATTTAAGTAAAGAGGAAAAATAGTCCTATGCCCAACTTTTAAAGAAATATCAAGACTTGCCTTGCTTGGTCTTATTCAGAGCTAAAGGCATATAGAGAAGATTTGTTCCAACATGAGATTCCTCTTGAGGCCAAAACTAAGCCATTCAGATAGAGACAAAAGGCCTATTAATCCACTTCTCCATGAAAATGCAAGAAGAATTAAAGAAATTGAGAGATGGAGGTATTATTCAGCCCACTAGGTATTCATCTTGGGTTGCAAACCTTGTGCCAGTTAGAAAGAAGAATGGAGATATCAGACTTTGTGTGGATTTTAGAAATCTAAATAAAGCATCCATGAAGGACAACTATCCCTTGCCAAATATGGAAAATATGTTGCAACTTGTGACAGGGTCAGAAATGCTTTCTACTTTGGATGGTTTCTCCGGATACAATCAAGTGGTTGTTAAAGAATCAGAAAGACTTAAGACAACCTTCACTACGCCTTGGGGAACTTATGTTTTTGTAAGGATGCCCTTTGGATTGATGAATGTTGGTGCCACTTTTCAAAGAGAAATGGATGTTGCCTTTGCTGGTTACATCAATGAATTTATTGCAGTTTACCAAGATGATGTGACTTGTATTTTCAAGGCAGCGAGGAGACCATTTGCAACACCTAGAGAAGATGTTGATCAGATGTAGGGAGTATGGCATTTCTCTTAATCCAAAGAAGTGTCATTTTGGCATGCAAAAGGCCAAGTTTTTGGGACATATTGTGTCTAAGGATGGTGTCATGATAGACCCTGAGAGAGTGGAGGCAATCAACAAAGTACCTATCCCAAGAACCAAGAAAGGTATCCAATCTTTCTTTGGCCAAATCAATTTTATTAGAAGGTTTGTTTCCAATTTTGCTGAGCTAACTCTTCCAATCACAAGCATGTTAAAAAAGGATCAAGTTATCAGGTGGGAGGAGGCTTGCCATTCAAGCTTTTGAAGGAATAAAGGATGCACTTAAGCATGCCCTATTTTGGCAGCCCCAAACTATAAGAGGCCTTTCCAAATCTTTTCTTTTGCCTCTGAATTCACTATTGCTTCAGTTTTGTTACAAAAGGATGAGAATGGAGCTGAGAGGCCTATTTCCTTCTTTAGCAAGGCTTTACAAGCAGCTGAGTTGAAGTATACAATCATGGAAAAACAAGCATTTGCCTTGGTAAAAGCAACAAAGATTTTCAGGCCCTATATATTGAGTTCAAAAGTTGTTGCTTATGTTCCCCACACCATGGTTAAAGACATCTTATCAGACATGGAGATATCAAGCAAGAGATGTAGATGGGTCAAAAAATTACAAGAATATGATATGGATATCCAAACAACAAAGCTAGTAAGAGGTTTGGGTCTTGCCAAGCTCATGGCTGAGAGCAATTTGCAAAATGTAGAAGTGAATCAGCTAGAGGAAGAAAGGGTAGATCTTCTTGACAAATTGATGAGTTCTGAGTGGTACAAAGATGTGATTTTCTACCTCAGACACCTATGTTGTCCTAGTCACTTGAATAAAAATCAGAAAAGAGCCCTCAAGCTGGCTTCTCAAAAATATATCATAACAGACCTTGGGCTGGCTTGGAAGAACCCTGAAGGTGTCCTCTTGAAATGCATAACTGAAGATGAAGCTCCCAAGTTGATTGCTGATTTCCATGGGGGAGTTTGTGGAGGACATTTTTTGGGAGAGTGACAACACATAAGATTTTAAGAGCTAGGTTATTGGTGGCCTACTCTTTTTAAAGATGCAACCCAACTGGTTAGAAAGTGTGATAGTTGCCAACATTTCTCTGAAGACTAAAAGCTTCAGGCTCCCTTCCTTTGCAGCTTGTATCAATTGAAGCCCCTTTCAAACAATGGGGAATGGATTTCATTGGTGAGATTTCAGATCCTTCTAGTGCTGGTCATAAATGGATCCTTGTAGCAACTGATTATTTTACAAAATGGGTTGAGGCAATTCCATCTAGAAAGGCAACACACCAAGTGGTAATGGATTTCTTGTTGAATCATATCATATGCAGATTTGGAGTTCCAGTTAAGATTGTATCTGATAATGCCATGTGTTTTAGAGCCAAACCTTTGATGGCAATGTGCAATGAATATGGGATCAATCTAACTTATTCTTCAAACTACAATCCACAAGGGAATGGACAAGCTGAGTCCAAGTAACAAGAACTTGCTCAAGATCATTAGAAGGACCTTGGAAATCAACAAGAAGAAGTGGGGAGAGCAATTGAAATTTGTAGTTTGGGCTGATAGAATAACTCCTAAAAGAGCAACTGGTAAGAGCCCATTTGAATTGGTGTATGGAACTCAGGCTTTGCTGCCCTTACACCTGTAATTATCCACTTTTCAGTTTTCCCAATAGTTGGAAGATCAAGAACATGGCCCATATGAATCAAGAATCAATCAGATCATTGAGTTGGATGAAGAAGAGAAGAGCCTCTCATCAAAGGCATATCAGATTTAGAGAGAAATTGAAGAGGTTGTTTGATAAGAAGGTCACTCCTAGAGCCTTCAATGTTGGAGATCTGGTTTTGCTATGGGATAGTAGGCATGAAGACAAGGGAAAGCATGGCAAGTTTGATGCATTATGGATGGGCCCTTATGCCATTGACATCAGAATTGGTGAGCACACCTTTTTTCTCAAAGATCTAGATGGGGATTTGTTGGAGCTTCCTGTTAATGGCAGACATTTAAAACATTTCTTGGATTAAATCCCCAAGTGAGGTATGCACAAGTTGTATATTTGTATAGTCTTTGTTCTTGCTTTGTTTTTTGTTGTTGGTTGGTGTGTGGTTTGCCCTTTTGTCCTTGGCAACCATTTTTGGCTCGTTTTCTCGGTCCTTTTTTGTGGTAATTCTAGTTTTTGGGCTGCCTTTGTGTTTTGACTCCTTTTCCCAATGGTTTTTGGCACTTGGTCTATGTTTTGATCTGTGGCACTCACCGGGAGTGCCCATCCCCAAGCAAGAGCCAATGTTGGTCCCATTATTGAGTTTTCATAATGTGCCTTAAAATTTTCATGTCAAATTTTCTCACAAAACATTTCATTGGTCAATTGATTTGGTGGTCTCAAAAACTCATTTTCTCTAGTTGAAAACTTTCAAATGCTCATAATGTTGTTGTTTTTCCCTATTCTGAAATAATTTTCCAAATTTTCCCCCATTTGTGCCCTAATTTCTTCATTTTTATGGGTTGTGTCATTTCTCCTTTGTCAAATCATGAAAAAACTCAAAATTGATCAAATCCCAAATTTTTGCAAGTGAAATCCCAATCCCAGGTCAAAAACAATGTTAAATCATGTTTCAATTGGTTTAAATCAAGAAATCTACCTTCCTTGTCAAAAATTTTGATTTCTAGGGCATCCTCTTTGCATTTTTGACGTTTTGATGGTCATACGGGCATATTCTACCCATCAAATTCATCATCATAACATTATTGCAACATGGTGGGTTCCTATTGGCCATGGGGGTATATGGGAAAATTTTCTAACTTGTCATTTTTGAAATTTTGGCAAAGGAAAAATTTGATCCATGGCTCCACTTGCTAAAAAAAGTGCCTACGTGGCACATTGTGATTGGTCGAGAGGAATGGTGGGTGGCGGGTTATACCTTAGAAATTTTGCTTTCCATTTTGCAAAATTTCAAAGTTAAATTTTTTTCCAAAAGGCCATCCAATGAGAAGTGGACACGTGTCTGGAGAAGCCAAAATGGGAAGGCGGGGTTTTGAAATAAATTTGAAGTTTTTAACTTCAAAAGGTTAAAGTAAAATTTTGAGTTGAAAGTCCCGACCAATGAAAATGAGAAAAAGGACACGTGTCCAAAAGAAAAAAATGGGAAGGAAGGGTTGGTTTTGAATGTTTTGAATTTTTGACTTCAAATGTTATAAAGGGAAAATTTTGGGCCGAAAATAAAAATTGTCACGTGTCCAAAATACAAAGAAAAGAATGGAGGGGGGTTTGAGGAGTTTGAGAAGTTTTAACTTATGGAAAAGTAAAAATTTTTGCTTTAAAAAACATTTGAAAGAAAAAAAAATTGAAGGCATGCTTCCAAAATGAAGGCATGTGCCATCCAATCAAGACGTGGCATGTCAAAATGGAGGACATTTTCAAAGGGAAAAAAGGAGATTGTGGGCCCGAAATGAGTTTTGAATTTTTTCAAAATTTGGCGGGAGGTCCGAAGGTAGCGAGGTGGGAGGCTTGGCCCCACGGCGAATCGGAGAGGCACACGTGGCGAGAGAGAGAGAGTGGGTGTTCGGGCCCATGGAGTGTTTTGAGAAAATTTTCCTTTTTTCAAAAAAGGGTGGCAAAATTCATAAAATTGAGCCCACATTTTCAAGTGGGGCCCACATGTGGACACGTGGCGGGTCCAGGGGAGAAGCGGAGATAATTTTGTAAAATTTTCCAAAGGTTAAAAAGGGTCACAAATGCATTTCTAAAGCATGGGAGGTCGATCCAATCACATTGTGACATGTGTCCCCCTCATTCAAAGGTCAAAAAGGGGAATATTCAGCTTATTCTGGCATTATCCACGTGGAGGGTTGATATTAAAAGTTGATCAAAATCAATGGATACTGTGCATTTTCATTTTTGGGCACCATGGGAGCTCCAAGGAGCTTGGAAATCACATTTCTTCATCAAAATTCATCAAACCTTATATGATTTTGAGTCCCCTCAGCCTTTTGAGAACAATGGCACCATTTTCATGAGCTAATTTGATGATCTATGATGTTTTTGATGCATTTTTTCTTTGGCCCGATGTAAAAAATGTGAAAGGTGAAAATCAAAAATTGCAGAGGTAAAAATTGAAAGGGTAAAAGGTGAAAATGATTGCTAAAGCATGTTGGCATGCCTGAATGCCAAAAACGTGACCTTGGGATGGATAAGGATCCAAACTCATGTAATATTTTAAAATTTTTGTGCATCCCTGGCAATATGCGAGTTGTTTTACAGTTTGATGTCATTTTCATGAAATGATGAAGGGTTTTGTAACAAATTTGATCCCTTAAGCATATTCTTTTCTTGGGAAGCAAGGTTCCAAGCTGGCATGAGATATAAAATGTATTTTTGAAGCATTTGTAAGGGGAGAGAGAGAGAAAGAAAAAAAAGACTTAGAATTTTCAAGCAAAAAAATGGAAGAAATCCATTTCTCTGAGAAAACCACCTGAGAGCCATTTTCAATTCCATTTTGTATCATATTTCATCATGTTGAGTTGGTTTCAGTTGTAAAGCCATCAACAAGCTCTGAGATTGTTCTTATAGCATTCCCCTGCTGATGTATTTGATCAAATTTTGGATTATGTGGTGTTATCTCTTGGCAAAATTTGCATATGCTTATGTCTCAGAATGTTTTCAATTTGTGTTTCTTGCTCATGTTGCAATCTTGTGTTTAGGATCTCTTTGATCATACATGGTCTCATTTCTTGTTGATGGTTTAATGGCATTTGCAATCTTATATTCAGAAGAGCCTTCATCTGATAGAAGATAAACAAATTTAAAATCATTTTACTTGTCCTTGAATATTGAGATTGTTTGTAAACCTTTGGGTGCACCTTAGGTCATGATTAAATAGGGATTCTGGATACTTTGTTGGTATTTTGCTTCAAGATTTTGTGGCAGGTTATCAAAGGTTGTGTGGAAGAGTGCAGATCTGGGCCTCCATTTGTGCACATATCCTAGTTGAAGGAGTATTTTAAACCTCTTGAAGCATTCTTGTTGTGTAGGTGTTACAAATTTCTTGCAAAGGTTCTCAAAGAAGTTGGTAATTCCTAGCTAGTCTTGTCTAAACATCTCCCAAAAAATTTCATTCAAACTAACTCATCCTACCCATACTACCCCTGCATTGCATTGTGTGTCAACAAAAGAATACAAACCCATTCACAAAAATGCACAAAGCATATCAGGATTTTATTATGTCTCTAGCAGCCTTAGCCTTGTCTTGAAAGCATTTCCATCATTTAGTAGTGACAACTCCTTTGAGTTTGAATAATGGATAATTGATCATGTTTTCCCAAGGCCATCTCCACACATGTGTGCAAAATACAAGGATATCTCCATCTCCTTTACCATACAAGGGCTGCAATATAGGTTCTCTTGCCTTGGTTGATAGGCACAACCTAAAATAGTGAGGATCAGATCAAGATCCTTTTGAAGGTGCTATCCACTCCCTCAAATCTTGAGTGCCAACAAGCCAGATAGATGTGCTCTTTCCCTTCTTAGGTGTGCCAACTGGTTTCTTTGGTGCCATTGTCTAGATCCTCTTATCACTTCAATCACTTCTTGTTACTATGTTCTTCTAATCTCTCCAACCTTAGATCTCAAACTTGTGAAGAAAACTCCTTAAACTCATGCCCTAGTTGTTCAAACCCTAACTGGGATAATTCCTTCACAAGACGGTGCCTTCTCACAACTTCTCTTACACCCGTGAAATCCATTCCTTCTGGTTCACAAATCCAAACTAGTTACTCATGCTCAACCTCTTCAAATTTTTCTTCACATGGATCAGTTCTAGAAGCCCTAGTTTACAAAGATGCAAAAGTGCTTCTTTCTCCTTATACACAAAGTGAATAATGAAATGCGTTGATTTTTTATTTATAGGTTTTCAATTTTAAGCATTAAATGTTACTTCATCTACCACCATACTTTTAATGTTTAATGTGACTTTTTCAAACAAATTCTGACTTTAGTGCTTTAACTCATGTGCCCAACCTGTACGGACAATCCTCCAACCTTCCGGCACATAACCAATCCATTTTGACAGAGAGACTCTTGTGCACACATCATTGACACCGAAGGCACTTCTTCTATCATGTTTTTTTCTCTCACCTAACTCATGTTTCTTATGCAATTTTTCCTTCTTTGTACGTGGGATCTGAGAGTAGCCTTATCTTCACACCAACTATCCTTTTCCATATTTTCTTTACATGCACCTCTTTCAATAGGGTCATTCAACTAGGCTTTCCAACACAATATTCCTTGGCACTTTACCCATGATTTCCTTCACATCACTCCCACCACACTAAAACGATGTGCGGTCCTTTGTGCATTCAAAATCCTCAAAAATTAACAAGGTTATTGGTACCCAAGGTGCAAAGAAAACAACAACGTGAAAGGGAAACACAAGAAATAAAATGCATAAAGAAAATTCTAAACTAACTAGTAAAAATACCTTATTTACAAACACCAAGAAGCCTTATTTATAGTAGGGCTTCAGCTTACTCACATTGAAGTGTTTAGGAAATTTCATTCCATCCAACACTTGTAATTGGAACACACTTGAATCAAGGATGTACAAGATTATATAGGGACCCAACCAATGGACTTTCAACTTCCCAAGATAGTGCAGAAACTTAGAATCATATAGTAAGACCATATTCCCAACCTCAAACTTCTTATTCCTAATGTGGCGATCATGCCATGATTTTTGCTTTGATTTTTATGTTGTTTGGCTCCACCTAGTGAGTGATCATCTTTCATCTAGCTTCATCAATTCATCAATTCTCTCTTGCATTGCTTGCTCATCGGCTATCTCTCTTGCACATACTATTTGTAGAGAAGATAACATGAATTCAACCAGAAGAACAACTTCCATGCCAAACAACAATTGAAATTACATGGATTTGTTCAGCCTTTTATAAGTTGTCCTATAAGCCCATAATATGGTTGATACCTTTTCATCCCAATCTTGTCTTCCGACATCACAAATTTTTGTCAGGGTATGACTTAGTATTTTGTTAAATGCTTCCACGATTCCATTTTCTTGTGGGTGATAAGGTGTAGTCTTGTGATGAGCGACCATGAACTCTACTAACATGATCCTCATGGTCTCATTCAAGAAATGTGTACCCCTATTGTTGGTTAAACTTAAAGAACATCCATACCTTGCGATAACGTTCTCCCACAAAAATCTTGTCATTGTAGCTACTTTGTGTAGTCTTTAGTTGGGGTTGCCTCTGCCCACCTTGTCAAATAGTCTGTGCAAGTGATTACATAGCGTGATCCAGTCCTACGTAGTTATTGGTGTAATAGGGCCTACAAATTCTATTGCCCATTTCTTAAAAGGTTCAGTGCTAGGGATAGGGCACAAAGGCATTTCATCTCTCCTTCCTAGCTTGCCAATGCACTGATAATGGTCACATGCTTTACAATAGTCCTTACAATCCTTATATAGAGTTTCCCACCACAATCCTGCCATTAATATTTTACATGCGGTGGTGTCACCTACATAATGTCCACCTGAACTTCCTCCATGTGCTTCCTCTATGATGGTGAGGTGCTCATGCTCTAGTACACACCTATGCAAAACTTCATCACACCCTAATTTGTATAAGTCCCCACTAATCAACATGTAGGGCACGACGTGTATGGCTAGTTTCTTTTTATCTAATGTATTCATCCCTTCCGATGCCACACCTTCCTTTAGAAATACTGTAATTTCCTCCAAATTCAAGGGCATGCACCACAACCTAAACAATTGTGTGTTTGGCATAGTCTCTTCAATACTCTACGCATCCTCCCCTGAATCAATTCTTGACAGATGATTAGGTCCACAATTACTCTTTCTAGGCTTCACAACTACCGTAAACTCAAACTCTTGAAATAATAGCACCCACCGACATATGTACCCTTGTAGAATGAGCTTATTCACTAAGTACTTTAACGCCATGTGGTCGGTGTAAAATACAAAGGGTGTTGTTAGTAGATACTACCTGAAATTGTAAAGCATGTAGATCATTAACAATGCTTCGCACTCAGTTTTAGTGTAATTCTACTCTACTGGTGTCAACTTCCTTCTTGCAAAACACAAAGGATGATCAACAATTCCTTCACCTGACTATGCAAGCACTACTCCAATGGTAGTTCCTGAGGCATCTACATGAACATGGAAGGGCTTATCCCAAGATGTAAAACATAATATAGGTGTTGTGACAAGCCTATCCTTTAATGTGTCAAATGCCTTCATTGCACCTCTCCCCAATGGAAGGGAATTTTATGTCTGAGAAATTCTTCTAAAGGCTCGGAGATCTTGGCATACCCCTTGATGAATTTCCTGTAATAACCCGTATGCCCAAGAAATCCATGCATCACACTCTAGCTAGTAGGCTTCCCCAATCCTACAATAACCAAAACCTTGGTAGGATCTACTAGTAATCCCTCCTTACATATGATATGCCCCAATAACATCCCAAAGGGTGTAATAAAGACATACTTCTTAATGTTGAGGGATATCGTCAGCTGCCGCCAACATCACTCAAACATTATCCTCAAATTATCACAATGGTCTTTTACTAGCCCATACACCATCCAATCATCCAAATAGACCTAAAGAAATTTTTGGATGAAGTCCTGGAATGCCTGCACCACTATGCGCAAGAAAACAAGAGGGCACATTCTTTAACCCAAAGGGCATGACCATGTATGCAAAATTTCACCACTTAGAGGAAAAATTTGTCTTCTCTTGGTCTTCCTTTGTAATTCGGACTTGGTGGTACCCTGAAAAATCCATTTGTAAAGGAATAGATTTTGCGCCCAACGAATCCCTCCAAAATTTCTTCAGTGAAGGGGGTTGGAAAATGATTGATGACACAAACTATGTTCATCTCCCTATAATCCATGCAGATCCTAATCCACCCATCCTTCTTGATGTTGATTACCATTGGACTTATCCATTCTGATTCTTCAACAACTTCAATGATCCCAGATGCTATCATTTTGTATATCTCTTCCTTTACCTTCACGCATAAAGCGGGATTCATTCGGTAGGGTCTATTCCCGACCAGGTGTGTAACATCCTTCAACTTTATCCTCATCTCCCCCAAGGAATGGTGGATTCCTTTGAGCTCATGGTACTTGCGTGGGAATAAATTGTCAAATTCGCGTGAAATATCAATGATCTTAGAGACTTTCTTCTCCGACCAGTAATCTCCAATGATAGCTTCCTTAGGTTCTTCTCCTAAGATGATGTTAACCTTTTTATCTTTAAAGGTTCATGGTAGGTGCATGCGCGAGTATGAACATTGTCCACTACCTCACGCATCCCTACAGAATGTTTAACATCCAATATTTCTGCTTCCTCCCCATCAATAACATATACCAATTTCCCTTTTTCCTTTTCCCAACATGAATGGTCAAGCTGAATCTCTTATGTTTCTTCTACCTCTTCTTCAAAGCGTGCCTCCAAACCTATTCCACCTAGTAACTCCAGGTAGCCTATCTTCTACCTTTACATTATCCCCCATGGTAAGGTGATTGACAACCTATAATTCCTTATCAACTGATGGCTTAGTACTTCAATACTCAAATGTTTAAATGAGGTCAGCTACTAGTTCTTGCCAATTCCCTATCTGGCGGCATGTCTCAGAATGAATGTACCATGCACACACAACCTTTTAGTGTAGAATACATTTTTGTATCAAGAGGGATGATGGAAAACCTTCCACACCTTCTCTCCGACTTTCTCATAATCTTGGATATAGAAATAGGTAGGTTCCTTACCATGGTAGTCCTTGATGGCGGTGGGCACGTTACTTCTAGAGAACCTGACAGAGAAAGCAATTCTCACCTTACACCATTCCAAAAGGCTCTCCTAATGTGTAGCCCACCACCATGCAATTGTCTTTGAGTAGGACATAACTTAACATCCCCCTCTGTTCCTTATCCTCCTTCCATTGAGCTTCCATCTCCTACAAAAATATCTCAGGGAAGACCCTCCTGAATACTTAGGTAGCTCCTTTCCTCTTAAGATCCAAACTATACGCACCTTTGTTACCTTTGTCACCGATCCTCTCAACTTCCATTTGATCAATTCATAAGTTCCATGTGCCCAATTATCACATGCTAGACTAGTGGTGTCACTTACCGACTGAGCATCCTCAAACTAGATAACTCCATCGGTAGGATGGATTATCTCTAGATCCTTGATTGAGCACACATATATCCTATCCAAGACCTCTTCCCCCAAAGGTTTAGTATAGGGTGTTGACTTCCCATCACCCGGGGTATAATGACCCATTCCTCCTTATTTTCAAAGTTGGTGTACCCCTTATTCAACTAAAGATCCGCATTATTCTTATAACACCATGGGTGCCCAAGTAGTGCAGGGAAATTGTCTACCTCAATGAGCACCAAGAATTCAAATTCCGCAGTAAAATTAGCTCCCTAAATAGTGATAACTTCATCCTTTAAGACATCGATGGACATTGCCTTCATTTTTTTCCATATACAACACATTTAAATATGGTTGTAATGTAGGTCTCCCCATCTGATGCCATGCATCCAAAGTGAGAACACCGACCTCTGCACCTATGTCAATGCGGATATTACTAAGGATCCATCCATCCATGACTACATCCAATGTGATCTTTTTATCATAGTCAAGGCTATGACGGGAAGGTTTACATGTAGGACCTACCTCTCACACTCTCCTCCAGGTGCATGGTACCTTCTCTCTCAACCATGATCCTAGCAAGGGAATAATATTCCCTTGCCTCATAATTTTACATACTTCCTTGACCTCATCCAGGTCATCCTTTGGTGACTTGACCTTCCTTCTTTTCTCCTCCCTCTGGATGTGCCTTTAGACACCTTTGGATTTCTCCTTGTAAACTACGAATGACGTCCGTGTATCTTTATATACCTCATTTTGATGTGCAGGTCTAGGTACTTCCATGTACCACTTCTTCCCTTGAAACCATGCTCTTCTCGCCTTGGAATTTCCTTTTCGTTCGTGACTTCTGCTCTTGTTGTTACCAAAATATGTTCCAAACCTACATCACATGTCACCTATGGCACCCATTGTGTGTCTACCTTCTTAATGCTAACCATTGCGGTGCCCTTTTCTTTCTGGTGTTGTTGATTCATGTGCTCAAATAACTATAGGAAATCCTCATACTTGTGCTTCTTCCCGCACCAAGAGCATTACAACAAGTCTGGGAACTCTCATTTATAATGCTCTATAGACCCACAATCAAAATAGGTTCCATGTGGGAACTCACTTATTCCTCCCCCGTAGTTGCCACAACCACGAAATCCTCCAAAAATCTCCTTCCATGTATGCCTCCATCTACGTGCTCATCATAACGGAGATCATCACCTTTAGAACTACTAGAAATGTTGGTCTTGAACACCCCATAATCAATGGCCTCATGGATCTGGTCAATGAGCCTATAATCCTTAGTATCATGGGTTGTAGAGGTACAAATCTTACAATATCAAGACACATTATTCTAAATCATGCAATCTTTGTAACAAGGGGCATCTACTTGCATCATGGTCCTCATGACAAATTTCACATCTCTTGTCATGGTGCATATTGTCCTCTAGGGGAACTATCCTTTATTTGCCCTCTAATTCACAATCAGACACCATAAACCACTATGAGTCTCATGGGCTGAGTTCATAGAAAAATTCTCCACCTTTATCCATAGTAAAAATTTGAGCCTCCATAATTGGGATAACACCAAGATCGACACTTTGAATAGCCTCGGTGCATAGTGCATATTCTAACACCTCGCGCGAGGTCTATGAAAGTTTTATGAGATAAGGCCCTTCTAAAAGATGTGATCAACCCTCCAACAAACCACTGAGCATGTTGTGAAGAGTTAATATCATATGATAACTTAGACAAGAGAGTTTTAAAATGTGCATCATACTCCCGCACACTCTTCATCATTCCTTATTGAATCTCCTTTAGGGTGTTAATTCTCTCTGTGTTCAAACTTAGGGATGTGTAATTCTTCCAAAAAGGCTTTCTTTAAAGTAGTATAATCCACTACCATTTTATGAGGGTCATATTTCCTATACCAGCTATGTGTGTACCCTTGCAACATCGTTACAAACTAACTAGCCTTCCACTTTGGGGTTGTGATACCCTTTACATGCCATAGAAGTTCACACTTGTGAACATGTTCTATAGCATCCTCAATACCTCTGTAATTTGGAAAATGTAAATACATTTCAAAGAAGACTTGAGGGGGTGGCTAGGGCCCGTGTCCTCCTGAGCCAGAGACTTGGTTTCCTCTCACAATGTTTCCTCTACCACTGGATCCACCAAGTCCTAGGCCTCCCGACCCACTAGGTCCTATTCCTCCTGATCCACTAGATCCATTAGGTCTACCAAGTCCTGTTACTCCTAACCCCCTAGATCCACCTCGATCCTATAGTGTTCATGTCAAGGGTCCCCACAGTTCCACTAAATTGTACACTCGATGGATATCACCACTTCTCCCTTAGGGTATTATTTAATATTTGATTTAAACATCTATCCTAAGTTTATTTCACCCCATTATGTTTTACCCATAGATAATTAAATATTAACTATTTAATTACACTTTTTACATGTATCTTAACCACTTATCTACCCCATATCAATTCCTAACCTCCCATATCTATTTTATCCATCTATCCCCCTATTTCTCCTCCCCCAAACCATGCAAGGATATTTCCCATATTTGAGGTGGAAGGATTACTTTCATCTTTCCAAAAATCATCCTTTTTGGCCATTTCGGGAGTCATTCCCTGATCGGTGCCGACCGGTACTCGGTCGACGCTGATTTTTTGAAACGGACTATTATATCTCATCTTGGCGCTTATTACAAATACAAGGCCAAAATTCAGTTCTAGTTAGACAGAAAAAGAATGACAGAGTTTTGAACATCAAGCCTGAGCATTATCTATCAAGCAAAAGCTAATTCCATCCAAATCAATCCCTGAGAGGAGTACCATTACTCTACTCCTACCACATCGACATCGCAAGCCTCCATTGATCTCTTGGTGACTCTGCTCCTTGCATCTAGCGAAGGTGGAGCTTTGTCAGCATCCCAAAGGCTCCTGCAGATCCAGCAGACATTGACGATCTAGCTTTCATTTTCCATTTCTCAATCTTCCTGCAATTTTCCCCTAGTCGACACCAACCGGTCACAGTTGATGCGATTTTCTCTAGTCGACGCCGACCTATCTCAGTCGACGCCGATTTTCCTAATCGATGCCGATCTACCTGCGATAGGTAAAAGAATTTAGGTAACACAAATCCAACATTGTTTTCACAGTTTCCTATTTTCTATTGATTTCTATCTCATTGTTTACATTCTGTCTGTCATTTTTAATCAAAAAATCTAGACATTTACTTACATCTTTTATCATGTATGCTTCTTTCTTTAATTGAAAACATGGACTGACATCCGCCGAGGGAGCTTATCACTTCCCGACCCACTTTTCGGGCAGTCCACCCAAATATCTTTTAACGTTGTCTTTTTTTCTCAAAGAATCTATGTGTCTCACGGTGTTTCTCGATCTACCTTTGCAGATTGCTCATGTGCACCGTCTTGTCTACATCGGCTTTCTTTTCCATCTACATCTTCGGATCTTGTCTTATCTATCAGGTATCGATTTCATTTGAGTTTTTCAGGGTTTTTGTGTTTAGTTTGGTACATTAACTTGACAGGTAACAAGCGCAAGAAATTCTTGATCTACATTCTGGCACACCCGGTGGGACCCAACCAAAGTCCCTTATTGGTAAGTTCATTTCTTTTCCAGTTTTGAGCTTTTGTTCTATTTCTTCACTGCTTTTCATTAGTTCTCCGTAGCATTTCCTTCCTTCATTTTGGTCTTGCTTCTTTCATTTATAATTTGCAAAGTTAAAGTTTCTTCTTTCTTGCAAAACTAAATTCCAATTCCTATTTCAAAGATTAATAAATCTTTCATTTGATTTCAAGATTGCATTTTTGATCCATCTCTTTATGCAAAAATTGTTATTTTCTTGAAAGTTTTTTTAGTTCCTTGAAATAGAAATTTTCATTCTACTATTATCTGGATATATCTTTCTAGATTTGTTTGTGTGTTTTCTTAACCTTTTCTTGTGGAGCACTTTTCTTGTTCATGGATTGTTTTTGAGGGGAAGAGCTCAACAACGCACTTTTTGAAGTCCACACACCTTGGAGAGCTAAATCTACAGGTATTCCTCTTTTACGGTGTTTTCTCCTTTTTAGGAACTTAAAAAGAACTTGTTTGTTTGTTTTCTATCACATTCAAACATTTCAATTTTGGTGCTTAAAAGGAATTTAATCACATTTGGGAAAGAACTTGTTTGACTTGTCTTCATCGAAATCAAACACCTCATCTTTAGTGCTTAAAAAGAACTTTTTCTTTGTCATTTCTGTTGTATGTTCTTCATCTAGTTTTCTAAATAGGCTGGAAAATTGATCAAAATCGGTAGTGACACTATTTGATTTTTATTTTTCACCCTTGCACACAAAGCCAAAATCACTAGGTATTAAGCATTTAAACAAAAATTCCTTCCCTGCCTCGCCTACTTGGAAGTGACATCCAAGAGGAAGAGCCTACGTGGTACTCGGGCCATGCTTATAAATTCATGGAAGTTCTGGTATATATTGGCAAAGCACCCGACTCCCTTATCGCAGCGGTGTGTGAAGTGCGGGGGTAGGCCCCTATATCAAGCCACGTACCGGTCTTTTACTGAAGTGCCTTTGGGACTCCTCACCAAAACATTCCCCAAACCATCCTTAGTTTGGCTATCTGAGTAGTTCCTATTCTAAAAAGCCTTCCCTAATATTTTCTTTCTTAAAAGCATGAAAACTTAAAAGAGATAATCACCTACGCTGCTTGAATTGTCTGTGCATTAGTTAGGACAATCTCCTTTTTTTATATTTCTGTTTGTTTATGATGGTCATCACCCGGTTACAATCTAGAAAAATGGCTCAACTGGCCCCTTCTTCATCCGAGACCACCACTAATGTGGATGTTTCGGCACCCCTCGGGTCTTCCTCGGGACCACTATTAGTTGGTTCCCCATCTTGGTCATATAATCCTTTCTATCATCCTAAAGCGATCCCATCACATCTAGCTTCCCCCAGTCCTTCAGAGGTATCATCTACTTCTGATATAGAGTATGTTCCTCATGGAGATCCTAAATTTTAGGTGCTCCTTGATCACAATCCGGTAGCCCTTATGGACTATCTAGTGCATAAGTCTTGTTTGAATATCTGATCAGGGACCACCAATCTAGCAAGTTTATGATTACTCTCATGAGCCATCTCAGGATTTTATAGAATAGTTAGCATACTTTTTCTCACCTCGAACCATGGAAGAGGGTGGCACATCTATGCCTCCTTTTTCTCTTCCACCAACCATGTCAACTAGTTCTCAAATGACCTTGCCTATTCCTAGTGCCACGGCTACCTCAGCTACTCCACAACCTACCTTTGAGAGGCCCTCTTCTTTAGCTATGATGGGTGCATCCGCACTCTCATGGATTGCTGTTAATTCTTCTATGCCATCCATTGCATCTCAGGGTCAGTACCTCTCTATGAATCAACCCCCTTCTACGAGTCAATTGGTTTCTTCTTCTCATCCTCCAGCTGGCCTTTCTTCCAGTGCTCCAACGACAGTGACCTTTACCCATCCTCTGGCGTCAGCACCATTAATAACCAATCCGGTAGTCAAAAGCCTCATTCAGACTTTGTTCCCCACCATGTCCAATCAAATCAACACCCATGTTCCTCAACCCATTCCGATTCAGTCGACAAGTGTAGGAGCCTACCAATCACAGGCTCCGTCTTTCATTCAACCACCTTTTTCTCAACCACTTATCATCTCACAACCTATTCATATGCAGGCTCCTTCACAACAAGTACCTCATCAGGCATCACCCAGAATGCCTAGTTATTCCTCTTATCATCCTATTAATCAACAGATGAATCCCCATTAACACCTCAACAAAATCTACCATTCACTTCTTATGCAGGACATACCAACATACCTCCTCCTCAATCGGATGTCATCCAAATTATTTTCAAGAAAATCACAGACCTAGAAGCCTCCACCAAAGGGGCTCACCCTTCATACTCTTTTGAAGAAGTGTGTAATGAACCAATTCATCCATCAGTGGCTTTTAAGCCCTATCCTCCCCAATGGGAACTTCCTAAGTTCTCAAAATTTCATAGTCGGGAGGATCCTCAACAACACCTGAGCATTCAAACATGCTTGCTACCTTATAGTCTAGGATCAAGAGCTTATGCTCCACACTTTCCCTATGTCTCTAGCAGGGCCTGCTTTAGACTGGTACAATAACATTCCTCAACACTCCCTATTTTCTTTCTCTCAATTAGCTCAGATGTTTGTTGAAAACTTTTCAATAAATATCACACATAAGATCTCGATTACAGATCTTTATAACATTCATCAATTCGATGACGAGTCTATTACAGACTTTGTCACTCGTGGAGAGGTATAATAAATCAATTGTCTTTTTCCCTCCCTCAATCTCAACAGATCGAGTTGTTTACTCGATCTTGTGCTAATCATATTTCTTCCACTTTAAGGATCCAAACCTTTCACACATTTGAAGAAGCCTTTACGATGGCACGCAAACTTGAGTCCCATGCCATTGAACAAGGGAAGTTAAAACTTCACTCTAAATCTAAACCAGATTTTTCTCGGTTTACAAAATCAAACCCTTCCACTTCTAACAAAGACAAGAATCAGGGATCCACCAATGCTATCATATTAAAAACACCACGAGCCGATAACACTTCTAATCAAACACCACGGAGAGACTCCTCATCTTCTCAAAAAGGACCCTCATCATCTCGATCTTTTACTTCATTGGGGGAATCATATGCTTCTATCTTGGAAAAAATGTTGGAAGTTCACATGATCAACTTCCCCTATTAGAAATTTTGATGAGAGCCAAGAACGTCCATTCTGGTATAGGGAAAATGACTTCTGTCATTATCATAGAACCAAAGGCCATGACATTGAATGATGTCAGACCTTCAAAAATCTTGTCCAAAAATTCATTGATAAAGGTGAGCTCATTCTAGATAACCCAAATGCTCCCCAAATCGGCACTTGATGTCTTTAAACAACCTTTTCCCAATCATTCCCCAAACAATGACATTTCAGGGTCTCAAAAACCAAACACTCATACTATCAGCTTCATCTCTACTGAAGAATCTTCCTCTAAAACTAAGCCATCTACGAACACATCGACCAAATCAGAACTTCCTCCCACTCTGTTAAATTCTGAAATTCCACCATCTTCAGACAATTTGTCTTTGAATATTTCTCCATTGTTAGAGATGGATTCATCTCTCCCTGCCTCTTTGTCTGATCTTCCATCTATGCCAGAGATAGTGTCATCCTCATCTGTCTCATCATCAGACATTCTTTCGATGCTGGAAACATTTACATCCCTTCGAGTTTCCACAACGAATACATCTACTTTTGTTTCTCCCATTTTCACCGTGACTATGCCATTGGTAAATATACCTATAGTCATACCAACTTCTCTACCAATGGAAGCATCTTCGATTCTGACTCTTCCCATTTCCTTTCCTACAGTAGTTACACCCACAACTACTATACTAGAAGTATCTCCCTCACAGGGAACCACTTCTTCATCACCCACTTCTTCCATCACCAACGCTTGCCTTTGCCTATTAAGGAAAAATCTAAAGAAATAACACCGACACCTACACTTTCGGTTCCTAACTTAAACCGAGACAACTAAAGTCTAACATTGCATCATCAGTACCACACATCTCCTTCCCCCGAAAAGGTTACAATCACCTTATGCGGTTGAAGTTGTCACCATTCCCGAAAAAGGAAAACCAATATTTTGACTATTAAAACTCTTGGTGCTTTTCCTCAAAATCTCTCTCCATGCCTCATAGAAGATTGGATTTATCCACTGAGAAGGTGTTTTCTTCTACAACACCATCAAAACCATCATCTTCTTCTACAACACCTTCTTCACCGGCCTCGTAAAGTGAATTTACCCACTAGAAAGGCATCACCTCTTTTATCAGGACCATCATCTTCATCACCAAAAGCCAAGGCACCCTTTGTTCCTCTTTTGGGAGCTCATCCCTCATCTAAGTCAGTCTTATCTAAATCATCATTTGTTTCAACCAAGCAACATTCTTCATCTCTAAAGACCACAACGCTTGTCACATCTTCATTTCTTCAAAATCTATCTTAGGAGCTCCTCCTCCACCAAAATCAATCTTTCCTCACTTACTTCCATCTCAGGTGCCCAAGGCTGCTTCTCCCAAGTCCAAAAAGAAAAATGATCCCTAAAAATACTATCAAACTAGACATGTAGATTCTTTTACCTCGGCAGTCTGTTGAGGAAAAAGAGGCACCTTCGTCATCTCTATCCTCATCTTTGTCTACCGGATTCTATACTGAAATTCTTCACCAACTTATCCAATCTTCATCCATATCTCTTCCTCCGATCAAACCCTATAATCCTAAAGGAGTAAAACCTTCCTGGTTCAACTCTGATTTGATTTGTGCTTACCACCACACTCCAGACATGACACCGAGGGATGTAAAGCCCTCCAATCTGTCGTGAGTAGTCTTTTGGAAGAAAATGATCTTCTACTGGAAGAAGAGGAGGAACAAGTATCTCCTGTCATCTCAACCACATCTGAGCCTCAATGATGCACTCAGGCCTCTAGTTCTATTAATTCCACTCCGGATGGTCTTCCACCTTCTCAAATCGACACAATTCATATCGCCACTAGAACACAACAGTATGATAATCTATCATCATCTACGTCTCGGCCACGGGTTGTCATTTCTATAGCCCCTGAAGGAGTTCCTCCTTCCTCATTAGCCTCGAGACCTCGGGTCTCTATTCATGCTTCACCTCAGCTCAGATTCCCATGTCTATTGAGGAAAGTGTTATGAAACAACTTACCCATGCTCCGGTCAAAATGTCTCTTTTTGACCTCATTCAATCATCTCCACAACATCGTCAGGCTTTGATTGATAATCTGTGTCATCATCGCGGTGAATTCAGATGAGCCCCAGCCTTTTGAGATGGTTGTTGGACTAAATAGACCATCAACCACCATTTCCTTTGAGGATTCTGAAATTCCTCCCCTTTCTTCTGAGGATCTAGAGGCTCCCCTCTTTATCACAGTTCAAATCAACAACACTACGTTAAAACACACTATGATCGATAGTGGTGCTGCACTCAACGTCATTTCCTCTCACACATTCAAGCAACTTAAGTTACCAAAGAATGTAGTGTCACCACCACCTTTCACCCTTCGATCATTTAACGATCAGCTGGTGGTGACTTTAGGAACTGTGGTCCTACCCATTCGGGTGGGTAAGAAACTACTTCACGAGATTTTTTACATTGTTGAAGGAAAATTCCACTACAACATGATCCTCGGACATTCCTAGATTCATACAATGCATTGTGTCCCATCAACCCTCCATCGATGCTTAAAATATCAGCATGAGGGAAAAATCTATACTCATCCAGGAGATCCTTTTCCTTCCGCACAGTGCGACATGACCACAAGATCGCCCCTCTAAAGGAGAATGCTGGTTCTCCTGATGAGGCCTCATCCTCTTCCATACCTACAACAAAACTACCAGATTTACAAAATCTAGAAGAAACATTGCAGCATTTTTTTGCTAGGAGAGCTTCCTCTTCTCTCTTTTTGACACCCCATCTCAAACCTAATGAGTATGGTAGACTAGACAAACAACCTGAATATCAGCCAGTCTTGGTCACATCATCACCATTGGTCTACCCAATCAATAGACTAACTTCATTTACGGTGGTCTTGATACACCTCACTATCACCCAGATTCTCCCCCTAGGGCCAAACCCTATTCAAGGGGTTTGATTGTTTACAGAATCCCACATTTGCAAAAAACTTATTTATATCGATGCGCGTGGAAGGGCTTTGGCTTGGGAAAATATGAACAGGGTATACATGACCTCACGTCCATTCCAACTCTTAAACCACATCAAAAATTTGGTTTAGGATTTAAACCTCTCTCAAAAGCCACCATCACCATTCTCGATGAGCCTCTCTCCATTGAAGAACCATCTTCTCCCACCAGGTCAGAAGCATCACTTGATGTGGATGACGCCATTTCCATCCCGCCTAACTTTTTTTTAGTCAATACCATTTCCATAGGTCCATTGACCTATAAAACTAATGGTGAATCCACTTCCATACCATTAGTCTTCCCTAAAATAATTGGAGACGACTCTCCCACTATCAACACTATTCACTGTATGGATGATGATTCTGTTCTCACCTATTTGGGGGCAGAGGACTCTTATCTTCCTAAAACCATTCCTTCTAACATGTCTACGCTTCTCAACGAAGCCACTGTCGACCTTAATATAGGGACTTCTGAAGACCCTCGCATCATTAAGGTCAGCCAATCTCTTAACCCACAGGAGTTAGGAGACTTTACCACATTTCTTTCCAACCATCGCCAAGCTTTTTCTTGGTCATACGAAGATATGCCAGGACTAGATCCTGATATTGTGGTCCACAATATCATTACTCTTCCAGACATCAAACCGGTTAAACAAAAATTGCATAAAATGCACCCTCGTATAGCCCTTCTTGTCAAAGAAGAGTTGCAACACTTGCTTTCTGCTAACTTCATCCAACCCATTGATTATCCACAATGGGTTTTGAATGTAGTACTAGTAACTAAAGCTACTGGGAAAATTTGAATTTGTACCGACTTCCGGATCTTAATCTCACTTGTCCAAAAGATGATTTCCCTCTACCTAATATCGATCAACTCATGGATTTAACCACAGGTCACGAGATGCTTTCTCTTATGGATGGTTTCTCTGATATAATCAAATTCTCATCACACTAGAAGACCAACATAAGACTTCTTTCATAACCCCTTGGGGGACTTTTTGTTATCGTGTCATGCCTTTTGGTCTTAAGAATGCAGGAGCAACCTACCAATGAGCAATGACCTACATCTTCCATGATCTCTTACACAAAACTATGGAGGATTATGTCGATGATCTCCTCGGTAAATCCAAATGTCGTTAGGATCATCTTTTCATTCTTGCACCTCTCTTTCGAGAGGCTCATTCATTTTTTTCTTCACCTAAATCCATCTAAATGCATGTTTGGCATTCTCACTGGTAAAATCTTAGGCTTTATCATTTCTATTAGGGGCATTGAAGTCGATCCCAAAAATAAAGGCTATCCTTGAGATGCCTCCCCATCTAACTTAAAACAGCTCCATGGTCTTCAAGGATGCCTTCAATCAGTGTGTCATTTTTATCTCACAACTATCAGACCATTGTCAACCTTTTCATCATCTCCTCCGTAAGAATGTGCATTTTGAATGGGATGAGCATTGCCAAAAGGCCTTTGATGATCTCAAAGCTTATCTTCTTTCTCCACTTGTGCTTACACCTCCACGCGAGGGGGAGCCATTCTATCTTTATATTTCTATGATTGACCATGCTCTGGAGCCATGATCTCACATCGGGATGCTAACGGTAAAGAACAAGCCATATATTACATCAGTCGCACTCTTCATGAGTATGAAACACGCTATTCTGAAGCTGAAAAATTGTGTTGTGCTCTCTTCTTCGCAACCTCTAAGCTTCGTCACTACCTCCTTAATCACAAGACTTATATTGTTACGAGTATCAATCCACTCAAGACAATGCATGTGAAACCATATCACAATGATCGTATCACTCATTGGCTCATGCTCATGACAGAGTTTGATCTCGAGTTCATCTCACAAAAATCTATCAAGGGTCAGGTCATTATGGATCAATTAGCTGATACTCCTCTTCCAGACACTCAAATTCCCCTTGCTCAATTCCCAGATGAATGCATTCAACAAATTGATTTCGGTCTTTCTCCATTTAAAATGAAACTCTTCTTTGATGGGTCCAGATGTCAGCAAGGGGGAGGTGTAGGTTTTGTCATGATTCCTCCTTGGGGTGCACCTATCCCTGTCACACACAAACTTAACTTTGAGTGTACCAATAATATGGCTGAATATGAAGCTCTTGTTTTAGGTCTTCAAAATGCCATTAATCTTGGCACTCACCATATCGACATCTTTGGTGATTCTGAGCTCATCATTAATCAAGTCACGGGTGTCTATCAATGCAAAAATGATATTCTTCAAAAATATCATGATATTGTTCTCTTTCAACTTCAAGCTTTTGATAAATTTACTATCCAAGCTATCCCTCACACTGCGAACGATTCATGGATACAATGGCTTCTTTAGCCTCACTTATTCCACCTTTTACCAAAGACTCATGACTTTCTATGGTTGTGCAGCATTTTAGATCAACCCTCTCATCTCGGATAGTTGACTTCAATCAACGCCATCACAACCAACACTCAAGATGAGTGGTATCGGCATATTTTTGATTATCTATCTCATTCAGTGCTCCCTCCTGATCTGACGTCCAATGGTAGAAGATATTTTATCCTACGCGCTAATCGCTATACTATTCTGGGTGGAATCCTCTACAAACATGGTTTTGATGGTATTTTGCTTTGGTGCCTCAAAACCCCTAAATCATCTAAAGCCATCCAGGAAGTCCATGATGGTATCTGTGGTGGACATTTTAGTGGCTTGGCTGTAGCTAAACACATCTTACATTTAGGTTATTATTGGCCTTCTCTTAATCGAGACTATTGAATACACTAAGAAATGTGTCAAGTGTCAACAACATTCCAATCTTACACATATCCCTAGTCAGGCTTTGCAACCTGCAATGATTTGTGGCCTTTTTCACAATGGGGTCTTGATCTCATCGGTCTCATCAATCCCCGCTCTTCACAAATCATCACTCTATCATTACTACCATAGAATACTTCACTAAGTGGGTGGAAGCTATTCCTCTTTCATCGACCAAAGCTAAACCCATTGTTGATTTTGTCTATCAACACATCATTTGTCACTTTGGTGTCCCACACAAACTCATCACAGATAATGGTAAATCTTTCAAAAACATCGATTTGTAGAACCTCTGTGATGCTTTCAATATCAAACTCAGCTTTTCTTCTCCATACTATCCCCAAGCTAACGGCCAAGCTGAGGCTTCCAATAAAACTTTGTGTAATATCCTCGCAAAGGTGACTAGTCGAGCTGGTAGGGATTGGCATCTACATATCCCTTTTTCTCTCTGGGCTTATCGGACTAGCATTCATACTCCTACTAGTGCTACTCCCTTCTCTCTAGTCTATGGGTCAGAGGTTGTCCTCCCTTTGGAGGTCCAGATTCCATCTCTTCGTGTTTCTCTCAGAGAATTTGTCTCTGATGAGGACTATCATCAAAATCAGCGTAGCTTGAGTTGCTAGATGAGTGGCATCTCAATGCTCTTGAGCATCATCAAGTCTATCTTGAGCATGTCAAACGTGCTTATAACAAGCACTTGCAGCACCATGACTTCAAAGTTGGTGATCTTGTTCTCAAAGAAAACCAAAATGTCACTACACTAGAAAGGAGTCAGCGTGGTAAGTTCACTCCTAACTGGATGGGTCCGTACGTAGTCACTCATAAATATGGGTCTGGGGCTTATCGTCTATCTTCCATGGATGGTGTACCTGAAGTGGAGCCTCTTAATGCCTTGCATCTAAGGCCCTTTTATTGTTAATATCTATCTTACACGATCTTAGTCACAAAACTAGATTCTTCATCCATCTACTAACTAGTCATGTATTTCATAGTGATTCAGAACTATGTGGTTCTCCACGTTATGTCTTTTCTACCTTAAATATGAGTATCATGGCTATACTCATGGCATTTTTCTTATGGATATGTTCCTCCTCATGGTAGGAACACCTTAATCACTACTTCATCTATCCCAAGTGTCTATCTTAATCGAATCTACTCGGGGCATGAGTACGTGTTTTTATACATTTTCTTCCCCTCTATCTGATCTATCTAGTCTAAACTCAGCTTCTTTCAAAAAGCTCCAAAATCTCCAAAAAAAAAAAGCTCCAAAAAAAAAAAAAAAAAAGATGCTATCCTAAAATTCCAAAAGATAGACTGATCCCTCGAAGGACAGCTATCCATGCATTATCAAATGAATCAAAAGATATAGACCATGCCCTTGAAGGATGGCTATCATCACATTCAAAATATAGACCACTCCCTTGAAGGATGGCTATTTATTTCATGGAATTTTCAAGGCTTCTCACATTGATCAGCCTTTAGCAATAAACTTCCTCTTTGGCAAGTTTGTTCACTTGTTCACATCATTGAAAGACTTCCCGTATCGATCAGTCTTTCTACATCTGGAAAACTTCCCGCATTGATCAGTTTTCTCTTCTATCAACACAAAAATCATGAAGTTGAGATATAAGACCTTTTGTGATCATATGGAGACCCTATTTTCCAATATGAGCACGTATTCTGTCCTTCGATTCATACTTACTTCTCGTTCCATCTATCTCTTAGATCTGGTTTGTGACTGACTAGTGTCAAGTTCATTTTATCTGTATCTATGGCCTTATATGCATCGTCTTTTCAGTTTCCTACCAAAGTCTCTATTTGTGGTCGGTTAGGGGCCTAACTTATCATTCTTTTTCCTATCTAGGTGTATCACTTTTTATCTTCTAAACTAAGATAATATCATTACATCCTTTGCTGTCACAAAGAGCATTTCCACTTAACATGTTAATTTAGTCAAAATCTACCATCTATCTATACTCATCTTATCTACTTTGTCTAAATACACATCTATCTATATCTATTTCATCAAAATTAAATTAACATCTTAAACATATCAAATCTAATCAATCACATCAAACCACATCACATCTATCTATCCTCTATCAGCACATGTCTATGACCATCAAACTTACACTACATCTATCTATATCTATTTTCATCAAAATTAAATTAACATCTTAAACATATCAATCACATCAAATCACATCACATCTATCTATCCTCTATGTCTATGTCCATCAAATCACATCTATTTATCCTCTATCAGCATATGTCTATATCCATCACAATTACGCTACATCTATCCATATCTATCAAAATTAAATGCATGAGTACAATCATATAACATAGAAAATGATGAATCTATATATATATATATATATACATGAGTGTCTGTACAACAAAGAATGGATGGATTTCAATCAAGCCATCTATATCATACATCAAAAATGCCTTCAAATCGAGGCTACATCAATATATCGATACAAAAAAATAACATATCTATATCGTAAAATCCGATAGGTGGAAGACACTATCTCCTCCACCCTCCTCTGGTCTAGGTTGTCTCTCCTAGCCACCACCTATCGAGCTAGAAGCACCTGCTGCTGGGGGCCTGCCACCACCTCGATCTCTCCCGGTGCTCCCTCCCTCTGATGCACCACTAGTTGTGGCTGTCGCTGATCTCCTCCTCGCACCGTAACGAGGCACCTCAGGGGCATGTTGTGCCAGGGCATCCTCATAGTATCTCACCTCGGTGAGGAGAGACTAATAAGTGCTCAGACTCACCATACCAGGTGCTCATAATGGCACTGCTATTGCTGCTGCTACTACTGGTGGTGGCCCTCCTAATGTCACACCCTGTGACCCGGACTCTGAAATAGTGCCTGTATCACCGTATTTGGCCCTGAGGGCCTCTCTGTGCCGATGGTAGTGATCCCTCTACTAGATCATTGTATCTCACTCCTGACGTGCTTGTGTCTCTCTCTAGTATCAGTGCATCCCTCTCCTCCATCAGAGCTCTAATCTCCTCGAGGGCAGCTGGTGTGTCTACGTCAGGGTAGCATGCTCTCCCTCTAGCCTCTCCAGCACTACAGCTATGTCCTCCTCATCTACGTCTATGGATGCTTGGTAGGTGTCATGGTAGCTCTGTAGAATACCATGCCACATAGCCATCATCTACTCTCGTCATCATCACTATCTATGGAAGGTGGGGCCTCCCTCAATGGATCTACGGGATCAAAATCGGTAGATCGGTCTCTCTGCTATCCCACCTGTATGGCCTATAGGTGGTCGGAACTGTCTGTACTAAGCCGAAACTACCTCAATACCCATATAAATGGGATGCACTCCCACATATCTGGCCTATGGCCCCTAACCACCCTACTCCATCTCAGCTCCACCAGGTGAGCCTCCTGACCAGCCCATGTCGGGTAGACCCGATATGGTCTCCAAATGACCTGCTCTGTGTCAGCGTCCTGAAGCACTCAACATACCACTCCACAGATCTCCCTGTATCTCCCGGGGCCATGTCATCACCATCACTAAAATCCATAATCAAGGGCCCCCTCTGCTACTGCATCCATGGAAGCCCGGATGGCCTGATCACTACTATGTGCTCATATGCCCAACAATGGAGCACAAAGCTAACATCGATACCTATCCACCTACCAGTGGTGTACATCCATAACTCATAGTATATCTGAGCTATCAGGCATCGAAAATGTGAACACCTATCTGAACTGCAGGATGTCACAAACACAGTCTAGTAATAAAGAATGGAAATCTCCCACCTCCTGAATCTGGTAGAGAAAATAGGAGATCACCATCTGAATCAGTGCTATCCATCTACTCCTAGCATCATCCTATCTATAATGTGAGGCTATCCTCACCACCCCGAGACACTATCTCTGAATCATCTACCCTGTCTCCATATAATCATCCTAGGGCCCTCTATCTGCTGCTCTCTCATGGAGTAATCTCAATCGGGTCCCCGGTGATCGGCAGCCTCAGATCCTATATATATCCTCGTGGGTGATGGTCATCTCACCCATCCTGAACCAGAAAGTGCATGTCCTACTATCCCATCATCGTACTAGTGCTCGCATCAACTCTACATCTCGAGGCACCCATCGGTAGTACCGAAGCCCCCGAGCCTCAGCTAGCTCTAGGTGATGCCAATCCACGTCAGTCACATCGGGAGAATGGTCTCTAGAAGCTCGGGAATAGCATCCCACATATGTAAAGCCTCTCATGTGCTACATCACACGACATCATGGATGGTGTTAGCTACTTATTTATCCAAATCCAAACATAAAAAAAAACATTCTATCACTTTCTTAAGTCTAAACACTCCAATCGGCATCGATTGAGTCAAATCGACGTCGATCTAATTTAGTCGATGATGATTGAAACCAATCGGCACCGATTGAATTAAATCGGCATCGATTTTTACAATCGACGCCGATTGAAAGGCCAAATGCCCAAAATGCTCTGGCCTCTCATTTATCTAGTTTTTTCCTAAAAACTAGCATCCTAATATGCTATTTCATGATAAAACTATATAGCAAGTTTGGGTAGATCCACTTACCCTAGGTCGTGTCCTCTTCCACTTCTGACTGCTCCCAGAGGCTTCCATGTTGCTCAAAACAATTTTTGACTCTCTCTAAATCAATCGTCACGGTCTAAATAAATCGTTCACATTTTCCTTTCTCATATTTATATGGGCTCAATGGCATGTCGTCACGATTTGTATGGTTGTATGGTCGTTGATTTTTTAGTCAACGTTGACTTTAGCTTGATCGACGCCGATTTAGGCCCATCATTGCCGATTGGTTGCAATTTTGCTTCTCCACATCACTTTCTTCCATCTCCTAATCTTTTTTCCATAGTGTTGATGCTTGGCTTATTTATCTAGTCATTATTATGACCTGAGTGTTGCCTTTTTGGCACATACTTTCGATATTCTCACCCATTTCGAGTCTGTTCCCTGTACATGGGGCACTCACATTTTTGGCAGCTTAAAGATAATGGGTCTGTAGGCACTAGCATCATCTGCTTTGTAGACCATCTGGTTGTCCCTACCAATGTGTCATTCTTTAAGTGCTACTATTTTGCAGCCCTCTTTACACTCACGGGTCTGTAGGTATTAACGTCATCTCATGCGAAGACCATCTAATCTGCCCTACCAATGTGAGTTCCTTAGGTTGCTGACTTTTTTATTATTTTTGTGCGTCATTAATGATCAGATCTACTCTAGGCATCTAGCTAGGGCATCCTGCATTTTCATCTACCTTTTTCAAACTTGGGATCGGTTGTTCTTTTTGGGACCCATCCCATCCCTAGTTTGAGGGGGATCACATCATCACTTTTTCTTCCTTTCTTCCAACTCCTTGTTTTTGTCTTGCAACTTTTCTTATCGCAAGTTACTCGACAAAAAGGGGCAAAATGTAGACACCTAAAATTGGTTACCCAATTTAGTGTCCCCCACGTTCGTTTACCTTCTCGGTAACCTGGGGCACGTTTATATCACCACTTCTCCCTTAGGGTATTATTTAAATATTTGATTTAAACATCTATCCTAAGTTTATTTCACCCCATTATGTTTTACCCATAGATAATTAAATATTAACTATTTAATTACACTTTTTACATGTATCTTAACCACTTATCTACCCCATATCAATTCCTAACCTCCCATATCTATTTTATCCATCTATCCCCCCTATTTCTCCTCCTCCCAAACCATGCAGTGGGATATTTCCCATATTTGAGGTGGAAGGATCACTTTCATCTTTCCAAAAATCATCCTTTTTGGCCATTTCGGGAGTCTGTTCCCTGATCGGCGCCGACCGGTACTCGGTCGATGCCAATTTTTTGGAGCGGCGCCGATTACATCTCGGTCGGCACTAATTACAAATACAGGGCTAGAATTTAGTTCTGGTTAGATAGAAAGAATGAAAGAGAGTTCTGAACATCAAGCCTGAGCATTATCTATCGAGCGAAAGCTAATTCCATCCAAATCAATCCCTGAGAGGAGTACCATTACTCTGCTCCTACCACATCGACATCGTGAAGCCTCCATTGATCTCTTGGTGACTCTGCTCCTGCATCTAGTGAAGGTGGAGCTTTGTCAGCATCCCAAAGGCTCCTGTAGATCCGGACATTGATGATCTAACTTTCATTTTCCGTTTCTCAATCTTCTGTAATTTTCCCCTAGTCGACGCCGATCGGTCCCGACCGAATGATGACCCGATTTTCTCTAGTCGACACCCACCATCTCGAGTCGATGCACCGATTTTCCTAATCGATGCCGATCTATACCTCGTGACAGGTAAAAGAATTCAGGTAACACAAATCCAACATTGTTTTCATAGTTTCCTATTTTCTATTTTTTTGCTTTATCTTGTTTACATCTTTCATTTTTAATCAAAAAAATCTAGACATTTACTTACATATTTTATCATGTATGCTTCTTTCTTTAATTGAAAACGTGGATTGACATCACCGAGGGAGCTTATCACTTCCCGGACCCACTTTTTCAGGCAGTCCACCCAAATATCTTTTAACGTTGTCTTTTTCTCACAAATATCTATGTCTCGCAAGTTTCTCGGATCTACTTTGCAGATTTCTCGTGTGCGCCCATCTTGTCTACATCGGCTTTCTTTTCCATCTACATCTTCGGATCTTGTCTTATCTATTAGGTATCGATTTCATTTGAGTTTCCGATCTCCTTTCCACCAATGATCCACACATGAGTCCATGTCGGATATGCATCCTACGACCTCTGGTATTCTTCTTAGGTCCACACACATGATCTATAATATCATCTTGATCTAGATGCATATGTTGAGATCCATTCATACGATTCTCTTGGAAACAACAAAAAAAGTTTCATATAAACCATGGTAGAGGTTCTCTTCTACTACCCATATAGGTGCATCAAACTTAGGTCTAGTGTTGAATCTCTAAGAAAATTCCTCCTCCATGCTCTTGAACCATGATTGAACACTTTCCAAAGTTAAGCTGCTATGTCATTACTCATTACATAGATCATGATATATGTCATTTCTCACTACAACTTGAAAATATGTCTCGCGATGGAGCCAAGATGTAGTCATTTTTACCCCCATCACAAAGGAAAGAAAACTCATGCATGTTTTCCTATCACCCGATGGGCACTTTGGGTGCATACCCAAGGCACGCGGGTGTCGAGTATCTCTTTTATGTGAGTTTAGTGTAAAACACCATCTATGATCCATGTTTAAGAGATTTGAAAGGAAGTAGGACATACAAGCACCATAGAGCTCAGAATGGCTTCTAGATCCTTGTAGTCATTCTAGACAGAAAGTGCTTAATAGATTAGAGAACTTAAATTAAAACAGAAAGGAAGTTATACAAGCATTCATACTTAGTTCATAGACATAAATGAAAAATGACTATGATGAAGGATGTATGCATCGAGAACCATTAATGCTCATATTCACGTAAAATGGTAACCTCATTACATTCATGGAGCCATTATAGAATTTCATAGAAAGGTAGACTGAGTCATGCATTATAAGCTGGATTCATATGGTTAGGCTCTAAAAATAAATTTATAACCCCAAACCTTTGATACATCCTTTCCTATGCCTAATTACCTAAGTTAACAAAGTCCTTGTAATATTTGTGCAAAGCTCGCCTCTATCTATATCTCCCCCTTTTACTTCTGCAAGCACTTTTATATATAAATAGCATTTTAGAACTACTAACTCATCCTCGTATGGCCTCGGATCCAATGCCAAGTGTCTAATTGTGGTCCTCCATGGGAGCATGTTCCTCCGGCCTGAGCTTTGCAGCTTTTACCATGATATCCTTCTAGAAGCTTCTACCGTAGGCATGTTCCTTCCTAGGCCAACCTGTCGCTAAGTTGGCACCTTATCCACTCCACATGCATAGTTGGGTCATGCTTTTCATGTGTCCTACCCAAAATTCCCAATATGGCTAAGTCCTGAAACCTTGGGTTTTTCGCGCGCGTGCCATAGTTTTCCTTAAACAAAGATGCCCCGCATGCTTTATCCTTACACGTGTTTCTTCAACTATGCCTTGTGCACTGTGTGCCTTTTTGTACTCACCAATATTTTAGGGGCCCAACAGATGCCTTGAATGAGGCACAATATTAATAGGATCATCTCGATGACTGCGCAGGGATAGACATACCCTCGTATGCTAAGTACATGACACAACAGCAACCAAAGTGAGAGGACTAGATCCCACACTCATATCTTAGAGAGCATAGGGGGACATCAAGCCTACGAGACGGGTTTAGGGTGAAGTGATGAGTTCACGAGTCCATACCTAGTTGTGGGCTAGGCGGAGGCTAGTCCGAGACCTATGATAGGTGGAGAGATGCTTTGCCCGGGATGAAAAATAGGTAGAGAGGAGGAGGAGATAGATGAGACATGTATGGATATCAGGTGGGGTGATGATTAGTCACCGGATATGATCAGTGTATATTTTTGGTATATATCAGCCTACATGTTGATGATAGTGAGGATGTATATGAGAATTTTGATATTTTGATCTTATACCGGCCTATGTCGAAGATGGTGAGGATGTATCTGAGTGTTTTGAGATACTTGTATGTATTTTTATCGGTGTATATTTGTATTGATACACAAACTTTCATTGTTATAGATGATGAGATTTATGGTATGGATGATGTACTTGTGTTTTAATTTCCATTGTTATTTGTGTATGGATGGAAACTAGGTGAATTAGGCATGGTGGAGTCAAGGTCATGTAGGCATGGTGGAGTTAGGTCAGTTAGGCATGGTTGAGTTAGGTCAATTTAGGCATGGTGGATTTCTAGGTCATGTAGGTATGGCGGAGTTAGGTCATTTAGGCATGGTTGAGTTAGGTTAGTTAGGCATGCTTTGGTTATGTTTATGGGTTTGATTTAATTGCTAAGTTATTGGTAGCATGGAAAAATTAATGATGATGAATATGTATGTTATGGTGTAAATTTCTGAAATATTTGATATGATGGAAATGTGAAATGATTAATGTATGATATGATGATGTAAGAAATAGGTAGATATACATGTTTGTATACTTGTATGTTTGTTTAATTTCCAAGTAGTGTATAAGATGGAAACTAACTAAGGTATAATGTGAATAGAAAAATTGGGGGTGGAAATTGGTTAGGGTAGAGAGTGGTGAGCTAATCTCCAGGGTCCCATGCCCTCATAGTGATGCCTCCATAACCCTGTAAAAGGATTCTTAGGCCGATGTAGTTCTCCCATAAGCTAGGGAAAAATAAGATGAGGTAGAGGAATGGGTGGGTAGGTTTTAGGCATGATTGAGTCTAGGTCATTTAGGTCTAGTTGGGTTTAGGTCATTTTAGGTATGGTTGAGTTTAGGTCATTTAGGCATGATTGATTTTGGTGAAAGGGGAATCCTTAAAACATAGGTATCGATGGTCTAGTCTTGTATAGGATAATCAATAAGTAATGAAGAAGGTGAATGGTAGGAGGAGACAAAAGATCTTCCTAATTGATAAGAACCATAACAAGTTCACCATACCTTAGATTGGATTATGAACAAAATACCTTGAAGGTGTTGCATGATTGACTATGCTAAGGGTGAAGAAATTCACATGATCACAAAATGTCATGTTTGTGGCAAGTCCCTTGAGAAGGTAGGAAATTAGGGTGAAAAGACAATGAGGTGAAAATGGTTGGTTTTTAGCATAACTTGGTGTAAGACAACATGCCTACTTGGCAAGAGACCTAAGATCAAAATAGGAAATTCCATGACGAAAAAGTTATCATTTTCTTATTTTTATTGTTTTTGATATATTGATCGATGTGGGAAGTCTATGTAGGATGAGTATATTATCTCCTTGAGGTATTCGTGAAGTTTATTAATGCAAGAAGCTTTTGAATATTTTATTTTATTTTTCAAGAATAGTCCTCTTTTGATGATAGACTAAGTACAATATGGATAGCTTTGTATAGTTGTCCTTTGAGGGAGAAGTCTATTTATAGCAGTGAGATAGAGAGAATAGATGTCCTTTTTGAGGGAGTCATATTTTTGCTAGAAGTTTGACTCAAGGAGTTGAATCCCATTTGAATTTTGATATTATTTTTTTATTAGACTGTTAAGTCATGGATAAGACTAGAGAAAATAGGCTCTTGGTTTGAAGGCAAAACCATAGCACACAGAGGCTAACTATGCAAGAGAGAGTTTACGTGATGAACGACCATGGGATTCCATCTTGAAAAAGATGAAAAGTATCCATGAGAATCATGCCATGAGTAGGGCCATGGTACTCATATTGAAGATAGGGATGAAAAAGTGATGGGTAATCACATGATTCTTGTTGAGTCGTGGATCCTTAAAATAGTTAAAATGGAAGGTGAATGGTGCTCAAGGGATGAGTGTTAAATAGACAGAAGGTGATATAGGACTTGATTAAACAATAGAATGGTCTAAGATGTAAGGCATTGAGGGCTCAAGTTTTGGTTTACCTTCAAGTGAAGACAAATGATAAGCACCTAATCCATAGGTATGAGTAACAATATAAGGTCCAAGCCAATTAGGAGAAAATTTTCCCCATTTACTTTTCTCCTCTTTGGTTACAAATTGATTTTTCTTCAGGACAAGTTTATAGACCTAAAAGGTTCATTCATGGACATGTTTGTCATAGGAATGTTTGATACTTTTTTTGGTAGATTTGGAGATGATCAATTGCATTAAAGAGACATTTTCTAATACACAAGTTGTGCTAAATGGTCCTAGCGAAAGTCATCATCATTAAGAATAACTTTGAGTGAGATACAAAGAGACATGAATTTAGAATTCAAGAGGTAGAAAAACCTTTGTACCATAGATCAAAGAAAAAGGTGTGGCCACAGTTGAGGTATGAATACTAGTACGGTAAGCCCATAAAACAAAAGGAATGTGCATGTGCCAATCCTTTCCCGTATCATCAACCACTTTCATAAGAATTCTATTCAAGATTTTGTTGGTTGATTCATCTTGGTCATTTGTTTGTGGGTATTAAGGTGAAGAAAAACTAAGTTGAATGCCAAAGGTGTCACAAAGTTACCATAGGGTTTTTTTTGAATTGTTTTCTGTTATCGATGAGGTAGTGAGGAATGCCAAAGTGATAAATGATGTGATGATTAATGAATTCATAGATTTTCTCAGCTTTTGTAGAGATGAGGGGGATGTATTCTACCCATTTAGTGTAGTATTTAGTTACGGTAATAATCATGTGATGACACTATGAAGAATGAGGATTGATCTCTCTGACAAGACCCAAACCCCATTGAGAGAAAGGACAAAGATCTTGTGCAACCTATAAGGCGTGACTAGGTGTGTGATGAAGATTAGTATGTTGTTGGCATTCCACACAATGTTTGATGTAGTCAAAAATCACACTTGAGGGTGGTCCAATAATAGCCCAAGCGAAGGATGTGTTTGGTGACAACTAAGCCAAGTTTCTTGATGGTATAAGGAATTTCAGAACTTGTAAGGCATCATAAGAGGATACCATCAAAACCACATTTATAAAGAAGGCCACCCATGATGACATAGCGAGAGACACTTTTGAGAAAGGTGCATTGCCCATTACGAGTAACATCGGGAGGTATAATTAATAGTGTAACATTCCCATTTTAAGACTTTAGAAATAAGGGAATTTTTTTATATACATAATGTTCTTTATTCTAAATAATCATAACTTAGAACACACATTCCATGCCAATCAATCTCATAACAGATAACCATATGTAGCTATAAATGACTTGGTGAGCTACCAATCTCTCATTTCATGACTCGATTAACAACCGATCTCTCATGTTAACTTAAGTATTTAATACTTAATGTATACCAAGTATACTTGGTTCTCTTACCCTATTCTAGGTATTAAGTGTTTTGTTTAAGAAACCTATCTGAATATTTGTTACCAATATTCATCTAAAATCACATTCCTTAAACTAGGTGACATAGGACAATGCAACCAACAGCTTGCAATACTTTGGCCAAATATTTCCAACATACTGTTCATGTTACTATTCCTAGATGGCATACTCGTCTAAATGGAATATGTCCTTCACCCCACTCCTCTGTTATCTAGAATGGTCTTCACTAACTTCAGTCAGTCCACTTGTCCAAGGTTTGACCCTAATGTAGGTTAGTGACATAATTTAGAATAGGGAATCACTCGCGATGACCTAGGGTATATAGACATACCCTATCGACCTAAGTTGATTGGATGTGCCTAGTTATCCTAAGTCATTGTGAGTCATTTCCTATGCTAGATCATAACTCTAAACTATCCTAGAGAGAAACTAAGTTCAAGTCCAAGTTTGGGTAGGTCTAGATGAACCAATGTTGAAGGGTGTTGCAACATGTCAACTGCAACCCTATATCCTTGTGAATACCCAAGTCTTCACAAAGATACAAATTTGTAGTTGGCATGTTCCAACATCCGACAAGACCACTTCATCTTGACATACACACCTTAGAGATCATTTCCACATAATTAGCTTAGGATTAAGATTAAGATTATAGCAAAATTACATAAACCTAATTCCAACAACCTTAAGGGTTTCCATCCCCATGTGTGTTGGTTAACTAATATGGAACTTCAAAGACTAAAGATTACTTTTATGTTTGATTAATGTTTTACTTAACATTTAATTAATTGAAAACAAAATCAACATCTATCAAATGATCTAATTAATGTGTCTCAACCATTCAAGGAATGTATAAGAACCAAAATAGGTTCTGATATAAAATACTTCATACCTATGAAGTCTAAATGGTTATCAAACCCATATATCATTAGTTTATTTTGCATCCTTTTTAGAAGAGGAGAACCTTCCTCATTATGGTTAAGTATTAGGGTTTATTATACCCATATCCAATTTACACATCCTAACATTATAACTACACATTCATAACATCATAATCAACCATTCAAGATTAAGTAAGGAACATTAATACATACAACTTAGTAAGTTGCATTAAAGTAAGGGAATTTGTACTAATTCCCATTTATCCAGACAATTTACGACATCGGAATAAGGATCCAATCATATATAAATAACAACATCAAGGATATGATTACAGATTTTTCCTTCTTCTTATGAACAAGAGAATAAACTTAATCGGGTTAAATAACTTTAGTATTTTCAATTCATCGAATAAAAATATACATCTTACAAACTATACATTACTTGACATATTTCCTATCAAGATCAAGATCTTTTAGATTACAACTTTTCTTCCTTCAATACATTTCAATAATAAATCAGAATTCTCTATAATGGTCAAGACTTTTAATTCAACCAATACATCATAAAAGTTATTACCTTCCTTTATCACTTACAAATTCCATCTGTAAAAATTGCTAGCACGGTTCAGTTCATTGGCCGAGCATGAAAAGCACTAACCATTAAAACAAAATGCTTTCAAATAACTATTTCATTAAACCAACTATGCTTTAATGAAATAGTGTGGTCAACAGAAAATAAATTATAGCAATAATAACCTTAAAAGAAGAACAATTAATCATTTAAATAACATTCAAAGAAATGTCATGATGTAATCTACCATCTAAAAACATGTTATCGATAAATACCGTTCCATACAATACTCTTATCCATATCAAATAAAAGTACCTTCTCTTTATTTCCTTTACAAATCATCTTAATTAAAAATTTAAATGCAATAAGAGTCTCACACATCAAATGTGGCATCCTAATCCCAAATGCAAGGCATAGCCTAATTTATTAAGTTAGACCAAATATCAACATTAAGGTAGAATTTACTCAATGTACAACATATCACATTAGTCCTCTATCTCATTTATTAAAAACTTTAACACAATTCAAGATAAAAGGCAAGTAGTAATGACGACTACTCAATACATTAAGGATAGTAGTGTGTCCGATCGATCTAAATCAAATGACTAGATATATGCAAAGGAAGAATGACCGAGATGAAACAAGATCGAGATTCTGAAATAATTCGGTTAGCCCAAATCCCATGCAAAACTTTAGAGAAGAGAATACAACCCATAACATCCTATTATATCCAAAAGTAATGGTCGAATTCACCTCGGAGAGCTCAAGAAGAAGAAGGATTCAAATTCCATGTTTATAAGGGAACTCCAACATTCTAACGTATAGGAAGAAGGTATCAAAGGACAATGCGAGGCCCCTCACTACCTCCCAAACTCCTTAAAGAAAGAAAATGCACGAGAAGAAGAGATCAATAGAATGCATGATTTCGTGATTAGAATAGATTTTTAACATGATTTCCCATCATGGAAAACCAATGAATGAGACATTAAACAAGATTAAAAGGATATGCAATGAAAAATTTGTAAAACACCATGAGGTCACTTACACCCCAACAGTCACTCAGACGTTCAAATTTCAATCAACATCCACAGTCTAACCAATTCCTCCAATGATGGAAATAAAACAATCAATGAGACAAACTCTCAAATGAGTCCTCATAGAGGTGAGAGAAATATATATTTTGGAAAGGACAGAGAAGGTTCTATACGTACCCAAAAATGTAGGTATTGTACTGCCGGAAAGAGGTTATAAGAACCCCAATGATGATTCAGATCTCTTTGCAAGGTGTTCGGAATCTAAAAAAGCTCGTCGAATGTACATTTACATCCCAAATGCTTTATCCAACCTCTACATGCTTTGTTCGACCTCTGCCCCCTTTTCCTTGCATTTTTTTCCTTAAGTTACAGGCCGCCACTTGCCTAGGTGGCGGTCTCATGACCACTACCCGGGGAGGGGAGATGGTTCTATAACCACCACCCTACACTGTGTGGCGGTCATGTGTATGTTGTCTAGAACGTTACAATTTCCTCAAACATAAAAATTCAAATTTCACCTACATTTCTCAACCACTAAAGCTTGCATTTATGTTTTGGCCACCTAGTAAATAGTGATTTCTCTTTGTTTATATTAGAAGAGATCAATTCAAACTTACCCTTTGGTAAATCCAAATGCTATAAATACCCAGCTTGTTCACAAGCAAATGGCCCCTCTCCTTCTGTGTTTGATTATTCAGTGTGTTTTGAAGTTCTTCCATGAGTTTCAATAGTTTTATATTTTGCATGAATTCTTAGCCTCTCCTTTCTACTTTAGAGATCATTTGATCTTCATACTTTCATTTTACTCCATTGTTGTCCCACACAGTCAGCTTAGCATAAGGTAGTTTTAGTTCTAGATTAGAATCCATTTGATAATCTTAGAGTTGCAGGTTTTGTTTTGTCATAAGAAATAGATCCCGAAATCTCGGTGTATTTACGTTATATCCCCACAATAAATCCTGCTAGGAATTGCATAGTCAAGCTCTGTTCACTTGCACTATCCCTCTCTTACTTGCATTGTATTTGGTTTATATCCAAAGCTACCATTGTTTGAGTATCTTCTTCTACTGACACTATCACATTCACACTTTTTGGATTCACGAGAACATGAAGGAATAAAGAGATCACACTAAGGGGACAAATTCACAACAAAACTAGATTTACCACTCGTCCTATAAACTCCGTGGTTTGAGCTATCAAAGTTGTAGTTATAATATATCAAATAGAGTAGAAAATTATTTCATTTCAGTTAAAAATCACTTTCAATATTGCCAGGGAAGCTGTGGGGAATGATAGTTTCTAAGAAACTATGATTCATTCCTCACTTCTAAGGTAGGATTGGAAGTCTTTCGATTAAACTAGTTAGTTATTTAAATATTTAGGATAAATTCACAAGTGCACAGGAAAATAGCTATATCAGGCTAACTTTCTTGTTTTAATTCTGTTATTAGATTAATTGTTCATTATCTGAATATATTAGAATAGTTTCTCTTTTAATTTTGTTCAAATATACATCATCAAAAATACAAAAATAAAAGGAATATAAGCATAGTGTAGATATATATTTCATAGTTAGTTTACTCATTTCAGTTAAAGTTGAATTATCTTTTGCATGACAATTACGGGACCCAGAGAGCCCAGGAATATGTATTCGAACCGGTAGTACCTCAACCAAATCTCTTCACAACGTTAATGATATAGATCAAGGGCTTAGGATTCAGGTCTTTCAAATGACAATAAACCCACAAGTAATTAGTGAACAATTGAGACAATTGAACATTGAAGATGAAAAAGCATACACATTCTGGTCAAATCAACCCAACTATAGATTGCCTTGATAGGATATCCACATGACCATACAAGAACTAGAAAGAGAACAAATATTTGGTTGTGATCCATTAGTTCTGCAGCCAGATGCAGGAGACCTTCTCATTGACATAGACATAGGGTTGCGTATACAAGTTTCCAGAACACCCATAAGGTATTCTAAGAAGATCGCAAAACTCCTGGTATTAAACATAGAAGCTAAAAAATCTTATGACCATTGGATAGTCAGAAGAAGAGATTGATTCTTCACATGACCATAACAGGTTCACAACAACCACGAACTCATGGTTATGATCCCCAAGTCCCACAACCCAACAGACCTACACGTAAGTTAAATATTGACACCATTTTACATACACTGGGTATTTATATCCTCACCACTCTTGACATATATCATAGCACAATTTTTCATATTAAACATAGAAGCCAATCAATCCAACAATTTCTGCAGGCTAGACCAAAAAACCACCCATAGTTTCTATAAATTCACTACACCTCTCGGTAGCACTTTTCATGACCTTATATGGAAATATACACAAAGCACCTACAGGAAAATTTCCACGTATCCAATAGACAATAGATATGATCTCAACAGAGCTCAACATTGATTGGAGCCTCTGAGAAGCTATTATATCTGAACGATCCATTACACCAATTCAGGTTAGGAGAGATTTCTTTGCCTTAGATTCACAGATTCCATTATTGCATGTTGAGGATATAAAATTTCCCAACTAGTTTTCTGTATCCACATATATTCCATTTCCATCGGTTATTTGCACGACACGACCTCGGGAGGTCGCGTACGAAGAAGGGCTACTTGTAGATTCCCATACTCGCATGTCAATTTTCTATCGTACAAAATTGGTGAACCTGACATGAAAAAAACAACTGTTCCCCTTTTATTTTCATTTCTTTCATCCATATTCACTCTTTCCCATTATTCTACGGGTATTTATATACCCCCTGAATATGTTGGGATACAATGATACGACAAACATCTCTTAGGTCTCGAAGAAAATTATGGTTAAAAAAATAGACAACTGTCACCCTCACTTTCTACATGGGCTGAAAATTATTCAAGTAATTACTTATCATCAAAAAATCCTAATCAAAGAACTAGTTCTAGTTCTTCATTCCAAATTGAGGAGTTTGATCATCTCACATAAACGCAACAACCAGAGCCCTCAGGCTCTAACAATATGATATTTATTGGAGAATCCATTTCATCTCCTCGGGTTTTATTTAGACCACAAATCAGTAGGCAGTTAGATCTACTCCCACTGTTGGATGAGGAGTACTTAGCACACTATGCTAGAAGCAAACAACACTTCCAAAACATGTACCCACCTATAGGAAGTTTGCAAACACAACCTGATACCCTGCTCCAAGAAAACACCCCCATTCCTCCACCTATGGGAAATACTCTCGGTGAAGCTTGGCAGGGTAATGATCAATTCATAGTAGGGTACCATACCCTTTACAACCTCAAGGTGTACAACAACCACCATTAAGGAAAAACACTATGTCTTCACCAATCGAGGTCATCTCAGCCTTAGTTGAAAAGGTTAGAGGATTAGAACTTGCTCAAGAAAATCAAAATTCACATTTCGGAAAGCAGGAATTCCCAACCCTCCACATCATCCCAGCCAAGTTGACCTCCTCACAGGAATAGGCACATTAGGCATGCCTCCTCAACATTTGTATAACTATCCACAACAAACACCAACTAGAACCACGTTTTCAAATGTTGCTCCAGTTGAAAATATGATACCTCTGGTTTAGTATAAAACAAACCGTACTGCAGTAATGCTCCTCCCTACTTGAACATTTATTCAAAATCACCACAGGGAGACATGTTCTCCTCTCCCGGGATGTTCACTCAACCACAGGGATTTCCTTATGTCCCTGCAAATACATATGCTATGCCATATCAACAACCCATTCCACCTCCACCCCCTCAGCAGGCACCATCAATGGTCGAAACCTATGCGGTAGGGACTTAGAATATTTAAAAGAGCCTCTATATTTCACCATACAAAGTATCATGCTTCCAAGAACTATTCTGATTTTTCCAAATACAAAGGGGAGGGAGATCCAAATGCACATATCAAGGCCTATGCCATAGCCATTCGATAATTACTCCCTTGGGATGCGGTTGTTGCTAAGATATTCCCTAAAACCTTAGAGGGTATTGCCCTTGATTAGTATTACAGAATACCTAAAGCCTCAATACACTCATTCAAACAACTTGTGTCAGAGTTTATCAAAGCTTTTGATATGAACAAATTGTTAAGAACAAGAATAAGGGAATTCTTACATATTAAACAAGAGCATAATGAATCTACTACCCATTTTATTCAAAGATGGCATACAATCCTCTACTCATTAGCAAGTGCTCCAAACATGGATCAGATGGAACTATGTAACTTATTCCTTCATTCCCTCAATAGAGAGATAAAGGAAGAAGTCCAAAATTTCCCACTAAGAACTTATGATGAAGTACTCAAGAGTGATCTCTCGAATAGATCAAGCGGCAATAGATAGTGGTCATAAGACATATGGAACAAACAGGGAAGATAATCATGCCTAATCAAAACACTACATCCGAATGCTGGGAATACCAATCAAGGACCCAAGATCCTTAACAAAAACCATGGGGTTATAACATATGGAGTAACAAACTAGGTTAAAAGGGAAAACTTTGTAAACATTTCACCACCCGTTAACAATCAGCGAAATAATAAATTTACTCCAACAATCAATGTAGTGGATTTTAATCATCCATCACGATAATAACAACAACAACGGAAAATACAGACACAAGGTCCAAATCGAAACCCAACTAGATATCAAAGTCAAAACCAAATGAAACAACCTCAAAATTTTAACTCTAATAACCAATAACCTAATTAGAATTTTGGACCACAACAGGTTTCAAATCAACAACCTCAAAACCATAATCCCAACTTGTATTGGGTTTCCACAAAATTCAAGGGCATGATATTAGGACTTTCCATGACTACAATAAGTTCATGAAATGTTTTCCGAAAAACCAAAGACAACTCTTTATAGATATGTTTTTAGCAAATTATGTAGTACCCATGACAAACACTTATACGGGAGCAGTTTCCCCTCAAAATACACCCTCAAGATCTTTAACGATCCGCCCCCAAATTACTCTAAGAATAATAGGTTAGATCCAAATGGGATGAGTAAGGGTGATATGACAAGAAATAATGATCATGAAGCCTCAAATTCATTAATTCCACTTTGGTCGCACCCAATTAGGAACTCGACCACAAACCAAGATAGTTGGCCTAGTAGAGTTAGATACCAAGCTACCCGTAGAAACCATAACAAGAACACAAGATTATTCTTCTCAACTAGTTCCAAACTATCCATTAGAACTAGAAAACATTCAACAAACATTGGTAAAACCCATAGGTGCTTATGATCTAATTAATGACCTAACAAAGACCTTCTCTCACATTTCCTTCTTGGATTTGTTGAAGAACTCTCCTGCCCATAGGGCTGCTCTCTTAGAAGCATTAGGTCTTGGTCATCTAATTAACATCACTCCTCCTCTTGAAATACAAGTAAACCATGTAGAATTTGATGTCTACCCTCCAGGGCAGCCAGATAGGGATACTTGAGTTTATATTTGATATAAGCAAAATGCCAACAAATGCTGAAATTACACGTAGAGGTGACCCAACCTTACATTTATAGGTATGGGTTTACAATAATTATGTTAACTATGTAATGATTGATGATGGGGCATCGAGTTAACATAGTACCATTCACTTTTCTTCAAAAGTTAGGATATGGAGAAACAAATTGTTCCACAACACAAAATACGTTAAGAGGTTATGATAGCCTTAAGGCTACTTTAATTGGGACCATAATTTTACCATTCACCTTAGGATCCAAGACATTCCTCACCTAATTTTATATTATAGATCAGGAAACCAACTTTAATATTGTCTTTGGTCGACCATGGATACACTACATGAAGGAAATCCCTTCCACATTATTCCAGGAAATAAGATTTTTGCACCTAGGGAAAATATTTGTGGCGCAAGGTGACCCAAAACCGTTCAATATACACCTAGCATAATTGAAGAAAAGACCAGATGTTCACTCTAAGTTTGAACTCCCAACGAATCAACTTAACAAACCAATCAATTCAAAAATAGAAGAAAAATTGATACTGCATAGAATTAGTGTTAGGAAATCATATATAGTGCTCACATTATTCATATATATGGATGAATAATATTATGTAATATATTATGAGTTGTAATAAACAAACTCATAATATCAGGTTAGTATATTATATACATGAGTTGTTTGGGAGTTATAACAACTCACATATATATAGATTTGTGGTTGAGTTGTTTCCTACTTAATAGGAAACTATCTCCCTATATATTTGAAGATTGTTCATTATGTAATGATCCCATATGAATTGAATATAGTTGATTATATTCATCTACAAATCTATCTATACCATTTCATTTGGTATCAGAGAAAGATGAGATCTTGAGTAGTATACGGGGAGTAACCATTATTGTTCATGGTTGTCCCTCCATATGAATTTTTATTTTGAATTACATTGAATTCTCTATTGATTGAATTCTACTACTAAGCCTGCTGTTAAAAAAGAGCGCATCTATGTTTTTGGCCTGTTCATTGGTGTAATCAACGTCTTTTCCTTTTTGTGTGGTCTGACTCTAGTGTTCATGTTAACTCTGTGATAAGATTACTCATGCATATGTCATTTGATGCCACTGGATTTCTCATTCTGATTCTTATCCGGATCTGATGGACATCCTCATTAAATAATGTTCTGCGTTTAGCTTTGGATTGATTTCATATTGGTATGAGTTTTTTGATATTGCATTACTCAGGCTCACACATCACAAGAGGATCTACAAACTTCTAGACAGAGCTCCAACCCATTTTGATACAACGTTTCAATCAGTTTGATCTGCGCATTGTCCTTACAAATTGTGTTGATCCAAGACTCAAAGGGAAGAAAGGCGACCCACATTGCATCAAAAACTTGGCCGCAGTTTATTGATCCTTGTTGTTCATTGTACGTTGTCAAAACAATCATTGCCTAGATCTCTGTACTCTCAGATTGTTGACAGTCATTACCTCTTCATCGTTGAGAATCAAAGCTGTGTTCTCAGCATGACATAGTGGTTGTGGTGGGACTGAATTCGTTTGTGTATATTCTTCCTCTGAATGAATTCGATGGAGCTCGTGTATTCCTTGTTACAAGTTCAATTAACTCTTGGTTGCATTTAAAGGCTTGTAAATCGTGGCATTCCACCTATCTGTGAGCAGCAGAAAAAATCTTTGACGTCTCCAACAGGAAACATGTCCCTCTTCAAAATATCTATGCATGTCCTTAAACATGCTCCGGTCCATTTAAACATCTGCCCTGCATGTGTTATCTATCATGTGTTATCCACCCAAGTTGGAGATTCTACATTTCATATAAACGCTACGGTTCTGTGATAAAGATCTAGTGACTCCTCTCTGATGAATTCTTCCATTTGATTATACAGATCGACCTACTTCCAATGATCAGATTCACTCTGTAATGGTGTATCAAGACACTCTCAATTTTCGCATGGACCGTGGTATTTTAGGAGCTCTCCAAGTGGTTCAGTCAACCCAGCATTTTGGTGTAACAACCCTTCATGCATCAGATCCGTGTTTTCCTCCAACGGAAATTGGTAATTAGTCGTGTTAGTTTTTTGTGATACAGTCGAATTGTATTGTTATAATACTAGTCTTGTCATCATTAGTCTCAATAGTCATTTTTTTAATCACAATTTGTTTATCTATTAAAATCCAATCTTTAATTGGATTTTATGTTAGTCATCAAGATATGTGTTTGTCATATTGTCAAAATAGTATTATCGAGTCTTGTCAATAGTGTCCTTGTCAAATATTAAAGAAAAATAAAAATTGCCTCACAGACGCATTTTTGGTGTTATCCGACGTCTGGAAATAATTGTTTTCACATTGCGGGGAGAGACAAAATAAAGTACAATGTGAAACTTGATGAGCTTCAAAGATATATTCCACTGAGTTAGCAACATGCAAATGGAGGAAGGAGGCATCGGAGGAAGGAGGTCAAACAACGACCTTGTCAGTCACCAACGACGGGGCCGCGTAGAAGCTGTGGTGGCATATGTATGGTGTGAGTATATGATTTTCAGTGTGGTTTCCATTTTCTCAGTGTGCTTCAGTTTGCAGTGTTCCTATTTTGTGTGGTATTTGATGGATGTTGGAAAGAGAGTTGTGTTGGAGTGTAGATGACTATCAGTGATCCTCTAACTACTGTACTTCTTTGGAAGATGGTCAGCTAGAAGAATACCTTCACTAGCATTAGTGACCATGTGCAACAAGACCTAACTAGCAAGATCCATTCAGGAGTATGTTCTTCGATGCATTTTTATTCTCAGTATCTATATGAGTGGAATTTCACATTGTGGGGGGGAATACATACCAATGTTCCATTCCCATTCTCGCACCCAAAACGACTTAGTCAAGGAAAGCTTCAGGTGGCGGTGGCGTTTTCTATGATGTTTGAGATCGAGTGGCAGCGATTAATGATAGAGAAAGATGAAAAGCATAATAATTCCCTGAAGGAAAAGCATAGTGAACAGATGAAAGCACAAAAGAAAAGCAGCATCATGATATTGAGGTTGTTGGTTGTCCTGTAAAACCATCCATGTTGAGGTTGTTGGTTGTCTTGTAAAACCATCCATATTGAGGTTGTTGGCTATCCTGTAAAACCATCCAGATCATGAGCACACACGGGCGGCATGCTGCAGAAGGAAGTGCAATTATTTTTCTCCCATGTTCGCACTAAGGGGGGGAATGTTAGAAATCATATATAGTGCTCACATTATTCATATATATGGATGAATAATATTATGTAATATATTATGAGTTGTAATAAACAAACTCATAATATCAGGTTAGTATATTATATACGTGAGTTGTTTGGGAGTTATAACAACTCACATATATATAGATTTGTGGTTGAGTTGTTTCCTACTTAATAGGAAACTATCTCCCTATATATTTGAAGCTTGTTCATTATGTAATAATCCCGTATGAATTGAATATAGTTGATTATATTCATCTGCAAATCTGTCTATACCATTTCAATTAGAAATTATGAATCTAGTCGAAGGCATTCTAGTACTCAAAAATGAGACTAATGTCATAGAAATGGTATCATTAGGGACTACCACAAAAATTGTCGAATTACTAGAGAAAGATCTACCCATTCTCCTACCATTTGATTATGTGGGTATAGGATACACCCTAGGAATTGGTTCCCTTCCATCAGATGAAGTTTGTATAGTAGAAGTAACTAAGGTAGAAGAAATAGACATGAGGAATGTCCCAACATCCATTTTTCCAAGAAAATATTGGACTCTCCACTTTGATGGAGCTAGATGTTGTTTTGGAGTTGGGGCAAGTGTGATCTTTACTTCTCCCGAGGGAAAGATCCTACCTTTTTCCTTTAAGTTAAACTTTGAGTGTACAAACAACGGGGCTGAGTATGAAGCCCTCCTCCTTGGCCTCATCATAGCTAAAAGGATGGATATTAGAGTGCTAGGAGATTCGTAACTAGTTGCAAACCAAGTCTCTGAGGTATATGAGACTAGAGCTGAGCATTTACAAATCTATAAAGTGGTGGTATTAGATCTAACCAAAGGATTCAAATTCATATCAATTGAAGCAATCCCATGAGAGTAGAACCTTCTCACAGATTCAATAGCAACCTCAGCTTCCTGTTTCACTCCAAACAGTGAGTTGGAAAATACAAGTTTCACGGTATCACTTCGTACTGAACCATTGGTGTGTAAAATACCAAAAAACCTGCTCCTGAAACATATAGAAGCTGAGAATGAGTATTTTTATCCTGGATCACTTTGATAGTGATAGATTCACTCTTGAATATCTAAACACCTATGTGGAGCTACATCTCACTCATCACATAGTGGATTTTTCCTTAATCCCACATTCCTCTTCCTATTTTGGAAATCCCATGATAGAATCTCCTCCACAAAAGGATCTCAATATCTTCGAGGTAGATAATGGAGAAATTTTGGAACTACCTCTGGCCCTTCCTGAATTTGAAGAAGGCAACACTTCCTTAATCAAAGGAATGATTGACATAAATATTGGGATAGAGGAAGAACCAAATATTTTGAAGTTAGGATCCTCGTTAACTCTAGAGGAAATATAAATACGTACTTAGATCCTTAAGGAACATAAAAAGGCTTTCACATTTAATTACAAATAAATGACGGGAATTGCACCATATATCATGGTACATAATCTTGTCACCAAACCAGATGCAAAGCCAATCAAGCAAAAGTCGAGACCAATGAAACCAAAAGTGGCTCTCATGGTGAAAGAAGTAATGAAACTTCTCTGACTGGGATTCATCAAACCAGTTGACTATTCAAAATGGGTATCTAATATCATCCCTATTCTAAAAAGAATGGGAAGATACGCATTTACATAGAATTTTGGGACATTAATAAAGCTTGTCCCAAAGATGACTTCTGTTACCATCTATCGACGTTATTGTTGATGCAACAACTAGATTTGAGCTTTTGTCTCTCATGGATGGATTCTTGGGATATAATAAAATCAAAATATTTGAACAAGATCAAGCCAAGACCATGTTTATAACTCCTTAGGAACTTATTATTACGATGTCATGTTATCTGTCTTAAGAACGTTGGTGCTACATACTAGCAGAGATAATGACATACATATTCCATGATCTTATTCATAAAATTATGGAATCCTACATGGATGACTTGTTGTCTAAGGCCAAGAAGCACCGTGATCACCTAGAGGTACTCATGTATCATTCTCTCACGATCGATCGAATCGCATCACATTGAACCCAGAGAAATACATATTTGGCATGACGAGAGGCAAGCTTCGGGTTACATTATATCCTCACGAGGGATTGATGTCAACCCATCAAAAATCAGGGATATTCTTGAAATTATTCCACCATCAGAATAGTCTAGTATCATATCATTTCTTGGGAAACTTAGTGCAATTTGAAGGTTCATTCTGGACTTAAGTTTTGGTTTTCATCCAATCAACAATTTATTAACAAAATATTATAGCATTGATTAGATAGAATAATGTAACAAGGCCTTTTAAGTAGTTAAACGATTCTTGTTTTCTCCTCCCATGATAATGACTCCTAGACTAGATCATCCTTTGATCCTATATTCGTGAGCTAACAATGTCTCGCTAGCTTTGAATGTTGGCTCAAGAAAACGATGATAAATGAGAATGTACAGTCTATTTCATTAGCCAGATGTTACTTGATTATGAAACACGTTATAAACAAGTAGAAAGAGAATGCCTTTCCATAGTCTTCTCAATGAAATGCTTAAGACATTACATGTTAAATCAAGAAACAAGAGTCATTGTAAAGACAAATTATTTATGGACATTCCTCACATAAGGGTCTTTATCTAAAAAGGCTGGATATTTCATAACCTTAATGGGTGAGTTTGAATTAACATTTGTAAACTAGAAATCCGTTAAGGGACAAATCATTGCAGACTGGTTAGCTGAAAATCTGTTAGATGGAGGTGATCTGGTAGATCTAGAATTTCTCGAAGAATGCATATATTTTTTGAAACCAAACCCCCCATCTCTATATGTGCTTGGTATACTAACATCATCAATTTTATCATGGACCATACATACCTGAGAAGGTGCCACATCATAACAAGGAAGGTAGTTACACATTATCATTGCTAAATATGTTATTTTAGAGCAGGTTTCTCTATCGTAAAGCCTTCGATGGAATTCTTTTAAGATGTGTTGAAAAGGAGGAATCCAAAAAGTTTCTTTACGAATCCCATAGTGGGATATGTGGAGGAAACTTTTGTGGTCATGCTACTGCTTCCAAAATACATCGGATGGGCTATTTTTGGCCGAATCTAGAACATAACGTAGTATAATTTGTGCGCAAGTGCCATAAATGCCAAGAATTCTCCCACAAGATTCATATGCCAGAATAAGCTCTGCAACCAATCTCAACCCCATGGCCCTTTTCCACGTGGGGCCTAGATTTGATAGGGAAATTCTCTCCCTCATCATAGATGGCCATAACTTTATAATCACAACCACAAAATATTTTACCAAATGGGTAGAGGCCATGCCTCTTACCACCATACCAGGTTCTATAATTGCTAAGTTCATTTTGAATCAAATCATTTGCAAGTATGGTGTCCCGCAAGTCATTATATCAGATAATGGTACATCCTTTAAGAACAATGAGTTCTATGACTTATGCAATAAATTCAAAATAAACCATCATATGGCCTCTCTTTATTACCCTCAAGCCAACGGACAAGCTAAAGCCACAAATAAAACATTAAAATCCATTCTCCTCAAAATAGTTAAAGAGAACAAATGACATTGGAATTTAAAATTATACCCAGCCTCGTGGGCCCATCAAACCTAAATAAGAACACTAATAGGGGTAACCCCTTTCTCATTAGAATTCGGCGAGCGCAGTTCTCCCGATTGAGGTCGAAATACCCGGTCTCTGCGCACCTCATTACAAGGGTTCTTGGGAGAAGAAGCCTATAGAGAGGCATGCCTTTCTCAACTAGAGCCTTGATGAGGCCGGGATAAATGTTGAACAATGGCATAAAGCCTATATTGACCGGATGTGTCCATAATATAACAAAAAGGTCTACAAGCGAGAAATATACAAGGGAGATCTAGTTCTAAGACTAGACAACCGGATTGATAAGAAAACCGGCGAAGGAAGGAAATTCTAGCCCAAGTGGTTGGGCCCATATCGAGTCATGAAAGACTATGAAAATGGTGTGTATCTCTTATGTACACTAGAAGGTGAGGAATTCAATGAAACTGTCAATTCCTTGCATCTTAAATGGTTTTACACATAGGTCATCAACATCACCATTTGTATATTATATCTACCTACATTGCATTAGTCACTTAGTTGTTTCATTTTGTTCACTCGTTTCAGTAAATTTTGTGGTCAAGGAACTTATTCTTAAGAAATTCATTATAAGATTATGAAAATATTGGCAAAAGCATTCAAATCATATCTCTTCAATTTTCATAATATCATCAAATAGTTTCAAAATCATTTCATCAATTTAACAGACAAAGTCTTGACAAAAACCATACCAAGGCCTGCATACTTGGTCATACTCATTCTTTTCTACTTGGTTAAGTTTTTCTTACCTACGGTCTATTCTAGAAGCTTCTTGGTGTCACATCTATCCTTCTTACATCTCTTTGAAACAAGGATACTCCAAAATCACAAATCAGAAATGTCAAATTAAATCAAAATACTAAACAAAATAGAATATTTTATTTTTACACACTTCTTTGCCCCACCAACCTTCGGTGATGAGCCTGCATCTCTTACTAGTGATACGAGGTTGAGAAAGGAAATAAGTTCCCTTACTCGCCTATGTCCTGCCTTCAATGATGAGCCCATGCTTCCTACCAGTAGCATGAGACAGGGTGTAGGGGGTCCATTCATGCAAATTAGTGAATATTAATATTTTAAAGCAAAGTATATTAAGTGAAATTAAGTATCCAAATTCCAAAGAGATCAAATCCTCAAAACCAGATTTTGTCAACCAAGTTTCCATCCATGGATCTAAGTCTAGATAAACTAGAAAATAAGTTGCATTCTAAACTATGTAGTAGTTTCGAGTAAGAGTAAGTACACAAGTTTGAATTTGATTTTTGTCAATACCTTTTCTTTCTCTCATCATTTCCATTCATTCAAACTCATATAATTTGCACCCTTCCCAACTCTTGGTGTTGAGCCCTCGCATCTTACTAGTTGCATGGAGTTAGGAGTGGGGCAAGTTCATCTCATTATCACTACATATTCATCACATTTTTCCAAAACAAGAAGAAGCAATGAACATTACCCAAAGATGCAAAATTTTTAGTACTATAATATGTTTTCATCATCACGTATCAGCATTACAAAAACAAACAAAAGAGAAACATTATGTTCAGCATTCATTATCACTTGTCATCCATTGCATACATTCTGAAAATCATATAAAAACAAAGATTCTAAAAACATCTAGTATACACATGGGAAATGAATCACAAAATTCTAGATACAAGAAGATCTAGATCCAAATATATATATATATATATATATATATATATATATATATATTTAATCATGTTTCATATACAATGCCATCATGCACTACACATGGTCAAAATGCTTAATGAGCCCGAAAATACAAAAAAACTCGTATAAACATCCAACAAAAATCACTACAAAAAGACACCATGATCTCTCAATCCTTGTGGGATCCCTCAGAGTGCACGTGCACGACCGCATCTAGGACTCTGATGTGACAACACTTTGAATGAACTAAGGGATCATGATCATGGACAATAGCTGTGGTCTCACTATGAGAATGGCTCCTCCTCATCAAGCGCTCAGTAGTCCTATATCTAGCCAACTCAGTATGAAGAGAGGTCATCAACTTCACTACCTTCCAGACAGGGGCAAACACATCAATATGTCTACTAGCTGCTGAAGGCTCTCCCACGTCTGCAGTAAGCTTGGCCTGAGTACTCTCCAAAGGGAGTAACAGGTGTCCACACACACTTGGTGAATCAAGTCTCGCCACCCCTCAGCATTTGCTTTGCAAATAAAAAAGAGAAATAAACAAGTTATAAAATCACCTAAAATAAAGTCAAAAACAAACGAAATAACAAAAGGGAAATATCAACTAAACATTTTTAGATAAAAATCGATAAAAGAGTAGTAACTCACTCAGATATCTAGGCATCTAGTTACGATCTCTAGGATCTGCATCTTCCACCGACACTTGCCACCGATCGTGGAGCTTCCCCAAATCTAGAAAGAAGTGAGTTCCTTTCACAAACTCATCATCTCCCCCAATGTCCCGACAGGGAAACTCCTCTGAGATCAGGGTAACCTTCTCTGCACTCTCCTCCACCCTCTCAACCCTCAAGATATCTTGAGTGTCATACCACTCAGAATCGCTATCATCCTCCTCATTTGTCCCACCAGCCCCACCTCCAGTCTCATCCCCCACTGTCTCCTCCTCTGTCTCCTCTCCTGTGAACTCCTCAGAGTCTGAGTCCACATCAATGGGCTCATCTCCCTCTCCACTATGAGCAGGACTAGGCTCGATCTGAAGTAAAGGTGCTCGAGGAGCACTAGCTTCCCCTCACGCATGAACCACCCACCTAGCTACGATGGGAACCCCAAGAGTAACCATGGTCCAACCTCATCCTCTAGGAACTCCCCGACCTCATGAACAGAATAGTATACTAGCCCTACTGGAGGAAATATATCAATGTAGGGGAGGCCAAACTATTGAGGTACTCTATCAAAGGGGTGGGTCTCCAACTTCCCCATCCTGTCTATCAACTAACCTGTAGTATAGCAGGCGATCAGTGTATGTGTCTCCTCTCCCCATAACCCTGTTATGGCCTAATAAGGAGTGGCCTCCATGTCTGCAATAGTCAGAGAAGCCACTTTGGATGGTGTGGTGTCCTAAGTACAGGTCATTCCTATCCACCTTTCTTCCCTAATATCCCCCAGATCCTCCACCTGTACACCTCTCCCACAGGAATGATGCGCTCATACACCCAACTCATAACTAGAGTAGGATGACTCAATGACTATCCTCTGTAATCTAACCACCCTATATAAATCATGGTAGGTGGTCCCAATAATGTCTACTCCCCAAGTGTAAACATGGCCATGGGCCTCAATCTATGTAATAATGGGAGCCCAATAGTATAAGAGAGTATCCCCTCCCTTGTCCCCAATCAACCGTGAGGCCAAGATACCCATAATAGCCTTACAGATCATAGGGATAGGAGAAGCAATAATGGAATAAACCTTCACCCCCTTCTTTGAGCCCATGGAGACAACAACATCTCCCATGTAGGTAGCCCACTGAACCATCTGAGACCTAGATACTATTGTCTTAAGAGACAGCTCACCTCCCAAGAATCAAAACCCCCAATATGCGATAGACATCCTCCAGGGTGATAGTCCACTCACCCCTAACACCTAGAAATCAGAAGGTATTCCATTCGCATCCCAGTATGAAAATAAGTCACACAATATGTGACTAGTAGGTGTAACATGAGGAACCTATGTAATCCTCCAAATATTGGCCCTCTATATAGTATCTCGCTCTGCTGGGTCCGGTGCCTCTAACACTGCTGGGAGCCAATCACACTCCCTCTCTCTACTCCATCTGATATACTCCTTCTTCTGCATCCACCCAAAATAGAGAAAAAGAGTAAGTTAGTAACATAATCCAACTGGAAAAATCATCAAGAACATATAAAATGTCAAAAATGTAAAAATAATTAAAAACTACATATTTTTTTGCATTCTGCATTGAAACCACCGCTGCACTGCAGAGCGGTGGTTCCCTACCACTTACTTCGAGGTTACGGTACTATAACCACCACCTTATGGGGTGGTGGTCACGTAACCGATAGCATCATAGGGTGGCATCCCATGACCGCCACCCTATGCAAGGTGGCGGTCCTATCCCAAATCGATGAATGCCTCTAAAGCCCTAAAAACACTTAAAACAAGTAAAATTACATTGTTTTTAAAAAAATAATGACCTACCCTATGGCCGCCCTTAGAGACTCATTTAAAACAAAAATTTCCAAAAATGATCCCCCCAAGACAAAGTTTTCAACATTTTTACATTTTAGGTTTAAAAATGATAAATTGAGAAGAAATAATCTGAGACTTTGTGGGTCGATGTCCTACTCTCGAAGGCATGATCACAATCTCGTAATGAACATTTTGACTGTACTCTCGTCAAAAATGGTTACCGTGGGTCCCAGAGCTCAAAAACCACCAAATCGACATGTGTAAATGAATAGTAAAATGAGCTCGTTATATATATAGTATTCTAATCTTGTTTTGAGTGTTCTTACACAGAGTTAGAGCACCAACAAAGGTAAGTTCTCATCCCCACGTAAATGGTAAGTCCTCATTTCATGTTAATTTAGTATTTATTTTTTGATTTATTTTATCTATCTGTACTTGAGTTCTCTTTTCATTTTGCAAATAGTGGGAACTTGGATAGCGACATTTCGACACACGGGCATGTCAGGTATAGCTTCTAACTCCCCATTTTGGGACCACCATACTCGGACCCACTATTTTATGCCTCTTCATGGCTAAAACACCTCTCTGAGGGGGTAATATGTACATACCCAAAAATGTAGGTATTGTATTGCTAGAAAGAGGTTACGAGAACCCCAATGATTATTCGATTTCTTTGCAAGTTGTTCGAGAATCCAGAAAAATCACTAAATGTACATTTACATCCCAAATGCTATATCTAGCCTCTGTATGCTTTGTTCTAACCTTTGTCCCCCTTTTCCCTACATTTTGGTCCTTAATTTATAGGATAACCGCCCTACCTAGGCGGCGGTCTCATGATTTCTGCCTAGGACACGGTGGCATTACGTAACCATCGCCTTGCAATGGGCGGCGGTCATGTGCTTGTTTTCTAGAACGTTACGATGATTTCCTTAAATGTAAAAATTTGAATTTCACTTTGCATTTCTCAAACACTAAAGCTTTCATTTATGTTTTGGCCACTGGTAAATAGTGATTTCTCTTTATTTATATTAGAAGAAATCAATTCAAACTTACCCTTTGGTAAATCCAAATGCTATAAACATCTAGCTTGTTCACAAAAAAATGGCCCCTCTCCTTCTGTGTTTGATTATTCAGTGTGTTTTGAAGTTCTTCCATGAGTTTCAATAGTTTTATATTTTTCATGAATTCTCAGCCTCTCCTTTCTACTTTAGAGATCATTTGATCTTCATACCTTCATTTTATTTAATTATTGTCCCACATAGTCAACTTATCATAAGGTAGTTTCAATTCTAGATTAGAGTTCATTTGATAATCTTAGAGTTGCAGGTTGTTGTTTTGTCACAAGAAATAGATCCCATAATTCTCGGTATATTTGTGTTGTATCCCCACAATAAATCCTGCTAGGAATTACATAGTCAAGCTCTATTCACTTGCACTATCCCTCTCTTACTTGCTTTATATTCGGTTTATATCCAAAGTGTCATTATTTGAGTAGCTTCTTACATTTAACGCTATCACATTCATATTTTTCTCGGATTCATGAGAACATGAAGGAACAAAGAGATCACACTTGGGGACAAGTCACGACACAACTGGATTTACCAATGTTACGTAAACTCTAGGTTTTAGCTATCAAATTTGTAGTTATAATATATCAAATAGAGTAGCATTCATTTTATTTCGCTTAAAAATCACTTTCAATATTGCCGAGGAAGCTATGGGAAATGATAGTTTTGAGAAACTATGATTCATTCCTCACTTCTAAGGTAGGATTAGAAGTCTTTTGATTAAACTAGTTAGTTATTTAAATATTTAGGATAAATTCACAAGTGCATAGGAAAATAGCTATATTAGGCTAACTTGCTTGTTTTAATTCTGTTATTAGATTAATTTTCCATTATCTGAATATATTAGAATAGCTGCTCTTTTAATTTTGTTCAAATATGTATCATCAAAAATACAAAAAAAGAATATAATCATATTGTAGATGTATCTTTCATAGTTAGTTTGCTCATTTTAGTTAAAGTTGAATAATATTTTACATGACAATTACGGGACCCAGAGAGCCGGTGAATACGTATTCGAACCGGTATTACCTCAACCAAATATCTTCACAACGTTAACATATATAGATAAAGGGCTTAAGATTTAGGTATTTCAAATGATAATAAACCCACAAGCAATTAGTGAACAATTGAGGATATTGAACATTGAAGACGCACAAAGCATACACATTATGGTAAAATTAAGCCAACTATAGATTACCTCGATAGATATCCACATGGCCATAGAAGAACCGAGAAAGAGAACTAATATTTGGTTGTGATTCGTTAGTTCGAAACTAGATGCGAGGAGACCTTCTCATCGACATAGACACGGGTTGTGTATACAAGTTTCCGAACACTCGTATGGTATTATGAGAAAATAGTACAACTCTTGGTATTAAACATAGAAGTTTTGAAAAGGCTTATGACCATTGGATAGTCGAAGAAGAGATTGATTCTTCACATGACCATAATAGGTTGACAATAACCATGAACTCATGGTTGTGATCCCCAGGTCCCACAACCCAACGGGCCTACAAGTCAGTTAAATATTGACACCAGTTTACATATGCTGGTATTTAGATCCTCACCACTCCCACCAGATATCATAACGCAATTTTCCATATTAAACATAGAATCCAATCAATCCAACATTTTCTGGGCTAGAACAGAAAACCACCCATAGTTTTTATAAATCCACTTTACTGTCACTACCACTTTCCATGACCTTGTCTGGAAATATACATGAAGCACCTACAAGCAACTTTCCATGTATCTAACATCCAATAGAGAGGATCTTGGCAGAGCTCGACATTGATTAGAGCCTCTGAGAAGCTATTATATATTAACAATCCATTACACCAATTTAGGTTAGGAGAGATTTATTTTCCTTAGATTTGTAGATTCCATTATTGTGTGTTGAGGATATAAGATTTCCCAACTAGTTTGTCTATATCCACATATATTCCATTTCCACTAGTTGTCTCGGCATGACCTCGGGAGGTTGGGTATGAAGAAGGGCTACTTGTAGATTCCCATACTCACATGTCACTTTTCTATCATACAGGTTCCTTCATGATTTGATTCCAAGAAGGTACAGCCAAAAATCATCATAGCTTAGCTACAGGCATACAACTATCAACAAATTTGTTCCCTCAAATCTTGCTCAGAGATCAAAGAATGAAAGAGTCCAGAAAACCCCATATTCAGAACCAGTTTCCATAGTTCAAAAACAAGAAACAAAAACCATAAGTTTAAGGATCATCCTTAATGTTCATGATATCCCAATCAGGAGGGTTTTAACAAGTTTACCCCAGCAAGATACTCAAGAGGTCAATCCAGTTAAAGGACAGTTATTCAAAACCCAACAACATCTACTTCAATAGAGAAGAAGACAACAAGAATAGAGCAAATAAATCTCAAACATAGCTATAAGGACAACTTAGATTCGACTCTGAAAAAGCCAACCCTCAACACATTCCAAACCAACAGGATCTCACCTCTGAACTTTTAGTTCAACACTTGATTACTTTAAAAACATAGTACTCATAAAGGATCAAAATAAAGACTTCAAACACAGGGATCCCAAGCACGAATGCCTCAAATCAAAGTTTCCAAGACACGAGTAACCCATAGTTTCCTTAGAAGAACCAAATTTGAGTACCCATTTTAATCTGAAAATTTTAAAAATTAATAAAACCTTCAATCTTGTTTCTATATAAGAAGAACCCAATAAGGAAACAGAGATTCCAAACATTACATGAGTGCTAGATTCCATCATGATGAATCCAAAAAGAGATAGAGTATACAGAGGGTTCAAGAAGAAGGCATGTATAATTATTTTTTCCATAAACAAATTCAAGTTTATACAAATTTTATATCAAGCATGCATAATCTTAAAATTTGAACAGGGGTAATATAACTTCCACAAACCAAGAAGTGACAACGAAGAGTATGCTTTACATCCACGTAACCTAAGCTATGACTTGGTTTGAAACTTAAAGACACATATATGATTTCCATAACCCATTTTTTGATCAAATAAGAAGGATTCACGCATGCACTTTTTTCCCAAAGTACCACAAGATTTAAGTGAAGTTTAACAACAAATTACTAGGAAAACAAGTCATGACTTTCTTTCCAAGAAGAGATTCATCAATCAAAGAATACATAAATTATTCAAGCAAGGAAACCAAATAACCATCACAAAAATAAAAACCCAATTATCTCAAGAGAGAAAAGTTGTTTTAATGAAGACACTTAGAGAAAAGTAGAGAAGCTTAATGGATAGAGCCTATCATGCCTGATAGTGCTTCTATCTATTCGAAGAAGATTTCTAGCCGAGCCTTCACAACTCCTTCTCCAAATGAAATCAACAACTAGAAACTTCTTCCTCAAATTCCTCATATACTTCCATTGGATCAAAAATAGTCCAAGAGAGTCAAAAATAACAACAAACTGAAAGTAGAACTACTGGTTCGAAGAACCAGATAGCTCCATGCAGAGAAAAAATTGGAATGCATGAAAGACCAAAAACTCCCAACAAATCTACTCACATGGTTTCCAAGGTGGTTTTCTCACCAAAAACGATGACAATTAATGTCATTAATTCCCAATCTCCCACCTAAATCTCCATGCCACCGCCATCCAAAATTGGTGAGTCCAATTTTAAAAAGAACATGCATTGTTAAATTTAGAGATGGTGCTAGCTAGGATCACCTCCAATTTCCATGCCCCTATCAAACTGATAGTACTTAATGATTTAAATTCAAAAATCAAATCAAATAAAATACTTAGGAACCGTCGCCATGCCTTCAACTTGCCATATGACCCCCTTAGGTCCCCTTCTATCCTCACATTAGTTTAGGATAGATATCATTAGCTTAGGGTATGACCTTAGGTTAGTTTAGAAAATATTTACCTTAGGTTATCTTAATATTTCCTTAGGTAAATTTGCCACCTTAGGATAGGTCATTCTTTCTACTAATGTAGTATTAGGTAATAGGTTAGAAATATACCTATCATCACCTTAGGTTATTTCCAAATCCCTAACTTAGAAAACATGCAACTTAGGTTAGGATGAACAAGATTAGAGTAGGCATAGATATACGGTAGATCCAGTTTACCTTAGGTTAGAATCTCGTTAGGATAGATCTTATAGATCTAGGACTTAGGCTTTACCCTCAATAGTCTTGAAGTAGGCCTCTTTCCAACTTACACCATTCAACATTCTGGAGAAGTTGACAAGAAGATATGAGCACACGACTTACAATAGAAAGCACAACATGAACTTCCAAGAAGATCAATGAAATTGTAATCCTACAAAGGCTCAGTATTTTATTTCCTTCAACCTCTGAATGTCAGTTTTCCATTCGATCAAGTAAGAAGAATTAAAACATACCTTGGATCAATGGAATTGATCCAAGGTCTCATTATTATATAGAGATAAATTTGCAAACAACTTTACCAGTTTACAACCTCAAACAAAATGGATTCCTTGCAAGCAACAATATTTCAGCAATTGAATCCAAGAAAAGAAATAATTTATCCATGGCAAGCATGATTTCAATAGTCAAAATAATACACCTTCTTGGGACAAATCACATGTCAATGCTTGCATTGCAAAGAGGAGAAGTTAACAGTTTATCATAGGTGTTACATACTTCCCTCCTAAAAAGAATCATCATCCTGATGATTAACTTATTTAAACAAATTTGCATCAAGGAAAATCCATTTATTAACTTTCTTTTCACATGTTCATAACATTTCTAGATTTTTTTAATTCAGCGTTTACGTAGTTGTTTATTTCAAACAATGAAATATCTGTCCAAAACTAGCAGATTTATTGTCATAAAAGAATAAAATCACAAATTTTATCAGTCAATAGAATCAATTCTGTCCAAATAAATATGGAAAAGTAGTTTTCATGTCTTCCATATTTTACCAAGTTGCACTATCCTCATTAAACTAGTCCTCTTTGGACCTTAAATTTTCTTATGTCATGATTTCTTAAGTGCAGTGGTGAGTTTCCAACACTTGAATAGGCTTAACTAAGATTATTCTTGGGTCTTGGACTGTAAGGAATTCAATTTAACACATGTGATAAATCTGAAACGTATTTCTTAAGCAAAGAAATATAGAAAACATCATGTATTCGTGAAAAAGTAGGGGGTAATGCTAAACGATAAGCTACAGGGTTGATTACTTCCATAATTTCAAATGTCCCACATAACGAGGTGATAACTTGGTAGTGTTGCCAAAAGTTATAGAACTCTTTTTCAGTTTAACCCGAAGAAATACCTTCTCACCAAGTTCAAATTTCCTATCAACCCACTTTAATCCAGAATAACTATTTTGCCTATCTGTGGCTTCTTTCAAGCATTCACAAATCATTTTAACTTGTTGTTCCATTTTCGTAAGGATTTCAGGTCCAATTACCTCTCTATCCTCAATGTTGTCCCAACTAACATGGGTTCTGCATTTTCTTCTATATAATTCTTTGAAAGGTGCCATCTTTAGAGATGCATGATATGTGTTATTGTATGCAAACTCAACTAATGGAAGGTACTCTTCCCATTTATACTACTTGATCCATACAATACATTCTTAACATATCCTCTAAAAATTTATTAACTCTTTCTGTTTGTCCATCCATTTCGTATGATACACAAAATTTAAATTCAACTTAGTTCCTAAAGCTGCGTTAAGTGTTTGCCAAAACCTTGAAGTCATTCTTGGATCTCTATCAGATATGATTAATTCAAGTACTCCATGTAATATGAAAATCTCATGAACAAACCTTTTTGCTAAAATAGGCAAGTCATCCTTAAGATTACCAGCAATAAAGTGTGCTACTTTGGTTAGTTTATCAATAACAACCAGAATAACATCATGCTTATTTCTTGACATAGGAAACCCTTGTACAAAATCCATGCTTATCACTTGCTATTTCTCTTGCGGTATCTTTGTGAGGATACAATAAACCAGCTGGATGCATATGTTCAACTTTAACACATTGACATTCTAAGCAATGTGTCACAAACTCAATTACATCCTTTTTCATCCCCTTCTAGAAATATTGTTGTTTTATATCAGCAAGCATCTTTGTAATACCAAGGTGTCCAGAAAAGGTGAATTGTGAAATTCAACTAATAATTTCTTTCTTAAATCCTTTAGCAAAGGTACATAAACCCTGTTTTCAAATCATAAGATTCCTTCATTATCAAAGTGAAAACCTTTATATCTCTCATCATTTGGATCTGCAACAAGTGTTGTTCTTACTTGTTGAAAATAAGAATCAGATTCCATAATGCTCTTTACTTCATCTTTGAACTAAGTTCTCAATGTTATAAGAGTAGAAATGTGCTTCCTACGACTTAGAGCATCAGCTACCCTATTCTCCTTTCCTTTAATGTAACTTATGTCAAAGTCATATTGAGATAAAACTCTAACCATCTTCATTGTCTTGCATTCAGATTTGGCTGAGTAAAAATATACTTCAGTCCAAGATGATCAGTTTTTAATTCAAAAGGTTTACCAAGCAGGTAATGCCTCCAAAATTGAAGTGCATGAATAATGGAAACAAGCTCTAGATCATGTGGAGCATAATTCAGCTCATGTAACTTAAGTTTTCTACTTTTGTAAGCTATGACATGATCATTTTGTAACAAAATACCTCCAAGACCTTCCCCAGATGCATCTGTTACAACAATAAAGTCTCCATTAGGGTCAGGTACAACCAAAATAGGTGCTAAAGTTAACTAATCCTTCAAAGTTTTAAATGTAGATTCACATTTCTCATTCCACACAAATTTCTTATCCTTTTTCGAAACAAAGGTATTGGTGCAACAACTTTGGAGAAATCTTTAACAAATTTCCTATAGTAACCAGCAAGACCCATGAAGCTTCGACTTCATGTACATTCTTTGGTGTAGGCCACTTAGTTATAGCTACAATTTTAGAAGGATCTATAGCTATTCCATCCTTTCTAATAACATGACCCAAATAGTGCACTTTCATGTCATAGAAAGAACATTTAGACAACTTACCAAATAACCATCTTTTTCTCAAGATTTCCAAGACTATCTTCAAATGCTCATGGTGTTCTTCCATACTTTTAGAATATATGAGAATGTCATCCAAGAATACAAGAAAAAATTTGTCCAAGTATTCTTGAAAAATATTGTTCATTAAATTCATAAAATTTGTAGATGCATTTATTAATCCAAAAGGTAAAACTATGAACTCATAGTGCCCATACCTTGTTCTAAAATCTGTTTTGTGAATTTCCTCATCCTTAATTCAGTGCCGATGATATCCTCGAATTGAATATATATCTTAGAATATACTGATGCTCCATGCATCTGATCAAATAAATCATCAATTCTAGGAAGTGGATATCTATTCTTAATTGTTTCCTTGTTTAACATTCTGTAATCAATACACAACCTAAGTGTTCCATCTTTCTTTTTCACAAAAATTACTGGTGCTCCCCAAGGTGAAACACTCGGTCTAATCAAACCTTTAGAAAAAATTTCTTGCAACTATGCCTTAAGCTCTACCAATTCAATAGTAGTCATCTGATAAGGTGCCTTAGAAATAGGTTCAGTTCCAGGTTTGATTTCAATTGTGAAGTCAAATTCCCTTTTGGGTGGAAGACCTAGTAATTCCTCTGGAAACACATCACTGTAATTTCATAACAACGGGTAACGTTCTAAGAGATCACTGTTTTCTTTAGTAGATTTTGAAATTTTTACTGCATATAAGATACAACCCTTATTTTTGGCCTTTTTAAGTTGCATAGCCAATAATTTCCTAACTGAAATTTCATGTTTCACACCCTGAATCTCTGTTGTTTTTTGTAGGTCATCTAAACAACTAATATGTTTTTCAAAATAGTCCACTTTTGCTTTATGCTTAGCTAGCCAATTAACACCTATGATTACATCATAAGACCCCAAAGGAGCAACATAAAGATCAACTTCTATGGAAAAACTAGGTAAGTTAAGGACTACTCCAAAAAGACACATACTAACTGTATGAACAACATTATTCCCATAATGTACAGTCCATGATTTATCCATTTTTCTAGCTTTTATTTTTAATTTCAATGCTAATTTACTAGAAATAAAACATTCAGTAGCTCTCGTATCAAAAAGAATAGTTACAGGTATGTCAAATAACTTACTCGGAACTTCTATGGGTGTGACTTGCTTTTCAGCTTGTTTGTCAACTACTGCAGCATGTATCTTGTGCTACTGATTATGGTCATCCTTTTTCAAAGGACATTGATTTGCATAATGATCCTTGCCATAATTGTAACAACCTCCTACATGTCCCTTTTTAGGCTCAAATTTATTCCCAGCCTTAAATTTATCATTCTAACCTCCATAGGACTTATGTCCATTATTATTGTTCTTGACAAAGTTATTACGTACATTAGCAGTAGGCTTATTTGTTGTTTTTTTCTTATTATTATCAACGAGAACTTACTTTTCATACCAAACTTCTTCCATGGTCCTTTCTTAGGTGCCAGAGATGATGAAGAGGAGTTGGGAACTTTCTTTCTTACTTCCTCCTTATGAGTAGAAATTGCCTTTAATTTCTATTCCTACCTTATGGATTTTCAACAACCCCTTCCATAGTGGTTGGGCTATGAACATCTACCTCTCCCCCTATAATGGGATTCAATCCCATGATAAAATTTTGTATCCTAAACTTCTCGTCAGTTTGATACTAAGGTACATACTTAAGGAGTTTAGTAAACTGCTCCTAGTACTTTGTTACTGTTAATTTTCCTTGGGTTAAGTTCTAAAAATCAGTCATTTTCTAATCATAGTACATTTTTGGCAGCCATCGTTACCTAAAATAAATTTTAAATTTATCCCAATTAATATTAGTTTCATCAATGTTTAACTCAACCTTACAGTTGTCCCACCATGAAGATGCTTGATGGGAAAGTTGATAGGCTCCCCATATTTCCTTTGTTTCCTCTAAAAAGTTCCTTATTGCAAAGTACTTATCCATTTCACTGAGCCAATTCTCAGCTCTATCTCCTAATGTGGTTCCATGAACTTAGGTGGACTTATCCTTTTTATATCATTAGTGAGTTCAAATTTCCGCCAGTCTTGCCCTTTTTTTTCTGGTTGATCCATCATGTTTACATTTTTATTATCTCATTGGCCCCATTATTGAGTTTTCATAATGTGCCCTAATTTCTTCTATCCAAATTTTCTCACAAACATTTCATTTTTCGATTTGATGATCTGCAACTCGTTTATCCCAGTGGAATCCTTTGAAAGTGCCTAGGTTGTTATTATTTTTCCCTAATTTGAACAAATTCCAAGTTCCCCGCTTTATGTGCCCTAATTTCTTCTTTTATATGGTATATGTCATTTTTCCTTTGTCAAAACATACAAGAAACTCATATTTTATTGAATTCCATTTATGTGCAAGTGAAATCCCAATCCCCTGGTCGAAACTAATGTCAAAACATGATTCAGTTGGTTTAAAACCAAGAAATCTGTCCTCCTTGTGAAAAAATTCGATTTCTAGGGCATCCCATGTATTTTTTACATTTTGACGGGCATACGGGTGTCATTTTCCCATCAAATTAGTCATCGCAAACTTTTGGTGATGTGGTAGGCTCCTATTGGCCGAGGATATGTGGGAGAATGTTCTAACTTGTTACTTTTTGAAATTTTGACAAAGAAATTTTTTTCCCGAGGCCTGCATTGCTACAAGTGAAGTGCCTACGTGGCACAATTTGATTGGTTGGAGGATCGGTGGGTGGCGGAGGGCACTTAGAAATTTTTCCTTCACTTTTGCAAATTTCTCAAAATCAAATTTTTTCCCCGAAGGCCTGCAACGAATAGGAAGGCGACACATGGCTCGGAGGGCATGCGGGTGGAGGAAGGACTTGGAAAATTTTATTGTTTTTTGCCTTAGATGCTAAGGTAAAATTTTGACCCAAAGGCCCACCTCCAATGAGAAGTGGACACATGTCCAGGAAAGTCAGCATGGAGGGGTGGAGTTTGTGAAAATTTTGAATTTTTAACTTCAAAATATTAAGGTTAAAATTTAGCTTTGAGAGCCCACGATCAATTCGAAGAAGACATGTGTCTAAGAGGCGAGATGGAAGAAGAGGCTAAAGGAAAAGTTTATGAATTTTTGGCTTTATGTTTGCAAGGCAAAAAATGAAAAATGGGCCTGCCTCCAATGAAAAGTGGACACATGTCTAGGAAGGTCAAACAGAGAAGTGGACACATGTTTTTGGTCTCACAGTTATAAAGGAAAATTTTTTCCTGAAGGCTTGTGTCCAATTGGAGGAGGACACGTGTCCAAAAGGAGGCGGAGGTTCGAAGCTCGGCGAAAATATTGAAAATCTTACAAATTTTGGTGAAATTTCTCAAAGTCAAAAATTGATCCATAGCCCCAACAGGAAAATTTGGAAGTGTGCCCCCACATCCAATCAGGGGGCGACACGTGGCACATTGTAAAGGGAAAAAGGAAAGGATGGGCCTACAAGAGGTTTTTGTGCTCACGAGATGGTTCAAGGCAAACTTGGAGGGTCGACTCTGTAGCAAATGGGAGACCGCCACATGTCGGGAGAGAGCAGTGTGTTGGGTCCACAAAGTTTTTTGAGAAAGTTTTCCTTTTCTCAAAATGGTTGTGAAATTCATCAAATTGGCCTGCAATTTTGGTAGGGCCCACATGTGGACACGTGGCGGTCCAGGGGCAAGCGGGAAAATTGTAAAATTTTCCCAAAGGCATAAAAAGGTTACAAATGCAAATTTTAAAGGGAAGGGGCCCACGCCAATGGTTTTTGGACACGTGTCCACCTTATCCAAAGGAAAAAAAGGGAAAATTCATGAATCTCATCCTCCACATGGAGGTCGGCATTAAAAGTTGATTTTTAAATCAATGGTTGCTATGCATTTTCATTTCTTTGCCATTGGAGCTCCAGGAAGCTTGGAATTGTCATTTCTTCACCAAATCACATGGAATTTTATATGGTTTCACATCCCCTTGGCCTTATGAATGCAATGGCATCATTTTTATGAGCTAATTCAGTGCCCTATGGTGTTTTTGATGAAATTTTTATTCAGCCCCTGTAAAAAACGTGAAAGGCAAAAATTAAAGTTGCAGAGGTGAAAAATGATGAAGTAAAAGGTGGAAAATGATTGCAAAAGCATGCTAGCATGTCTAAATGCAAAAAAATGTGACCCTGGGATGGATAAGGATCCAAATTCATGTAATATTTTAAAATATTTGTGCATCCCTGGCATTTTACGAGTTATTTTATAGTTTAATGTCATTTTCATGAAATGGATAAGGTTTCTTGTAACAAATTTGATCCCTAAGCATATTCTTTGCTTGGGATGCAAGGATCCAAGCTAGCATGAGGTATAAAATGTATTTTTCAAGAATTTGTAAAAGGGGAGATAGAAGAGAGAAAAAGACTCAGAATGTTCTAGAAAAACGCTAGAAGAAATCCATTTCTATGGAGAGAACTTCCTGAGAGCCAATTTTAATTCCATTTTGTATCAAATTTCATCATGTTGAGTTGGTTTCAGCTGTAAAGCCATCAACATGATCTAAGATTGTTCTTATAGCATTCCCCTGCTGATGTATTTGATCATATTTTGGATTATGTGGTGTTATCTCTTGGTAAAATTTTCATATACTTATGTCTCAGAATGTTTTCAATTTATGTTTCTTGCTCATGTTAGAATCTTGTGTTTAGGATCTCTTTGATCATATAGGGTCTCATTTCTTGTTGATGGTTTGATGGCATTTGCAATCTTATATTCAGAGGAGATTTCATCTGATAGAAAATAAACATATTTAAAATCATTTCACTGTCCTTGAATAATGAGACTTTTTTTAAACCTTTGGGTGCACCTTAGGTCATGATTAAACAGGGATGCTTGGATACTTTTTTGGTATTTCACTTCAAGCTTTTGTGGTAGGTTATCAAAGGTTGTTTGGAAGAGTGCAGATCTGGGCCTCCATTTGTGCACATATCCTAGTTGAATGAGCATTTAAAACCCTTGGAAGCATCCCTGTTGTGTAGGTATTGCAAATTTCCTACAAAGGTTTTCAAAGAAGTTGGTAATTCCCAGCTAGACTTGTCTAAGCATCTCCCACAAAATTTCATTTGAACTAACTCATCCTACCTATACTACCCCTACATTTGCATTGTGTGTCAACAAAAGAATACAATCCTTCCACAAAAATGCATAAATCATATCAGGGTTTCATCATGTCTTTAGTAGTCCTAGCCTTGTTTTGAAAGCATTTCCATCATTTAGTAGTGACAAATCCTTTGAGTTTAGATAATGGATAATTGATCATGTTCTCCAAGGCCATCTTCCTTACTATGTGCAAAACACAAGGATATCTCCATCTCCTTTACCATACAAGGGCTGCAATATAGTTTCTCTTGCCTTGGTTGATAGGCACAACCTAAAATAGTGAGGGTTATATCAAAACCATTTTGAAGGTGATATCCACTCCCCCAAATCTTGAATGAAAACAAGCAGATAGGTGTGCGCCCCGGCTACAAATGACATACAAACCATCTATCTATCCTTGAGTGTCTTGTACAATTTCATGATGTTGTTCAAGTTATAAAGGAGATTTAATCTAGATACCAACATTATCAACACCCAAATTTCCCAAATTGGCATTGTCCATAGGAGGTGGATCATTGTTATTACCAAAGCATCTTCTTCCTCCTCATTTCCCATTAGTTTCTATTAAAGAATAGTCAAACGATCTCTTGTGTCTAACAGACAACAAGGATCTCATCAAGTTTTTTGGTAGTTGCTACTTCTCCATTAGGTGGTGGTTGTTTGCAACATTTCCTCTTGTCCTAACCATTTTCATCAACAAGAAAATTTAAGTTTTATCATATTATGGACACAATAGGTCCAAGATTTGTAAACCTTCATCTCGATACCAAGATGTAACATTCCCATTTTAAGAATTTATAAATAAGGTATTTTTTTATATACATAATGTTCTCTATTCTCAATAATCATAACTTAGAACACACATTCCATGCCAATCAATCTCATAACAAATAACCATATGTAGCTGTAAATGACTCGTTGAGCTACCGATCTCTCATGTTAACTTAAGTATTTAATACTTAATGTATACCGAGTATACTTGGTTCTCTTACCCTATTTTGGGTACCGAGTGTTCTTTTTAAGAAACCTATCTAAATATTGTTACCAATATTCATCTGAAATCACATTCCTTAAAATAGGTGACATATGACAATGTAACCAACATCTTGTGATATTTTGGCCAAATATTTCCAACATACTATCCATGTTACTATTCCAAGATGAAATACTCATCTAAATAGAACACGTCCTTCACCCCACTCCTCTGTTATCTAGAATGGTCTTCACCGACTTCAGTCAGTCCACTTGTCTAAGGTTTGACCCTAACACAGGTTAGTGACATAATTTAGAATAGGGAGTCACTCATGATGACATAGGGTATATAGACATACCATATCGACCTAATTCTATTGGATGTGCATAGTTATCCTAAATCATTGTGAGTCATTTCCTATGCTATATCAGAACTCTAAACTATCCTAGAGAGAAACTAAGTTCAAGTCCAAGTTTTGGTAGGTCTAGGTTAACCAATGTTGAAGGGTGTTGCAACATGTCAACTGCAACCCTGTATCCTTATGAAGACCCAAGTCTTCACAAAGGTACATATCTACAGTTGACGTGTGCCAAAATCCGGCAAAATCACTTCATCTCGATGTACACACCTCGAGATCATTTCCAAATAATTATCTTAGGATTAAGATTCAGATTAAAGTAACCTTACATAACCCTAATTCCAAAACCTTAAAGGTTTCCATCCCCATTTGAGTTGGTTAACTAATATGGAACTTCAAAGACTAAAGATTACTTTTATGTTCAATTAACATTTTTCTTAACATTCAATTAATTAAAAATAGAATCAACATCTATCAAATGATCTAATTAATGTGTCTCAACCATTCAAGTAATGTAGAAGAACCAAAACAGGTTCTGATATAAAATTCTTCATACCTATGAAGTCTAAATGGTTATCAAACCTGTATATCATTAGTTTATTTTGCATCCTTTTTAGAAGAGGAGAACCTTCCTCATTATGGTTAAGTATTAGGGTTTATTATACCCATATCCAATTTACACATCCTGAAATTATAGCAACATGTTCATAACATCATAATCAACCATTCAAGATTAAGTAAGGAACATTAATACATACAACTTAGTAAGTTGCATTAAAGTAAGGGAATTTGTACTAATTCCCATTTATCCAGACAATTTACTGACATCAAGAATAAGGATCCAATCAGATATAAATAACAACATCAAGGATAAGATTATAGATTTTTCCTTCTTATTATGAACAAGAGAATAGACTTAATCAGGTTAAATAACTTCAGTCTTTTCAATTCATCAAAATAAAATATACATCTTACAAACTATACATTACTAACATATTTCATGTCAACAACATCAAGATCTTTTAGAATACAACTTTTCTTCCTTCAATACATTTCAATAATAACTCATAATTCTCTATAATGGTCCATAATTTTAATTCAACCAATACATCATAAAATTTATTACCTTCCTTTATCACTTATGAAGTCCATCTGCAAAAATTTCTAGCATGGGTCAGTTCATTGAACTGAGCATGATAAGCACTAAGAATTAAAACGAAATGTTTTTAGCTAATTGTTTCATTAAACCAACTCTACTTTAATGAAACAAAGGTGGTAAAGATAAATAAATCATAGAAATAAAAACCTTAAAAGAAGAACAATTAATCATTTGAATAACATTCAAATAAATTTCATGATGTAATCTACCATCTAAAACATGTTATCAGCTAAATACCGTTCCATCCAATACTCTTATCCATATCAAATAAAAGTACCTTCTACTTATTTCCTTTACAAATCATCTTAATTTGAAATTCAAATGCAATAAGAGTCTCACACATTAGATGTGACATAGCCTAATTTATCAAGTTAGACAAAATATCAACATTAAGGTAGACTTTACTCAATGTAAAAAATCTCACATTAGTCCTCTATCTCATTTATTAAAAACTTTAACACAAGTCAAGAGAACAAGCAAGTAGTAATGTCGGCTACTCAAGACATTAAGGATAGTAATGTATCTAATCCAATTAAATCAAATGACCAGATATACCCAAAGGAAAAATGGTTGAGATGAAACAAAGTAAGAGCTTCCTAAATAATTTAGTTACCCTTAATCTCATACACAACTTAAGAGAAGAGAATACAACTCATAACATCCTATTATATCTCAGGACACCCATAATTACGCCTAAGCAATTTAAAATACTTAAATTGCACTAATTATCCACTTTCTCAAAATCATCGACATATCATCAAAAGCTCTCATATTCCCTCTTATTTTCATTAATTAATTACAATATGCTAATTGATTAAGTCACCTATCCAACTAACAACCTAATTAACAACCTTCCATTAATTATTCACCCCTTCTATCTAGACTAATTAATTATTATTAATTAATTAGCCTCCCACTTCATTTAACTAATAAATCAATATTTAATTGATTTAATCCTCCTAATATCATAAATCATACTAATATTCCTCTAATTAGCTTCTATAAGCTTACATCTACCTATTAATTAATCACCTTTGATTAATTAAAGCACCCCCCCAACTCCTATGACTTCCTAAGCATAAATTAAACCCTTCTAAAGTAAGGTTACCTTTAATAAAGCAACCTTATCCATTCCTAATCATGTTATACCTTTATCCAACATACAAAGGGATGAAGTGTTTCCTTTATCCATTGGGCTATATAAGGAGCCCTGCTTCTACTTTTATACCTACACCTAATTCCCTTGAGAAAGCAAAAGAAAGCACATAGTCTTGCACTAAAAGCCTTTTGCCCTTCTCAAGCCCTCCATTCTCCATCTTGAAGAGCTAAGCCTCACACCCAAGCATCCTTGAAGGATCAAAGAAAGCCGTATTGTTGATTTTCATTGGACTACATAGGTCCATTTGATTTAATTAGGAAATTTAGAAGAATAGAGTTCTTGATTTTCAATATGTTTGATTTCATTATTTCAAAGTTATGATGCTAGTGTAGGCCTTGTTTATTTCTTCATCTTGATGGTACTCTTTCTTGTTTCTAGCTAGGTTAGGGAACTATTTTAGGTGGTAGTTCTTGCTTTCAATCTAACTTAGGAAAAATAATACTTGTACACATTTTGCACACCCGGTGGGACCCTTAGTCCCATGGCATTTTAGCTTAAGTTTCATTGTTTTGGCTAATTTTTGATATACACATGTAGTAATTAATGTCCATTTTCTTGGATTTTTTCTAATTTGATATGTGTAACCTCATGTTCATAGCCATCATTTTAATGGGTTATTGTCATTCTTAAGCTAACTTGTCAAAATTTGAGATATTGTGAGTTTTCTTGTGTTTGTTTCCGTATTTTGGTTGCAGGTTTGGTGCAGGTACATTTTTAGGGGCACAGGTATGGTTTTTGTGGTGCACATGCCTCTCTGGTGGTGTAGGCACACTGTCAAAACTTGTTACTCTATTTTTGACCCCGGTGCATGCGCGCTAACCCCGACGCACACACCCTAACCAGTGCGTAGATGCCCTAACCTGCATACGTAAGTCGTTTTGTACTACATCTTCACTACATTATAAAACCTATCAGATCAGCACACATGCCCTAACTAGAGTGCACATGTTGTTTTAGATGTTCTATTAGAATGGAGTCAAGTTTCAAAAAGTGGTGGCGCACACATTTTCCCGGTAGTGTAGACACTTTTCCGGTGGTGCACACATTTTTATGGTGATGCGGTAGTTCTGTCTGCTTTCCTATCTGTTTTTGTCGGGAGTGACGCATACATTATTTTTGTGGCGCACATGCCTCTCTGGTGGTGCAGGCACATGGTAAGTAAAAATCTGCAGAGTGGCACATATGTTGTTTTTCATGGCACACACACCTCTCGAGTGGCACAGGTGCATTATAATCTGAAATAATGCAGAGTGGCTTATACGACCTAACCCGCGCACATGCACTAAAAAATTGGCACAAGTTTCCTTTTGTATTTTTGATATTAAGGTGTTGATGTGCTAACCTTCTTGTAGGATTATCTAATCATATATTTTTATTTGCGTGCTATTTTTACATGTTTTTATTTTATTAGATAATAGTATGCATTATTTACTTATAGGAATAAGATCATATATGCTCTTCCTCGCATTCCTTGGGGTGATCTTGGGAATCAAAAATGATTCTTAATTCCTTTCGATGCTTTGAAGTTGTTAAGAATATTTGAGTAGGAATTGGCTAACTTGGCATAGTTGAATTAAAAGTGTTTTCCATTTTGATATCTTTTTGATTTTGAAGACATCACGTATGCTCTTCTCTTGCGTCCTTGGATGATCTAGAGAATCAAAAATGATGCCTTCTCTTTTGATGGAAAACTACTAAAAATCATCATACAGACCAAAACGCCATTGCTTGTCAAAGAACGGAGGAATCAAAACAAAGTCAAAAACTACTAATACAGTTGTTATACAGGTTACCAAAAGGTGTTCAAGAAAACCACACCTAATTAAACAAGATAAAAAGAACAACATATTCAAAACACTATATTGCAGGTTTCAAAAAGGGTACGTCCTCTCCGCTCGATGGAACATAACCCCTTTGGCATAATGCCTTAAGCTACACAATGGGGTTAGTTCTAGTAACCCCAAAGTAGTACATGCAAGAGGGAACCTTGTGGACAAAATGAGAAGTGCTCCACACTACCTATCTAACTAGTGATTCCTTTATGAGATAGAGTTACAAGTTGTCCCTATGCAACCCTTTTAGTACATAATGGATGCATTTACTACCCACTGTGCTTAAAGGGGGAAAATTTGAGATACTCCCATGATAGTCGAGACTATTTGGGTAAATCATCCCGCTCGTGGATAATATTTGTAATACCTAGGATGAGAGAACCACTTAAGAAAATATACTTTGGCCAGAGCCCACTTTGACCATTCTAAAATAGTGTTGAGTTATGAACCGTATTTTCATTGTGAAACATGTGACGCATTACTTTCGCCTAGTTTTTACTTGCCTTAGGGCAAGGCAAAACTTTGACGAAGTGAAGCCAGCATTTTTCATCCTTTTTTTAATTTGCTTCCTTCACATTATTTTGACACTTTGTTGATAAAAATAAGGGTGACTACCTTTGTGTTACCAATCGATCAAGCTTTTTGTCACTTTTATATCTCATTTATGCCCATCCATGTTTGCATGGGGTAAGTTAAACGCCTAAAGTGTGCAAGAGGTGTATTCACGCTCATTAGTAGCCATTGTGATCTTGATACCCATGTCAAGATCATCATTGTAGTTAGGCATGGTTCATCACTTGTGGACTTCCTTAGAAGATTTAGCTTGTTTGTATTGTATCACTACAATTTCAATATTTACGTCTTGTTTCTTGTAAAATCGACATAAATGTCTATATTGTAAGGTTATGTTGCACACATTTTTAACTATTCCTAGCTATACTTTGAGATTTTTAGTTCAGTTCTATTATTACCTTGATTTTGAAGAGTGTTGGGTGTTACCATTTGTGTGTGTTATATCAATAGCACCTTGATATCAATACCTTACTTTCTTATAAAGTGGGTTAACATATCTTGGTGATATTGTTGTGTCATTCACAAATTGTAATTGGCACTTTTTGAGATATAGGTCTTAATTGAGTTTGAGCTCGCTCCTAGTATATCTTGTTAGGAGGTCACATTGACTTCTTGTATTTACTTACGTTTTGTTCATTCCCTTGAACTTGGCATAAGTAAAAACATCTTGTTAATCATCTTGCGACGTGAAACTACTTTTTGAAACATAGTCTAGGAGGTACTTCTTTTAACAGGTTTAGATACCAAACACTTGTGTCACTGGTGATTTATCACTCTATCACATTGGTATTCTCACATTGTTGATTTACTCATATTCTTAACAATACATCTTGCATTTCACTTAGGGGTGGTCACAAATTTTTGAACACATTTACAACTTACCCTAGTGAAACTATCACAAAAACATGGCTCCTAAAACATGATTAGGATTAAAGAAACATACATACGAGGAAAAAAATCACAAGCTTGGGAAGCCTCTAATAGACAAGGATCAAACCCCTTCATTGGACATGATCTAGGACCATTGTTTTCTACGGAAAAAGAAATAGAAGATATGGTCGATCATAGTGGAAATGAATTAGAATCCCCACACGTAGAATTTGATTTTGACCCCACTTTATTAGACAAGTTTCTTTTTAGAAATAAAGATAGAGTGTTGGCACGAGTCATCGAATTAGGGGCCAAATTGCCCACCGAAAATGAAACAATCCCACCTGCGAATAACGCTACTAAGGAAGAACGTCCCCTTATCAATATGGAGGATATTTTGATGCACGGACATGCTTCTACCTCTTATACAGGGAATGATAAAGTGGTGGGACATAGAATACCCTTTATCAAAGTGCCATGAAGAAACAAGACAAAACATGAGATAGGTGAAGAACCTCCACAATACGAGGAGGAGGAACCTTTAGAAGAAGAAGCCACAATCCAACAAAAAATTAGTAACCTAAGTTGACAACTAGCTTTTCTTACCTCCCATGTACAAAAGGAAGTAAACAAGAATGTTCAAAATTTGAAGCCTAAGGTTAAGATCAATGAACTCCATAGAGAAAACCAAGGAGAAGAAGACACAGGGTATCATCACGTATACATCCCCGCTTCTCCCACTAGAGAACAATTGCTCACACAAGAGGTGTAGTCTATGAAAGTGAAACTCATGAGCCTACAAGAGAGAAATATAGGGAGCATTAGGAAATATCAATACGAAAAATTATGCCCCTATCCTTTTGACAAGACAATGACCCTTCAACCCTTTCCAAAGAAATTTGATATGCCAAAGTTTGACAAATATAAAGGGAAAGGAGATCCATGGGATCATGTTAAATATTTATACATGGCATGTTAAAAGGTGTCTTATAGTGATAATTATCTCATCTGACTTTTCCCCAGAGTCTCGGAGGCCAAGCCTTGGAGTGGTTTACACATTTACCATAGGGATCAATTTTCCCCACTGGCCGAATTGGTAGAAAAGTTTGTGCATCATTTCTCGTATAACATAGAGAGTGATGTCACCATGGTAGACTTATGTGGCACCAAGAAATTCCCTAATGAGACTTTCACCAACTTCCTCTAATGGTGGAGAGGGATAGCTAGTCACTTCCCTTGCGCTTTCCTTGAAAAATAGCTGGTTAGTATTTTTGTTCCCAACCTAAACCCGGATATAGCTTTCCACCTCCAAATGCATTGTGTTCACACTTTTGAGGAGGTTATCGAGAAAAGGGTTTAGATAGAGAAATATATCATTTCCAAAGGCACCCTCAAAACCCAATCTAGAGACAACCAAAATGTCAAACCCATGGAAAAGTCAAGATCTTTAACAAAAAAAAATGTGGTGGGAGATGGAATCACTGATTCCAAACATGTTCAAACGGTCCAAACTGGTCAACATTTTAAACTGACCAAGGGCCCAATTCAACCACCAAAAAGTGAATAACGTTCACCTCTCTTAATGAAATTTTTTCAGTTATACTAAAACAATTGGATGCGGCCCACATGATGACCTATCCTATAACGCAACCATTTAACGAAAACACTCCAAAACCTTCATGGTACAAGGAGCATGAATATTATGAAATGCATTGTGTCAAAGGACATAAGATAGACAAATGTTTGTGGCTTCATCATTATATTCAGGAACTCATTGACAACGGGAGATAGAGGTGGATAACCCAGAAAAACACAAACACCTAATGAGAAAATGGGGATATATAAAGAACCATTCCCCAATCATGATAAGTCAGAAAATTCAAAGCCGGATCGAGGAGAGTCATCCCAAACTTATAAATCCACAAATTACTTATACACCAAAAGATACAATAATCATTATGATTCACTTATTGGATGTATTCTCTCTCCTGATAACCATGTCAATACCATCCGAACCAAGGGAAAGGTGTGCCTACCTCGTGATTCTAGAACCTTCTCCATTGACCCCACAAACTAGTAAATATAACCTTTTAGAGAAACTTTAGAAGACAACTTCTAAGATTTCAATCTTAGATCTTCTCAAGATATCCAATGTGCATAAAGACATTCTATACCAAACTCTTTAGGGGTCGGGAGTGCCTTTAGAAGTCGATCCTACACACCTTCAAGCCACAGTGGCAAACATCGTACCAAATGAATATATTTCTTTCAACCATAGGGAGATCCCTACTGAGAATCCAACACATAATCTTCCCTTATATATTGAGGTAGTTGTCACCCACAGGAAGATCAAACGGGTGCTTGTGGATAACGGATTTGGGTTGAACATTTACACACTCAAGTTGGTTAAATAGTTAGGACATACTGAGGAAGATCTTGAGTCTAATATCATCACTATCACCGCATACGACAACGTGGAAAGGGAGTCAGTAGGCACCATCACGTTGCCCATGGAGGTGGGTCCCACTTTCCATCAGACAAATTTTCATGTCCTGGACTTGGAACTTCCATATAACATGCTTCTAGGCCGACCATGGATTCATGCCATGTAGGCCATGCCATCAACATTTCATCAATGCATTAAGTTGAAGCATGAGGGACATACCATTACAATACAAGGATATTTAGAGCCCTTCACTCATTGTAGAGCTCTCAATAGCTTTACACGAAAGGGTACATATGCATGTCCCTCCATAGATATAGTTGTCCCTCTCCAATCTGAGGCCATGGAATCCCGGGTGGATTTGGATTCTCTTAGTTCTTGTGCTCATGGTGCGTCTACTTCAACATCTCCGTTTGATTCATGGGAGATGAAAATACTTGAATATGGCTATGGGGAGTATAATGTACAACAAGTGCTCTTGGTTTCAGACCTCTCATTGTCACCCAAGACTAGAGGTTGACCCAATTACTACTTTAGAAGACCTAGAAAGGAACACACTATTGGGTCATTCTTACTTGGAGGCTTGTTAGCTGAGGAAAAATTGCTTGATCCACCTATAACTTAGGTCCCAGAGGATACTCAACCATCTTGTTATCAAACCCCGAAATATGAAAAATCTAGTAAAATGATTTACTCCATGGGCTGCAAAAGCCTAGGATGTGGGAAAAATGAACAAGGACAAAGAGAACCGGTCCTCTTCCGCATTTCAAATAATATATATTAGGCATCGAGATTCACCGTTATGGATCACATCGCAATGCCTTGGATGCTACTTTTTCGAGACGTGAGGATAGCTCAAACTATCTAAATAGTGATATGGATTCCCATTGTAACTAATATGATGATCTAGCCTCCACAAACCTTTTCATGAAAAACATTGTCCTAACCATAACCCCCACGGAACCAACCCCGGACCTTGTATACCCTTCCCTTGTTGAATGGGACCAAAAATGTCACATTTCACTAGATTTATTTGAGAATGATGAAGCTATCGTATATTTTATGGGCATAAGGGATACAATTGCCATTGAATATCACAAGAAAGGTTTCTTTATTGACTTAGATACTGCACCTACTTCGGTGAGGAGGTTGAACTTCACGGTCAAAGAAAACTTAAAAAAGTGAGGGTAAAAGTTCCAAAGTAAAGCATTGGCAAAAATCAAGGTCCAAGTCACATAGTGAAAACCTCTTTGAGGCATTGGCTAACAAACAAATAAAAAAATAAACAAACAAACAAAGTGACCATGCCAAGGATGAAAATCTTGTGGAGATGTCCTTGGATGAAGATGTCAACCAACCCCGATCGTACGTGTATGGAGGATTTATCAAAATTACTAGTCAAAGAAACCATTGATGTCAATATTGGTACAGAAGAAGATCCCAAGATAGTAAAATTTGGAGCATCACTCTCAGCTAGAGAACAAAAGACATTCACTATGATGTTGCGAGAGTTTATAGATGTGTTCGCATGGTCTTACAAAGACATGCCCAACTTAGATCTGAATTTGGTCATGCACAACCTAGTTGTGCACGCAGACGCTAAGCTGATCAAACAAAAACTCTGAAAGATGCACCCAAGAGTGGCCTTGTTGGTTAAAGAAGAGTTGGAAAGATTTCTTGTGGCAGGATTCATCAGGCCAATTGATTATTTTGAATGGATATTGAACATTGTTCCTATCCAGAAAAATCCTATTGGTATCCGAATCTACACGGATTTTAGGGACATTAATAAATCTTTCCCTAAAGATGATTTTCCACTACCAAATATTGACATGATTGTTGACTCAACAATAGGGTACGAGATGCTATCACTCATGGATGGCTTTTCGGGATATAATCAAATCAAGGTAGTTGAAGAATACCAACACAAAATAGCTTTTACGACTCATTGGGGTACCTTTTGTTATCAAGTGATGTCGTTTGGCCTTAAAAATCTAGGCGCTACTTATAAGGAGGCAATGACAAGAATTTTCATGATATGATTCAAGATATCACGGAGGACTACGTAGATGACATCCTAGGAAATTCTAAGACAAGGGAGCATCACCCTACCATTTTGTGACATATCTTTGAACGCTTGCGTGAATACAAAGTCAGGTTGAATCCAAAGAAGTGTGTCTTCGGTGTGCTATCGTGAATATATTGGGATTCATTGTAGAATAAGACGAGGTATTGACGAGGTACACCCCGCTAAAGTGTCTGTTATCACTGAAATGCCTCCACCTAAGAATATCAAGCAACTACACAGCTTATAGGGGAAAATTCAAGCCATTCACCACTTCATCTCCCAACTTGCAGATAAATGTCACTCATTCACCCACTTGCTTAAAAGGATGTCACTTTCATCTGGGGACCTGAGAAACAACAAGCCTTTGCTTTTCTTAAACAATACTTGGCTAATCCACCTGTCCTCATGCCTCCAACTCCTAGAGAGCCACTCTTGCTCTATATTTCCACTACATAATTTTCTATTGGTGTGTTGCTCGCCCAATACGACCTTGGTCATAAGGAGAAAGTGGTGTATTATCTGAGTCACACCCTCATCGCCTATGAGCTCAATTATCCTCAAATTGAAAAATCTTGCTTGGCTATTGTTTTTACTTTTCAAAAACTTCACCATTACCTATTGAATACTAAAACCAAGCTAATATCCAAGGTTGACCCACTCAAGTATTTATTGTCTAAACCCACCCTCACAGGTAGAATGGCTAATTGGATCATTCTACTCAGTGAGTTTGACATAGAATTTGTACATCAAAAATCAGTTAAAGGACAAGTACTTGATGACTAGTTGGTGGAAGGACCTTTGTAAGGCACAAAACCTTTGAATCTGGATCTACCAGATGCCTCCTTACTCTACATTGAAGAATCATCATGTGGAAGATACATTTTGATGGATCCTTTACATTTCATGGTTCAGTGCTAGGAGTGGTCCTTATTACTCCTTCTGGCGATCCTATACCACAGGCTTTTCACTCGGCCTTCCCTTGCACAAACAACATTGCAAAATATGAGGCACTCATTATAGGAATGAAGCTAGCTATCAAGTGGAATATTCATCATGTCAAAGTTGTGGGTGATTCGTAGTTAATTATCAAACAGTTAATGATGAATACAAGGTTAAGGATGACAAGCTCATACCTTACAAAAGTTAGTAGAAACTCTAAAGGAGTACTTTGTGCACATTACATTTGAAAAAATCCCAAGAGCGCAGAACAGATCAGCAGATGCCATGGAAACAGTGGGTTCTATGCTTCATATTCCACTAGGGAATAATGACATGTCATTATTTGTAGAAAATTTATGCCAGCCCGTGTATGACATGCCAAAATATTTCCTAGCTTGTGATGTTGTTGGTCCCAATTCCCATGGTACGAACCCATCTTTACCTATCTTAAAGACAACATGATTCCCTCTTGATATCTCCCATTCTAGAAAAGCAAATCCTAATTCACCAAATAGCTCGTTACATCCTTTTAGGAGGTACACTTTATCATCATGGCTACAATGGGAATCATTATGCGTTGTCTAGATGTGATGGAGTCAATCCAAGCAATAAAAGAAGTACGAAGGGGTGTGTGGAGCACATACAAACGAAATGGTCTTGGCTAAGAAATTATTAAGAGTAGGCTATTATTTGCCTACCATGGAAACTGATTGTTACAATTATGTCAAGAAATGTGTACTTTGTCAAAAGTATGGAAACTTCATTCATGCTCCATCGCAACCATTGCAACCTATCACTACCCCATGGCCATTCTTCCAAGTGGGGACTTGACTTAATAGTAAAACCGACTCCTACCTCATTTGATGGTCATACACATATCATCACAGCTATGAAATACTTTACAAAATGGGTGGAGGTTGTCCCTTTAACCTATGTAACAGGAGCCCAAATTTCTAAATTTATCATGAATCACATCATTTGTCAATATGGTATTCCCGACCATCGTTACAGATAATGGGAAGTCATTTAAGAAAAAAACTATGAAAGGTATTTGTCAACGGTTCCAAATTAGGTTAAAATGGTCCACACCATATTACCCTCAAGGTAATGGACAAGCTGAGGCCACAAACAAGACTTTGGTAAGGATAATGGAGAAGATGGTCAACAAAATAGGTCATAACTAGCACCTACAAATCCATCTAGCCCTTTGGGCTTACAGAACCTCCATTCGCACTCCTATGGGTGTGACACCATATTCCCTAGTGTTTGGGATAGAATATATCATCCCCTTAGAGATCAAACTTCCATCCCTAAGAATTTCTCTTCGGGACTATCTAGATAAAGATGAGGATTATCGAGTGGCAAGATTGGCTAAATTAGAGCTCCTAGATGAGAGACGCATTTGCACTCTTAATCACCTCGTAAGTGTATCAACACGAGTCTCCAAAATCTATAACAATAGAATCATACCTCATTAGTTTGAGTTTGGTGATTTATTCGTGAAGGAGAACCAGTTCAACACTAGAGTGGATTGAGAAAAGAAAGGGAAGTTCAAACCACATTGGTTGGTACCCTTTGTTATAGTTGCCAAGTATAGCATAGAGCATACAAACCGGATCACCCCAATGGTGCTGAGCTCCAAGAGCCCATGAATGCCATACATCTTAAGCAGATCTATGCTAAAACATGGCACAGGAAGGTTAAATAGCAAAAGAAAATCAATCAAAAAAATGGTAAAATGATAAAAAATACAAAGAATAAAAAAATCAGAAAAAGAAAAAGAGAAAACAAGTCATTCGCTAGTGAAAACCACAAAATTGTGGCACTTTGGACAAGTCCTTGGGTGAAAACTAGTTTTCGGCGCCTCAGGAGGATTCATTGTTCACAAGCATCTTGCATCTGGAGGGTGGTTTTCCTTGGCCTAGCCCTAGTTCTACCTTCAAGATTCCATGTGAACCCTATCCTACCAAGCCTTGATCCGGATTTTTCTTATTTTATTCATCTGTGTGGGGTATGGTCTTTTGCTATTTCCCATCTTACGCTGGGGAAAATCCAATGACTTCACCTTCTTGTTCATAAGTGTGTGGCTTCTACCCTTGTATATTCCCCATCTAACGTTGGGGGCATCCATGCTTTCTTGGTTACCTATACATAGCTCTAGAAAACCATTAGAAAACAAAAACAATAGAAAATTGTTTCAAAAACAAAAACAATAGAACATTGTTTCACAAAAACCTAAACAATAGAAAATTGTCACAAAAACAATAGAAATTTTTTTCAACAACAAAAACAATAGAACATTGTTTCACAAAAACCTAACCAATAGAAAATTGTCACAAAAACAAAAATAATAGAAAATTGTTTCAAAACCCAAAAACAATAGAACATTGTTTCACAAAAACCTAAACAATAGAAAATTGGTGCATGAGAACAAATCTTACAAAAACATTTACTTGCATTGTCTTGTTTCTTGCTTTGCTTGTTGCTTGTATGTCTGTTTTATGTTTTTGCTTTTGGGTTGTTTGTTGCTGGGGCATAATTTGTTAGGATTCATCTTTTCTTGCTTAGATTAGATTTATTTTTGCTTGTGTATATTGTAGTATATTTTTACATGCTTGTGAATCTTAGGAAATCATGATGTAATGTGTTAATTCGTTGTGTTATTTCTTAGCATTTAATTATGTTTATTACATGTTAATTGAAGCATGGTGAATCATGGTGTATTGTATTATTTCTTGGTGATTATTTGTTAGCATTTGGTTGTGTTTATTGCATGTGCATTTTTTTGTTATCATAACATCACATTACCATCATTATCATCACATCTAACATTAATCATACATCATATATAAACAAAATGCTAAGTTTTACATCATGCATGTATGCTAAGCTAATCATCACATATTGTATCATCAATGGGGAAAGAGGGGTTGCACATGATAAAAAATCTATCCCCCACACCAATATCATCATATCATCCCATCCATATACATCTACAATAACACATGAGAAATGCATTTGATATCATCTAAAGATCTATCATCTAACATCCACAACACATGTATACATCAAACATCAAAATCAGATACATGCCAATACAAAATCAGATAACATCATAACACATTCATAAGTGCTGAATCAAAACACACAATAGGCACTAAGATTCGACATAGAGTAATTTTTGAAAAAGGGTATTTTACATCATATAATTATGCCCACTCGTGTCACGTGCATCGGGACATGAAAAAAAAGTGCATCATCTCATACACATGTGTATCTGAGCCCAAAAAGTAATCCTCTAATATATACATGTGTGTCATAGACATCTATATCAACAAATACGGATACACATTGGTGCTCTATATCAAAAATGCCTTCAATTGAGGTGTACAAAGATGCTACATCAAAAATGTCCACATACCTATACAAGTATCAACTGTCTAGATCTGTACTCAAAATAATACATCATAGATATGAAATGCCATAAAAAAGGGACATGTATCAGAAATAATCAAGCCTTCATCACGAGGCATCATCAAAATACAAGTATATAAGATTGTACATCAAAATTGGCCTTCATAAGAGGCATACATACAAATAATATGTACAACAAAAATGTGGATCTCAACCACAGCTCTCACCCTTGTTGGGGCTCCCAAATATGTCATCTGGTCGATGGAACACTGGAGGCTAAGATGGCCCTGGTCCAACCAGCTGCTCTAGTATGGGTTGTCTCACTGATCTCATGGATTGGCCTAATCTCTGTGACCAAGAGCTTGACACACTTGACCCTGACCGCACAAAGTAGTGCTACTTGTTGCTATGGAGGAACTACCCTGTAATAGGTAGTCCTATAAAATAAGGCCTCGCCACCAAGCCTAGTGGCATCATGTATTAGGTCGACATCTCCGAGTAAGCAAGCGCTGCTGAAGGGAAACATCACGCTCACCTGTCACTCTACCCAATTCAGCCTCGGCCTGTCTAGAGGAAGTAACCTCTCGGTCTCTCTGCCTGATAGCAGCGCTCTGACTGACTCAACGCAGCTTGATCCTCTACGTAAGAAGGGCTGTGATCATGCATATACATGATCTCTCTGTGCAACAACCATCCACACTTGTGACTAGGATTGATGAAGAAGGCTCAATATCTGAGCCCCCGTGTCACTGTCTCTTGAATCTGGCTCCGCCATGCCACTCTGTCATCTCCTGGGCTAGCCTAGGCCCAAGCCTGATCTCACTCTGAAAGTAAAGTAACAATGTGAGCTCGGGCCTCATCACACTCTGCTATGGCAGTCACACACCAGCCTCAAGCCTCATCTCTCTCTACTCTAGCCATGTCTCTCTCAGCTATGGCCTACGCTAACTACTTTTGTCGTTATGGCTATCCATGCCACGAGCCGAGAGGTTGTATATGCCTCGAGGACCGGTCCCGAGGTGCTCGGAGGATAGGCCCTACTCTAGGACCCTCACTCTAGATGGCTACACTGGTGCCTATACTAGGCCCCGTGGCCTCGGTCCTATGCCTATGCAACACCTAGCCCATCATGTGGAATGCCATCAAAAGGATCCTCTGGGTTTGGCCCCTATGCCACTACCCTCGCCCGTGCTCTGAACTATGCCATATCTTTATAGGTGGGCAAATTCCTACTACCCAGGCCTCCTCTAGAATGATAAGATGTTGGGGTAACACTATAGTATACCAAGCTATGTAATTAGTTGTGGTCCCCAAATCTTGCATCTATCATCTGGGTCCTATACCTATGGGACCACTTGTGTGAAACTCACCCTAGCTCAGGCCACCGGTATGCAATGCCCCATGGTCTACCTCTCTTAATCTTGGTGTGCATGCCAGATATCTAGCTAGGGGACCCCCTGTACCCTGCCAAGCTATTGTTGGCACCTGTCTACTCGATATAACTCAATAATATAACTGTGGCTTCCAATGATAAAATACTCTACCAAGCACACATTGAGCTCTGTGGCATCCTCTGGCCACTGAAAATGCCTGTATGGCCACCAGATAACATCTATCTCTGGTAGCTTGTCAAAATCTCACCTATATCTGAATAGGCTGCCAAGATGGCCACGTACATCCCCACCATCTACTACCCATGCCATGTAGGATGGCTCCTTAGGATCTCGGACATGTAAAGTGCCCACGGGCATCCGATCACAATATGATCCCATGACCATATCTATAATAAAGAGGCTAGACCCGTCTTCTGACCATGGTATGTGATCAAATGTAAATCCCAGTATAGGTGGGCTAATATGCACGCCCTAGCTAAGCATATCTCTCACCACTAAAGATGTCATGAACCAAGGGTAATAGTCCTCTTGGGAATGAGGTCCCTATCTTATCAGTGAGTAAGAACCCACTGATAAGAGACATGATGTAGAGAGGCCCCGATGTAATGTGGGGTCAGAGATACACTCATGTAAAGCTATGGTCATCCCATCATGTGGAATGTCATCAACATCAAAAAGGGCACCAAAGCTACTCTAATCATCCCTGCATCTGTGTTGTACTTGATCAAGGTGCCTATCATCGGCATGCGAAGAATCCACCATACATCCCTTGTAGGCCATAATCCAAGGTGATAGATGGCATCTCGAGACACAAAGTGCCTAGCCCCACCACCTCGAGAAGTGTCACCATGGCTCACTAGTCGTGCTAGTGTATACTCCCCTCTATCTCTGCTATCAGGGTGTGGTGCTCCCGTGTCTATAAAACTAGTAATCATCTCTGCAAAATAATAAGGCGCTAGTCAGTTACTAGCATTTCTTCTAAAAATCTATCTACCCTTTTAGGGTTAACCCAAAAATCCTAAAAATTATTCTAAGTGTCATGTTTTTGACACTTTTATATCTTTATCCACATGCCTAGGGTGCTGTGCACCCTTTTAGGCATGTGCACCTCATTTTTTACACTTATTCTTACGGCATGTGTCTTTTGACGCTTACGCCCTCTTTTGGTGCCTACACACCCTTTTTGGCATGTGTTCCACACCTTTGGTGTTTGCACTTGTCTTGCGCATATGCTCCTGTGTGTGGCACCCACTTTTTATGTTTACACAACATTTTTCACACACCCCATTTCCCATGTGTACGCATGCATGCACATGTGTTTGTGTGTGCGCGTGTGCATGGGTGTGTGCTTTCTATGCTGCATGTGCATGCGTGTGTGCTTTGGCATATGTGCCCCTAAAGGGACACTTGCACCCCCTTTTCGATGCTTGTGCCTATGTGCGCAGAACGCAGACCTGATTTCCTAGGGCCGAATTCCTAATTTAATGCATTAATGACCAAAATTACTGAGCTAGGGTTCGATACTCACAAAGGGGTCATCGTCTGCATGCCGTTGGTACCCTCGGTGACCGCATTTGTGCATCTCGGTCGGTCTCGTGTGATCACCATGGTTCTTGTCGATGATCGAGCCTCACAGTAAAAATTCTAAATAGCTCGGTTAAAATGAATTGGTTGCGATGTTTTTACCCCCCCGGTGGGGTATATTAACTTGTTTTTCACCATCGGGAGGGCCGGGAGGCCCATTTCGATTGTCGTTTTCTCCTCATTCACCGGAATAATTATTTTTCTCGTATTTTTCACCATATTGTGGCATTTTTTTCTTTGTCTGATACCCCTTTCTTCTCCCTCGAACAATTTTATTGCTCCCTAATGATTTTTATTCTTCTCCACACTCATAAATAATTATTATTCGAGATAATAATAATAATAATAATATTATTATTATTATTATTATTTCACTAAACAAGGACATTATTTATCACTTGTTTATTCTTTCTTCCACTTAGGGCACTTTCTGTTGCCCCTAGGCCCTTTGTTTCCCTCTTCTATTTTATTCTATTGTTTACCACAATTTGGAAAACAAAAAAAACAATAAAAACAATATATATATCAAAAATCCAAAAATAGGGTAAAATTTTTCAAAAAGTCCTAAAAAGTAAAGAAACCTACAAACATGGTAACTTGTTTGTTACGGTTGAAACTTGTGTCTTGTGCATGGTATTTTCTCCATATCCTGTTGGTTTGTGTCACATCTTCCCCATTAATATGACTCGTGAATCACCGATTCTCAACCACTCACAAAGCTAGCCGCTTACTTCGTCAATACTTTGGGGTATGTGCGTTACCTAGTGTTGTTTTGTTGCACACAAATGCTTTTCTTGGACCCCGTGTCCATTATCATTTCCCCCTACTTGGGGCATCATTTTTAACCCTTGTCATCAATCACAAACTTGTGGATCTCTTCAGCATTGATAATAAAACATTTGTACAACTGTCTTGACCATTGTTGGGTTGGATATGTGTGTTCATACTTATTTTCCTTGTTAAATGAGCTTGTTTCCTTCTCGTATTACATTACATTGTTGTATGTTGCATGGAGTTGGTATTTTCAGCAATGGATAATTTTTGTAGTATGGATTTTCATGTCATTCTACCTTTTTCTTATGCTTATATTTTTCATAAGGACCAATGACATAGCTCTTGTGGCAATATGATGACATCAAAATTGTTCCAATAAACAATGGCTAGAGGCTAATCTCTTCTCTCCCCTCCATATTTCTTCTACATCACTTTCCTTTCACCCCTAATCTTCTCTCTCTCACCGGGCATCCCGCCTTCCCCATTCTTCTTCCGCCTATCTCTCATCTTTTTCGATCATCGATCGACTTCTTTCATCACCCCATCAACACTCAAGGGGCATTTCTCCCTCATAATTTTTCTTCTATCCTTTAAATTTTTCTCTTTTGTCTACTATCTTTGAAGTGGTGTCACTTAAGTCACCCCAAAGAGGGGCAAATGTATACACCCATAATTATGCCCAAGCAATTTAAAATACTTAAATTGCGTTAATTATCCTCTTTCTCACAAATCGTCGACATATCATCAAAAGTGTTCATATTCCTTCTTATTGTTGTTAATTAATTACAATACACTAATTGATTAAGTCACCTATCCAACTAATAACCTAATTAACAACCTTCCATTAATTATTTACCCCTTCTATCTAGATTAATTAATTATTATTAATTAATTAGCCTTCCACTTCATTTAACTAATAAATCAATATTTAATTGATTTAATCCCCTCCTAATAGCCTAAATCGTACTAATATTCCTCTAATTAGCTTCTATAAGCGTACATCTACCTATTAGTTAATCACCTTTGATTGATTAAAGCACCCCCTAACTCCCATGACATGCTAAGCATAAATTAAACCCTTCTAAAGTAAGGTTACCTTTAATAAAGCAACCTTATCCATTCCTAATCATGTTTTAGCTTTATCCCACATGCAAAGGGATGAAGTGTTTCCTTTATGCATTGGGCTATATAAGGATCCCTCCTTCTACCTTTATACCTACACCTAATTCCCTTGAGAAAACAAAAGAAAGCACATAGTCTTGCACTAAAATCCTTTTTCCATTCGCAAGCCCTCCATCCTCCATCTTGAAGAGCTAAGCCTCACACCCAAGCATCATTGAAGGATCAAAGCAAACCATATTGTTGATTTCCATTGGACTACATAGGTCCATTTGATTTAATTAGGAAATTTAGAAGAATAGTGTTCTGATTTGCATTATGTTTGATTTCATTATTTTAAAGTTATGATGTTAGTGTAGGCCTTGTTCATTTCTTCATGTTGATGGTACTCTTTCTTGTTTCTAGCTAGGTTAGGGAACTATTTGAGGTGATAGTTCTTGCTTTCAATATAACTTAGGAAAAAGAATACTTGTACACAATATCCAAAGGTAGAGATCGACTTCACCTCGGAGATTTAAGGAGTCAAATGCCATGTTCAGAAGGGAACTCCAACATTCTAACACACGGGAAGAAGGTCACAAAGGAAAATGCAGGCCCTTCACTACTTCCCAAACTCCTTAAAGAAAGAAAACACATAGAAGAAGAGATCAACAGAATGTGTGATTGTTGTGATTAGAACAGAGTTTAACATGATTTCCCATCATAGACAACCAATGACTGAGACATTAAACCAGATCAAAAGGAGATGTAATGAAATTTTTGTAAAACACCATGAGGGCACTTACAATCCCAAAAGTCACTCAAGACGTTTAAATTTCACTCAAGGTCCACAATCGACCAATTCCTCCAAATATGGAAACAAAACAATAAACGAGACGAGAATCTCAAATGAGTCCTCACGAAGGTGAGAGAAATATATATTTTGGAAAGGACAGAGAAGGTTCCTTTAGGATTCGATTCCAAGAAGGTCCAACCCAAAATTGTCATAGCTTAGCTATAGGCCTATAACTACCAACAAATTTATTCCCTCAAATCTTGCTTAGAGATCAAAGAATGAAAGATTCCAGAAAACACCATATTCAGAACTAGTTTCCATAGTTCAAAAACAAAGAAATGACAACCGTAAGTTTAAGGATCATCCTTAATGTTCACGATATCCCAATCAGGAGGTTTTAACAAGTTTACCCCAGTAAGATACTCAAGAGGTCAATCCAATTAAAGGACAGCTTATTTAAAACCAACAACATCTACTTCGACAAAGAATAAGACAACAAGAATGGAGAAAATAAATCTCAACATGGAAACAAGGACAACTTAGTGTTGACTCGACAAAGTCAACCCTCAACACATTCCCAACCAATAGGATCTCACCTCTGAACTTTTAGTTCAACACTCGATAACTTAAAAAAAAATAGTACTCATAAAGAATCAGAATAAAGACTTCAAACATGGGGATCCCAAGCTTGAATGCCTCAAATCAAAGTGCCCAAGAAATGAATAACCCATAGTTTCCTTAGAAGAACCAAATTCAAGTACCTAGTTTAATCTGAAAATTTTAAAAAGTAATAAAACCTTCAATCTTGTTTCTATACAAGAAAAACCTAAAAGGAAACAAAGATTCCAAACATTACATAACTGCCTAGCTTCCATCACAGAATGAATCCAAGAACAGATAGAGTATACAGAGGGTTCAAGAAGAAGGCATGCATAATTACTATTGCATAAACAAATTCGAGTTTATACAACTTTTAAATCAAGCATGCATGATCTTAAAATTTCAAAAAGACTAACATAACTTCCACAAACCAAGAAGCGATAAAAGAGTATGATTTAGATCTCTGCAACCCAAGCTAAAGCTTGGTTCTAAACTTAAAGACACATATATCATTTCCATAACCCATTTTTGATCAAATAAGAAGGATTCATGCATGCACCTTTTTACCCAAATTACCACAAGATTTAAGGTGAAGTTTAACAACAAATAACTAGGAAATCAACTCATGACTTTCTTTCCAAGCAGAGATTCATCAATTAGAGAATACAAAAATTATTCAAGCAAGAAAACCAAATAACCATCACATAAATAAAAACCCAATTATCTCAGAGAGAATTTTTTTTTTAATGAAGGCGCTTAGAGAAAAGCAGATTAGCTTAATGGATAGAGCCTATCATTCTGATAGTGCTTGTATCTGTTTGAAGAAGAATTCTAGCTGAGCCTTCACAAATCCTTCTCCAAATGAAATCAACAACCATAAAATTCTTCCTCAAATGCCTCATATACTTCCATTGGATTGAAAATAATCAAAGAGAGTCCAAAATAGAAACAAACTAAAAGTAGAATTGCTGGTTTGAAGAACCAGATAGCTCCATGCAGAGAAAAAATCGGAATGCATGAAAGACCAAACAACTCCCAAAAATCCGCTCGCATGGTTTCTAAGGTGGTTTGCTCGCCAAAAATGATGAAAATTAATGTCATTAATTCCCAGTCTCCCACCTAAATCTCCATGCCACCACCATCCAAAATTGGTGAGTCCAATTTCAAAAAGAACATGCATTGTTAAATTTAGAGATGGTACCAACTAGGATCACCTCCAATTTCCATGCCCCTATCAAATTGACAGTATGTAATGATTTAAATTCAAAAATAAAATCAAATAAAAGACTTATGAACCATCGCCATGCCTTCAACTTTCCATATAACCCCCTTAGGTCCCCTTCTACTCTCACATTATTTTAGGATATATATCATTAGCTTAGGGTATGACCTTAGGTTAGTTTAGAAAATATTTACCTTAGGTTATCTTAATATTGCCTTAGGTAAATTTTCCACCTTTGATAGGTCTTTCTTTATACTAATGTAGTATTAGGTAATAAGTTAGAAATATGCCTATCATCACCTTAGATTATTTCCAAATCCCTAACATAGAAAATATGAAACTTCATTAGAATGAACAAGATTAGAGTAGGCATAGATATACGGTAGATCCAATTTACCTTAGGTTAGAATCCCGTTAGGATAGATCTTATAGATCTAGGACTTAGGATTTACCCTCAATAGTCTTGAAGTAGGCCTATTTCTAACTTATGCCATTCAACATTTGGGAGAAGTTGACAAGAAGATCTGAGCACATGACTTTCAGAAGAAAGCACAACATGAACTTCCAAGAAGATTAGTGAAATTGTAATACTACAAAGGCTCGATATTTTATTTCCTTCAACCTCTGAATGTCAGTTTTCCATTCATATCAAGTAAGAATAATTTAAACATACCTTGGATCAATGGAATTGATCCAAGGTATCATTATTATATAGAGATAAATTTGCAAACAACTTTACCAGCTTCTGAACCTTAAACAAAATGGATTCCTTGCAAAAACAATATTTTAGTAATTAAATACAAGAAAAGAAATAATTTATCCATGGAAAGCATGATTTTGACAAATCAAAATAATACACCTTCTTGGGAAAAATCACATGTCAATGCTTGCATTATAAAGAGGATAAGTTAACAGATTTATCATAGGTCAAAACCACGTTTATAAAGAAGGCCACCCATGATGACATAGTGAGAGACACTTTTGAGTAAGGCACATTTCCCATTTCGAGTAAGGTCGGGAGGTATAATTGACAAGGAAATGTACCATGCAAAATTATTATACCAAAGGTAACATGGGTCGTGTGTAATGGTCCCAACAAGGTTGATGTGTTGAAATAAATAAGAAGGTGATTGTAACCTTTATATTGTGACAAAATTTTGGATTCGGTAGGCGAAGCGGGTATGTCCACATGATGCTTATAATTTTCAAGTATTTCATTACAAAACTGGTATATACCATTGACTTGATTCACAACCAGTTGAGATTCACCAAAAATATTAATCGATTTAACATCTATGGTGATAGCGGCTTGAAGACCTAGTACAAGCTCTTCATATTTGGCAATATTATTAGTACATTCAAAATATAATTTGAAGGATAATGACATAGGTTCACTTTCAAAATTTATGAGGATGATGCCTACACCTTCCCCATGCTGAAATTTGGAGCATTAAGGAATAATGTCATCTGGTAAATGGTATCGTCCAAGGAGAGGGTAGCAATGGATTCATCAAGAAAATTGAAGTTAGAAGATTGATATCCAGAGAGGGGTGCCTCTGTGATTTGGTCAAAGATGGTTTTGCATTTGATATATTTTTGATGAATTAATTCAAGGTCGAGGTCTATAATAAGCATGAGCCAATGTGTAACACATTGATGTTGGTAGGGTTTGGCATACATGTAATGTAAGGGGTCAATATTGGTGACTAAAAATGTTTTATGGTTGAGTAGGTAATGTTGAAGCTTAGTGGTAAAAACAACTAAGGATAAGCATATATTTTTGACATGTGTGTATCTATTTTTATAGTCCAAAAGGTTAGGGCTTATGTAATAAACTTCTTGCTCCCAGTTTTGATCATCACGATGGGTGAGCATGGAACCCAAGGAATGATTGGTAGCACAAATTTAAAGGTAAAATGGTTAGTAATCCTTAGGAGGAATGATCATATGTGGTTGTAGGAGGTATTATTTTAAGGCATCAAAGAATTTATGGAATTCATCATCCCATTTTAAAGAGACATCCTTTTTGAGGAGACGATGAAATGGGTGGCAATGGTCAGAAAAATACGAAATAAAATGACGAATAGATTACAACTTACCTTGCAAACTACACAGTTGGAAAAGGTTAGTAGGTGGAGGAATTTCAATAATGGCCATGATTTTAGTGGGATCAACTTCTATACCACGTAAAGAAATGATAAAACCAAGGAGCTTTCATGAGAGAACAACAAAGACAAACTTATTAGGTTGAAGGCAAACACAATACTTAATGAGATGGTCAAATATGACCTTAAGGACTGTAAGGTGTTCAACTCGATGTGTAGATTTTTCAAGAATATTGTTAACATAATCTTCTAATATGCAATGCATGATGTCGTGAAAGATATAGGTCATATCCGGTGATATATAGCACCGACATTTTTAAGGCCAAAGGGCATAACATGATAACAAAAGGTCCCTCAAGGAGTGATGAAGGTATTTTTGTGTTGAAGTTCTGGGGTGAGTAATATTTGGTTATAACTTGAGAAAACATCCATGAGTGATAACATCTCATGACCAGTGATAAGATCAACTAGTTGGTCAATACTAGGTAGAGGAAAGTCATCTTTAGGGCAAGCTAAGTTTAGGTCACAAAAAATTGTACAAATACTGAGTCCCCTATCACTTTTCTGGACAGAACAATGCTAGACATCCATTAGGGATAATCAATGGGTAGGATGAAGGAAACCAAAAGAAGGCACTTCCTTAACCGGAAGGGCAATGTGAGGATGCATTTTCTGCAACTTCTTTTTTACAAATTTGGCTTCGTGGATGGTGATGATATTATGGACCACGATGTTCGGGATAATACTAGGCATATCAACATAGGAATAAGCAAAAGCATTGCTATAATCCTAGAGGAAATAAGTGAAAGCTTCTGTTCAAAAAAATCTAAATATTGACCTATATTTATAATGTGTGGGTCGTCCCAGTGTGAATATTAATTTTGATGGTTGATTCATTTAACATGGTTTGTATATCGAAGGCAATGACCAATGAATGTAAGAATCTTCTACACTAAGGTAGGTGAGGATAGAATCATCATGCTAACATTGGGTGTTAATAGAAATCGTATCATCATAGATCATGTCGCATATAGGAAGGGAAGAGAAGAGGGAGCCTTGCCATCATGTTGATAAGTCGAATTCCCGAGGAAATGGTTTTGTGAAAAAAATAGTTAGGAGGAATAGATTTAGGATCTATAGACTATGTGGGTGAAGGTGGTGATAGTTTTAAATAGGATGGAGAAGGTTTTCATCATTGATGAGATCGATATGGAACTTCTTGGAAGATAGTTTGGTAAAGCCAATACCATTGTAGTCTTTGTGTTTATGTGTTGTACATGGGATGCTAATATGATGGCCTTGTTCATAGAACCAAAATCCAAAGCCTTTCCATGCACATCGGTGAAGGAAAGTGTGGGCAAAGTGGCGGTTGGTGAGAGATTGGAGGTTGGATGAAAATGGTCACATTTGGGAAGGTGGCTCAGGTGAATAGGTGGAAGTATCAAGTCCCCCATACATTAATTTGGTGCGAAGGTGGGGAGGACCATAAGGGAAGACCTCACCTATGCGATGGTCATAATGAGGATGTTACCATACTCTTGTGGAGTAAGGAATGTGTTTATGTTGTACAAGAAGTATTCCCCCAGAGTGAGGCATTGAAAAACACCTTCTAAGGGATTGGTAGTGGATATGTGTGTAGCCGAATAGATGAATTACTAGGTGATTGGGAAGAAGAAGGATTAGTTGGTTGGGAACTAGACATGTTAACAAACAGGTTAATTTGTTAAGGCCATGATAGTAATGGGAATATAAGAGGTAGGTATGGGTGAGGTAGTAGCAACATTTATTGATGAGGCTATGGGTGAAGGAGAAGTGGTCACAGTTGTAGATGCCTTAACTGGTATAAGGACATCATTAGGTTGGTACAACATGTTGTAGGTTTTGAATGACAAAGGGTCAATGGGGATGGTGTAGTTATTTCCTTCATGTTCAAATTCGACACAACGATGTAAAGTTTAAGGAACACAAGCCATGACACAAATCTAATGTCGGCAAAGAAACAAGTTATACTAGAATTCCCCTTCTAAAATGTAGAATAATTTTGGCATAAACGGGACCCCACACAAATGTGAAGAATAATGATGCCAAGGGTGGAAGTTATGGCATCATTGAAGGAGCACAACATAATTGGGTTATTATGCTTGAAATTTGAAGGGATGCACATTTTATTGTACATGTGGGAGGAGATGATTTTTATGTTAGAACCACCATTGATCATAAAGTGTCAAATGTGAATATTATTGATATAGATGGAAACGAAAAGAGTGGGATCGGGGTCATCTAACTGGAGAGTACGATCTCCTCATCGATAAACTAGGGACTGCCACTTGATGAGTGGGAGTGGGGGTATAAGAAGGGGATGTTTTGGTAAGAGAGGTCACATGGTGAGGGGTGATATTGGAGGCTACTTTGGTGTGGGGTCGTTAGGTAAAACCTTGATGGATTACAAAACCTCCATGAGGCTTATCGATGAGATTCAGAGGTTTGGATGAGATCATAAAAATATATTTTTAGAGGGGATTAGTGCAATTGTTTTATCATTTTATGATGGGTGACCCCATTAGAAATAGGGTATGTGGGTCCTTGAATGGTGATTTTAGGTGTGGGTGTAGATGGTATGTTAGGCACATGATTAGTGGATGGGATGGTTACTTTTGATTTTCCTTTGTCTTTTTAGGCACGAGTGGCAACTTGGATCATGTTAATATGAGGAAAAGATGTGGATGGATAAGGTATGTCATGAGTAGTATAACAACATGATGGAAAAAAACCTAATGCGGGGTAAGAACCTTGTAAAATGAGTAGGGCTGCTGGCATTTTTGTGGGGTTTTGGCGAGCTCTCTTATGTGAACCATGTTGATCTCAAATTTTAGAGGTGGATAAAAGGGTTGTGGAGGTGGTGATGTGGGACGCTGAATAGGTATTGGGAGAGAATGTATGGTGACAGGTGAAGATGAAATAAGGTCCTCATTAAGAAGATCATAATTGTCAAAATTTTCTTCGGGAGGGAATAATTGGAGGAGATCTGTTTTGAGAGCCATACAACCTTCTATATCATTTCAAGGCACATGATGGTAGGAACAAATTTTAGTTTCATCAAACCCTTTTGGCTTGGGTTTAAGGGGGTCATACAGTCTAAGTGGTGGTAATGTGATGACTGAGGTATCTAAGAGGTTGGATAAAATTTTGGCATTGGACCTTGTCAATGGATCACAATGGGAAGTGAGTGTGGGTTTGGGTAAAGGTTTAGATGATTGTGGTGGAAGAGGTGTTATAGGAGGTGGAATAGGTTTGACCACCGGTTTGGTAAGTGGTATTGTCTTAGGTTTTGATGGTACCTGCTTAGGTAAAGGTGTGGTAGATGAACTAGCAATGGAAGGTGTTATGGGTTTAACTACCTTTTTGGAGGGTAGTGGGTTCTTTTCCTTAGATTGCACCTTCTTGGGTAAAGGTGAGGTAGGAGTACATGATGCAGAAGGGAAAGTAGATGGTGGCAGAGGACGGGTTAGCCATGGTGATAGCGAGAGGTGTAGTAAAGTTTTGTGGTAGAGGTCAGGTGGAAGGTATGGGTTGTAGAGAATAAAGTCGCATAGGTAATGATTGGGTTATGGGAACAAGTGGGGGTATGTGTGGTAAGAAATCTACGAGTGATAGTGACGGTGAAGATTGTTTTATTCGATTAGTCATAATAAAGGATCGTGATGAAGAGGTGGAATGTTGTGTTTTTATTTTCTTTGGGTAGGAGGTTGCTTGACTAGGGTAGATGGGTGAGGTTTGAGGATATATGGAAGGAAAAAAGGTGATAGAGGTATCTTGGGTGAAACTAGTGTATGCTTCCTAGAAGGTTGGGTCTTCCTTTTAGGCAGAGGAATGGTTTTTTTGGACTTGGGAATATGGGGATAAGTCCAATTTGATGGGTGGATGGACAAGGCTTGATGTCGCATGACACCCAAGGTTGTGATATGTCTAGATGGGGAGGAGATGTAGGTGAAGGTAGGTTATTAAACATAGGAATGGGTTTGGTTATGGGTAAAGGTTCGGATGTAGGAAAAGGTGAAAAATAAGAAGAAATTTCAACAAGCACGATTAGGGTTGATTTGGTCACTGGAAATACCTTTGGATAGATCATAGAGGTATCTACAGTGACATTTGCATTTGGGTCGAAAAGGGGAGCTGAAGACGTCCCCAAAGCATGGAATTATCAATTTAATCCAAGTGATCGACTAGTCATGAAAATGGAATGGCGGTAAGAGGAGATCTAGTTGGTTTAGTGGAAATCCTTGTAAACTATGTTTATGAGATAGGGGCTGGTTATCCTTAGACTCTATGGGTAAGAGAGCCGAGAGAAGATCAATGTGATCCTGGAATGCTAATGGGGAATGGTCACCAATAGGAAGTGGCATGTCTAAAGGATCCCCCATGGGTAGGAGAGATGGTATGTGGGGTGAGGTAGAATCCTTTTTCAGGGGAGAAAAAGGTGATGAAGACTCTCCCGTGGGTAGGAGAGTTAATGTCATAGTTTTTCTTTGGGTTGTGAGGTGGATGGAAAAATGGTATCAGCAGAAAATGTGGAATCTTCTTTGGGTGAAGAGGGAGATGAAGGGGAATCCTCTATGGGTGAAGGAGTAGATGAGGTAGGCTCCTCCATGGGTAGAGGATCTCGTGCTAGAATATCCTCAATAGAGGGGATAGGAGGAAATTGAGGGATGGTTGGTATGATGTCGAAAATAACATGGACTTCATGGACATTGCTATTGTTGTTGGTTGAAGATTCACCATTTTGATTAGATGATGGTGTATGGTTAGGGAATGACTTCTTAAATATGTGCAAGTTTTGATTTTCCGGTGCATTCGGGTTGTCTAGGATGAGATATCCATTATCTAACATTTCCTGGACAATGTTCTTGAAGGTTATGCAATTACCATCACTATGGCCTTTGACATGATGATAATTACAATAGTCATGCTCCTTATACCATGTAGGCATAGGATGAGTGGGGTTAAAACTAGTATGTGGTTTTATGGGTGGAAGAGTAATAGCTCTGGCCTTAAGAATTTTTCTAATACTACGGAATAAGGCTCCTTGATTGGAGTGTACTTTTGTTGTTCCCATCTGAACTAAAAGGTTTGAATGGGAGAGAGATTGGAGGAAGGTTTTTCTTGGTTAGATGGATGAGATGGACCAGCTTTGAGAACTACTACGTTGGAAAATCCTTTATCTTTCGAATAATTGTTTTAGGGTTTTGAAGAAGAAGAGACATCATTTGATTTGAAGGTGGTATTTTTATTACGCAATTGAATTTTATTCTCTTCGATGGCATGAATTTCTATTTTTTGCACCATGGTAAATTATTCATCAAAGGTACGGAAGGTTTGTACTTATAGATTTGGAGAGATGTTCCTGACACAAGATCTAGTGAGTAACTCTAAAAGCTTAGCTTGAGGTAATTGGAATGTTAATTGATTGATAAGGATTTGCCACCGAGTGACAAAATTTGTGATAGATTCATCGTTGTACTATCATGTCGAATATAGGTCAGTCATGATGACTTTTTTGATGACATTGATTGAGAAATGGTCTAAGAATGCTTGAGACACTTGGTTAAATGAGTAAATGGAATATCTTCATAAACCACTATACCAATCTAATGTGGGTCTGTTAAGGACATAGGGAATGTCCGTAGGAGTAAAACATCATTATGGGCGATTAGATAACACCCTTGTTTGAATGACCGTAAGTGTAAGTGTTGTTGCGGTCCTCTTTCTTGTTGAAATGGTTGAACTTGGGAATTTCCCAATGTACTTTATATGGGTGAATGGGGATAGATGGATGAATTAGCTCATTGCTTATTTCATCATAATTTAAGGAGTTGCACGATCTCAAAATTGATGCTTCCAATGTTTTCATCTTTTATATCATCATCTTAATGAGGTCATTTATGGGTTGTGACAATTGGGCACCTGTGTAGTATAAATAAGTTGATGATGGATTTATGATGTGGATGACATCCCGTATATGGTGGTTCAGTATGAGAACTTTGAAGGAGGAATAGATACGGGAAAAGGTATCCTAAATAGGAAACAAATGAGATTGAGTGTTCTTGGTGATATGTATAATAGGTGGGGTAGGGACTACGAGATGGAAAGGACAAGGTTTTGAAATGGGATATGGGTTGTCGACACCATGGGTGGTTACGACGACCGCGATAGGTACATATGAGATAAAGGGTGTAGATGGGGATATGATTAAGGTGGATGGTGAAGGAATGTTCAACACCATGGGTGTGATATATTCCATAGGTGCAACAGTTATAGAGGACATGGGGTCCAGTTGAGACACCACCGGTTATAAGGTAGATGAAGGTAATGCTGAGCTAGTGGTAGTTGATGTGGAAGTTGGGACAAGGGCAAGAGGGATAAACACAAACATGTCATATAAAAACTGCCCCAAGGAGTCTCAGGTAGATCATTGGGTGAGATAATATTGTAGGGAAGTGGGATTTTTGTCAAGGAGTCTTGTGAACTCCTCATCTCCGTACTAATGGTGATGGAATGAGTTGGATCCATAGGAAAAAGATAGAAGGAGGTGATGGGCTAGGTGGAAGTGGCTGAAGGATAACATGAAACACAAGGCATTGGCTTGACTATGATTCAAAACCATGTGAATTTGCATAGACCTAGTAAATTGTACTCTATAAATGACATAGAAAAAAACAAAAATAGAGAAGGATAAATGCTTTGAGAGGTGAAACTAGTCGGTGTTTTAATTAAAAATCAAAATAGAGGAACCGATGACGGTTGGACTAATCGATGACTGATTAAAGGGTGATCAATGATGGTTATAGTAACCAATAACGATTCTTATGGGAAATCAATATTTTATCAAATGAGGAAAACTCTAATGAAAATGAAATAAGGAAGTTGTATGTGATTGTGATTTTAAAATTATGGGGGTATGATAATGTCCTAAGAACTTCAAAAAGAACATAAGATGTGATGAATGGTGGTCTTGGGTAAAATGACCCAAAAGAGCTGGAAACCGAAATGATTTAGGTAAACTGATGATGGTTAGATGTAAACCGGTGATGGTCACTAGTCCGATCTTTGGTCCTTGTGAAATTTGAAGAAGTAAAAAAATCAATTTTTTGTGAATTACATCGAGATGGATTATTAACCCGTAAAACTTTGTATGATAAAATTGGTCCCGACACACTTTAGAAATAGTCATAATACACCAAATATGATGGCGAGTGTGAAATGAAGAATAAAAATGAAGAACATGGCCTTACACCTCAAAACACAACTCAAGAAAAAGCTAAGAAAAACATGAAATCCTACAAGTTAATTTGTATGTTTAGCTTATGCTATTTAAAACTGACTTGTGAATTCAAAACATAGATTTTTGGTTCGAAGGATTCCTATTAAGAGGTAATATCTAAGGGTGGTTTTAGGTTATGTTTTGGTAGGGCGGTAATTTCTCGATAATGACTGGTCATAGAAACCAACAGGATGCCCACTATCAATCCTTTGATTGTGTGATTGTTGAAAATCTCTTTCGGGTAAGGTGTTGTTTAAGAATATGTGTAAATTTATATTTTTGTAATTTTTAAAAGAGAGAGAGAGAGAGAGAAGAGAAATTTATTCTACGATTAAATTATGTCAACCATCGATTGGGTATGAATTCCCATGTATAGGTTTCCCTCATTTTTAATGTGAGCTAAAAATGCAAGCATAAAAGTATGAAATGCAAGTATTTTAGAACCCAAAATTGAAATGTGATGTTCAATGTAAATAGAGGGTGAAAAGGAAAGAGAATTTCTTTCACTAAATGCCTTTCACTAATGGAGATGCAAGAAGAAAACGAATGATTCTTTTTAATCCCAAAATACAAATGTCATTTAAATAAAATAGAAGAAAGAGATAGATTCCCAAGGAGAAGATTTAATGTTGAATTCCTTTCAAAAATAAATTAAACATACAACAATTCCCTAAGAATGAATAAATGCAAGGAACCCCAGATGGGTCCCACTAGGCATGCCAAAAAATTTCACCTGGATTCTTAACAAATTAATGAAACAGATAGAGGGTGATAGGCCAAGGAGGAATACATGTTTGTGATGTCGGTTGAAGGTTGTGCACGCATTCTAATTTCCTAATCCAACACTGATTGTGAGAACTCATTTTTGGCTAGGAGGAACTACCTATAAAATGCAAAACAATACCACCATATAGAGTTAAATAAAACAACAAGTGGACTACCTAGCAGAAGCTAGATTCGATAAGCATGATGCTTCCTGAACAAGTTGTCAATCCACTTTTATATAACATTATTAATGTTATCCAAAATAAAAATGAAATAAAAATCTTATTAGAATTGAAATGATTTAGGTATCTCATATAAAATAAATAAGAAAGGTCAGATAAAATGTGATTGAGGTCAAAATGGGTCGTGTGATTTGTGGGTATTGGGTTATAGGTCTGATACAGGCTCTAGGTAAGGTTTGATAAAGTTTAGGAGTGATTCTGGGATATTAGGGACTGGCTATGAGCTCGTTGGTCTAAGGTATGTTATCAAACATAATAACCAATGTCGCCTATGTGACCAATGCTTGCTTGGAAGGATGAACGATGTCGGTTGGCTAACTGACATCAAGAAGAAATTAGTAAAAATATCTTAGAAATGGTCTTCAAACTTTGTGATTTCACGAGACTATAAATGGTGGGGGTGAGGTCATGAAATGGTCTTAGTGACTCAGAGATGACTAGGGGAGGGTGAATATAGGTGAAAGGGATAGATATGGTAAGGTGATGGGTTGGAGGGAGGAAGGAGGTGTACGAGATGTACAAAAGAATAAATTACTTGAGAGGAATGATGATCTTAATGAAAGAAAATAAAGATAACTAAAGAGATATTAGGTACTTACTAAAGAATGGATTTGGAGAGTGCAGGTGATGAAAACAATGATGAAAGAGATCCAAAGATAAGGGATGTTGAGTATGTGTCATGGTTTTTCGAGTCTTTGTGATTCTCTATGTGAATCCGTGATCATGAAGAAGGTGATGGATGTTGATGGTTGTTGGTAGTGCTCCCGGGTGCTTTCTTTTACCTGAGTGCTTTAGAAATTCGAGTGCTCTAAGTCTCTATTCATATGAGATCCTGAATCGAATGACCAACCTCAGCAAAGGATTTTGGAAATGCCTTTTAACTAACTAGTGACATTTAGGGGGTGATGTCGGTTGAGGTATAACCAACGTCGGTTAAGGCGGGAATATTTAGGTTGGCCAAAAATAGCCCGATTGTTGCTTTTTGGCATGGTCTTCAATATTCATCTGAGTCTCGAGTGATAGATCACGGAAGGAAGAGTAAGATTCCTCTTAGGTTTGTTAATAGGAGTTAAGTCTAGGTTTAGACTAAGTCCTAGTTGGTTAGGATAGGCTTAGACTTGGTCTTAGGTCATTAATGGGGTTTGAGTGGGTCATGGAGTGAGGTGGCTAGGTGAGGTGGTCAAGTGAGGATGTTAATTAAATTAATTAAAGTAATTAATTTAATTAATCATGTGCACTATGGGATATGAATAGGTAAGGTATGGTTAATTTAATTAACGAGGTTATAAGGGTAGTATGACCTAATTTTGGTGTCTACATTGTATCTTCTATCTTTTTAGCATGCATGAACTTAGGTGAAATATTCACGTTGATCAAGTTTTATACAATCCCCATTTTTATGTGCATGTGTTTCCCTTTAGTTGTATACACCTTGCTATGGACAAGTCCCATTTGCTGCATGTCCATTTACGTGGATGTGTCCCCTTGCATTGTGATAGAGTTTCTTTGGCTGCATGTTAGAGATAACATATAACATCTTCTTGCAAAAAAGTATGACATTTAGAAAAATCACTAATAATCATTCATTGCATCAAATATATTAACATGCACATTTAAAATCCATGAAATAAAGTAACTTAGTAATAGTTATAATATTTAATATATAAGTTCCATAAGTTTTATTTTAAGTTGAAAATAATGACATGATAACAAAGATAACAAGTATGATGGTATACAAAATATAAAAAATGAGACAATTAAAATGGTAATTAGAGGGTCTCATCATCATACATGATCTTCTTCACAAGGAATGAAAGAGAAATACATATCTTCACACTCGCTCTCATCGAACAAGGAATTGGGAAGGAAATCAAGCTCTACCATCTTCTTCGTATCAATATAAAACAATGGTGTATCAAAATGAGAAGAAAAAATTGACTCATACCTATCTTACATTTCCAAATCTAAAGTCAAGATCTCAAGACTAAGTTGAGGATCTTCAATTGCTTCCACAGTCCTCAATATGTCTCGCATAGAACGTTCATTTAGATCTACCATTCCATACATTCATTTTCATCCTCATTGGAAGAATATTTTCATTGTGCCTCCAAAATATGTTTAAAAATATGTTCTACACATGGCTAAACTTCATCAAAACTTCCTCTCTCTCCGCTCTACATTTCTTAGCATCCAAGTCTCACCTTCTTACAAGAATTAGTATACTTGGTTTGCAACATTTTATGACAAGGAGAAAAGATCCATGCTATGTGGGAAGGTAAATTCTTCAAGATAAAGATCCATTTTTTTATCCTCATCGTGGGAAGTAGGGAACCATGTTGGGGAAGAAATATGGGAAATATTTTTAACTTTATATTGATCATTCATTATAGAATATTCTTACTCATATGGACTATGAAATATTTCATACTCACTTGTGATGATTAATATCACACTCCTTGGGTGAGAATGATTAATTTAAATCCTCTTGGATGTCACATTCAATTTTCTTAATATCATTGGTTTCAAGAAATAAAATCAATTCTTCCATTTCTTCATCCATGATCAAATTGGGAAGGAAACTGATTATTCAACCGCCTAGATTTAATGATTCAACATTTCTACATCACTTGAAGAATCAAAATTGGAAAGGAGATCATCCATGATTACCTTTCAAATTCTTCATCTTGAGTTTGGGATGAAGGATTTATTTCTCATACATCTTCATTATTGATAGAGTCTTCGAAAGCATTGGATCATTTGTCATGCAATAAGAATATCCCTCTCTTGAATACATTGTTTCTTTTGCAGGATATGCCTCGAACTAAAATGAGTTGATGAATGGAGGTTCCATTGTTGTGTCTTCATTTTCATCCTCCAAGGTTCTGATTTTTTTAATTAATAAGGTTCAAGGATATGAAACTCATCACAATTACAAAAGAATCTTGCAGAGATGAACACCTTATAGTACGGACGGTGAAGAGTATCTCCCTCCATAAGACAAACATCCTCTTCTTTATCCACTTGACTAAGTGCTTCAAGATAATTGTACCTTTTTTACATTCTAATTTATATTTCTAAACTTCACAATAGGCCTCCATATTAGAATTTTCTACTTCTAAACTTAGAGTCTTTGTAAATAATCTCTTCTCAAAACATCCATTTCTTCATCCCCGTATGCAAGAAAATCATCTAGAGGAAGAGAGATAAAGGGAAATGTTCTTATATTATTAGTGAGTTGTGTGAAGTTGAAAAATTTACCTTTAGTGTTTTCCACACTATCATGTCCTTCATATAGCCTTTCATATTTTTATGGATCTTCATCATCTATCTCTTTAGATTATCAATCATCAACATCAACAATTCCCATTTTTTTCCTTTAGCAACACTCTTCTTGAATTTTAACCACCATGACTTGATGATTTTATCTTTAGAAACAATATTCTTCTCCATTATGGAAAGTCTTTTCTTGATACTACAACTATGGTACAAACCTTCTTTCCTTCAACATTCTTGGCTTTGTAAGAGATGTTCTAAAATGATGGCTAATAAAAAAATTTCACTTCTTGTAATTCCTCTTATTCTTCTACTCCATTGTCACTCATTGGTACCTCATTCCAATCTAGACATTTCTTCATTAGGGTGTAGGAAATGAATGTCACATGGATTCATTTCTTAACAGAGTTTCCTTCAAACATAGATTTTTCTTTGAAATCTGATTTATTTTTGATTTTTTTATTTTAGGGTAGAGAGAAAATATCTCGCCATCGAGTGTCGCCAAAAATTATTGGTGAGAAAAATTTTGATATGGAAAATTATGTGTTTCCACCAATGTTCACGGGGATACGACCCTCTGCATTGAATAGTGTAACTCCCATTATTGAATGTAAAATAATATATTCCTATATAAATGTTGTGGGTTAGCTAAAAGGCTAAGAATCGCATAGGTACACTCCACTAAAACTATGGAAATAAAATATTTGTACATGAAATTTTCAGATTACATGGAGTACTGGATTAATCATTTTAGATAGAGATCCTAGAATGATATCAAGATTTTGAAAACGCTTAATGCAGCTATAGGAACTAAGCTGAATTTTAGTTTTGCGTATCATCCGAAAATGGATGCACAGATGAAAGAGTTAATCAAGTTTTAGAGGATATGTTACGAATGTATTGTATGGATCAGCGGTATAAGTGGGAAAAATACCATGCACTAGTTGAGTTTGCATATAATAATACATATCATGCCCGATAGCACCTCTACCGATTTGAAGAAGACTTACAGCTGAGTTCACAAGACCTCTCCTCCTCTAAACAAGATCAAACAACCATATTATTTTCCCACAATCCCACTTATACATTCCTCGGACTGAAAAATAGCTCAGAGAGTTCAAAAATAGCTACAAAGTGGAGATCAAACTACTGGTTCGAAGAACCAAATAGCTCCATGTGGAGTGAAAATTGTGAAGCATGTAAATCTAAACAATCCCCAATGAATCCACCAAAGATGCCTTCCAAGATGGCTTTCTCACCAAACCTGAGGCACATTAATGCCATTAAAACCAATTTTCCCGCTTATATTTCCTTTCCACCACCATTCATATTTGGCGAGATCCAATTTTAATTCGTAATGCATTTCCAAACTTAGAGATGCCTCCACATAGATTCCTCTAACTTTCACTAACCCCTGCCACATTGGTAGTCCTTTCATGTATTAAAAACCAAATCCAAAACAAATCCCAATAAAAATCCTTGGAACCGCCACTTAGTTCCCATTGTAAATGGCCCCTAGGTCCCCTTTCATATCCCAATAGTTAGGATAGTTAGAATTATCTTAGGTTAGATCTTAGGTTAGTTTAAATAAATAACCTTAAGATATAACCCCTAATTATAGTTTGCCACTCTTAGGTTAGGATTTAGTTTTAATAAGAAAATATAGGTTTAAAAATAACTTAGCATCCCCCTAGGTCACTTTATTACAAGCTAACAACTTAGGTTAGAATGTCATCCATCGTAAAGGGGTATAATAACAGTAGTTAGGTAACTTACCTGAATCCCATGTTTATTAGGGTACACGACCTTCTATTTATCTCTAGCATCTATAAGCAGGGTTCCTAATTCCCTTGATGCCACAAGCACCCTATAAGGGTCGACTAAGAAAAGTCGAGCTCAACACAAAATTGAATGCAAGCATTGTTTCTAGGATAATAAATAATTTTCCACTAACACAAGTTCAGTTAAGCCACACCACGATGAATGTCATTTTTTTCATTCAGTTATAATAATAAGATTTAAAACATACCTTGGATCAATGGAATTGATCCAAGGATGAGTCTAATAGCGAAGGGTAAGTTGCAACTCTTAAAAACTAGATTGTAGCTTATCCGAAGAGAGTGAAATAGATTATTGCAAGCAACAACATACCAGCCCTCCAATCAATGAGCATAATTGATTTATCCATTTCAAGTGTGATCTTCAACAATCAAAAGAACATACCTTTATCAATAAAATCACATGTCAACACGTGAAATGAAAAGGAGGAATATAACCATTGTTGAGGGTGTTACATGATATTTTTCCACTCTAGGTTAGGATATAGTTTTGGATTTAGTTTTTAATACATGAAAGGACCGCCGGTGTGGTAGGGGTTAGTGAAAGTTAGAGGAATCTATGTGGAGGCATCTCTAAGTTTGGAAATGCATAAAGAATTGAAATTGGATCTCACCAAATATGAATAGCGGTGGCAAGGAAATATAAGCGGGAAAATTGGTTTTAATGGCATTAATTTTCCTCGGGTTTGGTGAGCAAGCTGTCATGGAAGGCATGATGGTGGATTTGTTGGGGGTTTTTAGATTTGCGTGCTTCCAAATTTTTTCTCCACATGGAGCTATCTAGTTCTTCAAACCAGCAGTTTGATCTCCACTTTGTAGCTATTTTTGAACTCTCTGAGCTATTTTTCGATCTAAGAAATGTATAAGTGGGATTGTGGGAAAAGAATATGGTTGTTTGATCTTGTTTGGAGGAGAAGAGGTCTTAGGAACTCAACTGGAAGTCTTCTTCAAATCAATAGAGGCACTATCAGGCATGATAGGCTCTACCCATTAAGATTTCTTGCTTTCTTCTAAAAGATTCATTAAAACAATTCTACTCACTTTGGAAAATTTATATTTTTTTTATGTATACTTGCATGTAAGCTTGGAAAATTTGTGGGTTTTTGGAATATGAATCCTTGGCTGTTATTGACAGTTATTTTTTTGGAAAACTTCTTTGTTCTGTTGTTAGATGGTTGCATGTAATTGTGAGAAACTCTGTAATCTGTACTAGAAGCTCTTTTGACCTCTGTAGCTTGAACTAGTAGTTTTGTACTGTATTTAAGCTTGTAGCTTGATTTTGAAGCTTGTTTTCTTGCATTCAAAGATAAGGTGAAAATTTTGGCTTATTACTTGTTGGGTTCTAAATATGTTATTGTATTGTCACATTTTGATCTATACTTAAGCTCATTGAGCTTGAATTAGGAAGTCCTTGGTCGTTGTTAACTTGAACTAACAAAGTGTTGTCAAGATGGTCTTGTATGTAACATCCTCATTTTAGACAATAGAACAAGTCAATTTTTTTTTTTGATAATTGCATACTGGTTCTAAATATATAATTTAGAACTCACAATTCAAATAACCATTTATATAACAGACAACCATATGCAGCTGTAATGACTCGGAATACCTCCGATCTATTCATTCCATGACTCGGTAATCTACCGATCTATTCATGAGTAAAAAGAGTTAGTGTTTTTATTTAACACAACACTCTTGCGGTTCTCTTCCCTAATCTGGGATTCAGAATGCTCTGTCCAAGGAATCTAAGCTTGAATAAGCTGTTACCATTATTCATCGGCATCTCATCCCTTAGACTAGGTGAATTAGGACAACGCAATCAGCAGCTTGCGATACTTTGGCCAAAGATTTGAAACATACTGTTCATGTCTCGTATTCCTTAACGGCATACTCGTCAATCTGGAATACGTCCTTCACCCCATTCATATGTTATATAGAATGTCTTATACTGACTACTGTCAGTCCTTCCTTTCACAACTGAATCACTCGGAGGCAGATTAACAAGGTGATAATGTTATATGGATGCCCACGAGGATTAGGGATATGATGACATACTGGTTCAACCTTGCAGTTCAACCAGTGTGTCATGATACCCCAAATCTCTGAGGCAGTCTTATAACATGACCACGTTCTTAATCGGTCCCAGGGTAACTCGTGCGAAATCAAGTGTAAATCTTAGCGATCAATGCAAAGGGTGTCGCCATAAGTCACCTGCATTGTTGTAACTTCGAGAAGATCCTAATCTTCTCGGAGGTACAGCCCTGCAGTCGACTTTATGTCGTCAACCTTTAAATCCGCCTCGAGAAGATCTACCCAATAACAAGCGTTACGCACTTGAGTTTAAATTACTTTTAAAGACTTTTCCCTAAGGTTAGCCTTTCCAAATCCCTGGATTCTTTGTCTTAAGACGACCCTCCTCTAAAAGACTCATTACTTGGTAGAGGTATTTACGGTCACGCTCTCATCAGGAGTCATTAGAATACACACGATTCTAAAGTAACGAGATGGGACAATATCTCATAACCTTTACTTGAGATTGCCATCGAACTCCATTGATTGCTATCGAGTTCTCTTAAGCTGAATTTATATCATACTTTTAAGTTTAAAGGTATAAATGATTAAGAATCCAATTTATTGTTGTCCTTTCATATTTAGGACTAGGGATTAGTAATTTAATCCAGTTTGTTTAGCGTTCTCTTTTAGGCTCAATTTTAACCTATCTTCTAGAGAAACAATAATTTAATTCCAATATTGCTTTTGCTAGAACAAATTAGAACTACTAAACACTCATAAGAATTTAATCTTATTACTTACAAGCTTTCATTGTCAATCACAAAAGCGTCCATATTATACAATGAAAACAATGCCCCTTCGTTACATAAACCGAAGAAGGTCAACTTTCAGAAATAGAATACAATACATAAGTATCAAACACTTATTTCCATTCCTTTCAAAACTATACAATTACATTTTATGCAACAGCATACTTGATACAATGCTAACGGGAAGGAAACATCCTTTCACACATAGTACATCTGTAAAATCAAGCTGCGATTCATTACAAATCAAATAAACAATCGATCGGCTGTCGGATCTGCATTGCTTTTACCTCTTACGGCAACCATCTGCAAAAATAGTCAACATGAGTCGATTGATGAACCGAGCATGATAAGCACTAACTTTTAAAACAATTGCAATCCATCAATTGTTTTCATTAAACACTACTGTTTAAATGAGATCGAGATATTTACATAAGTAAACATAATCGGACTATGCCCTTGTAATACAAAATGATTACAAATATGTAACTCTATCATTGTTACAAATAGTCTTAATCACTTTCTAATATTTCATCAAATATTAAGAAACAAGGAGCGAATGTACACAACAATCATTAAATCCAAAATCACAACATTGGTGATTGTTTCATCCTCCAAAAGGAAATAACATAACAATTCGGATTCCACCAATATGTCACAAACAATTTCCCATTGATAGTCAAATATCAATAATATTAAATAAAGGAAGAGAAAGAACCAAACCATTCATACTTCCTTTCACATAAGTTCATCACTGTACTGCCTTCACATATGAAAACATTCAACCAGTATAAAAATGAACAAGTTAGACAAGCCGCAACCAAGATCACTGTTTAATCAAGAAACAGAAACACAGCAAACTCTTGTACAGCAACTAACACATCAACAAATCATGTATCAATCCTAAGCCCAATGCTAGTTCCTTTTACACAGTAAGGCTTTGACACAAGTTGAAAACAAGAAACTACAAGCGTATCGCTGAAAACAACAACCTCATTGCATCAAGCAATCTAAGGTTTCCAATGGACTATGCTATGTTGCCCACACGGTATTTCCAAATCATGCACAGTCAAATCGGACAGATTAATTGGAAAAGAACATAGCATACATATTCTTGCTCAGTCAAAATCGGACTGAAGTAAAAGAAAGGAATTCAACCAAACGATCCTTACCTTGCCGCATGCAAGTCTTGGTGTGATATTCGCGACTTACCCAAACAAGGTCAGAACACGAAACGGTCATCCATGCTCAAGGACCTCAAATAGTGACAAGGACAGTGTCCAAGGTCAAGCTCAGAAAGAGACAGAAGTACTAGTTACCTTTCCAGAATTCCAATGATTCAAACGGAGGTAACAATTCAAGCAAATGCATATGAATTCATGCTGACATTTATCAACGAAGCATAACAAGAATCAGACAACAAATTACTCTCTGCCAATCATTTTACACTAATTTGCACAGGTCGAAGACGTACATGTCCACCTAAGAATCTGTACCTCAAAATCCCAAAAACACGAAGGAATTCCAATCGCAATAACAAGATCGAAATACATGTTATTCCATTAAGTCGCCGGCACTTAAAATACCAACAACTTAACTTTATTCGGCTCAAAAATAAAATGAATCATTCAATCGACTCCTCAGAGTCGTCCAATTCACAATAGCATAAATCTATATATTCACACTGTAACTGTTAAAGGTTTTGCACTCATAACCACTGAACCCTACAGCAACGTACTATGAAATTGGTTGATAAATCCATATATGCCATTCCTGGCTAACAATCAGAATGAAACAAGTGAAGCAAATCGAATACCCATTTCAAGCAAGGAAATCTATTGGGCCGCTTCGAAACTTTCGAACAGCTTTCACTTAGAAATGAAAATGCATACACAGGAAGTCTTTATCCTTTAATTATTTCAATTAACAGTAGCCAAAAGCCCTGTTTCGTCTTACCAGGCTTTCACAAAAATCCATTCACAAAACTTATGGATGAATCTACATTCCCAGCAATAGATAGCAATATACGATTCAATCATCGACTCCTTTGAGTCGATCTGACAACAAAGTACAGGTGTATCTATATTATACACAGTCCACAAGTAATCCCGCTAACCTAATAACAAGGAAAACAACTTCCGATAGGTCGAAAAGACTACGGTAACACTACAGTTGCCTGTTCCAAGCCAAAAATTGAATACAAATGAAACCCGAAAGTATCATTAGTCGCTGTCAACAAATCCCATGACAGAGTACCCAAAGAAGCGATAATACTAATCAATCTTACTGTATTCATCCAAATCATTCCATACAGTTTCTATAACAAGAAACAGCGACCACGAATCAAAGACATACAGTGGTCTTATACTGCACACAGGTATATTCTAAGGGCTCACGCCAAACAGGCCGAACACTCAAACCTTTATAAATAAATACCTCACATGCATAAGCCAGAATGAATACTCAAACAAATAGAGTCGAAGTTCGATTTCAACAAACACCCATCAAGCGGAAATTGAAAAAAATCGAATCAGAAGAGATAAAGTGCCAAAAATCAAACTAGATCTCATAGAAAATTCATCTAATCTTCTCAAAACATTTGAACAGAGTTGTTTTAATGAAAGCACTTGAAAGACAGCAAGATATTTAAAGGTTAGGGCCTAGCATGCCTGTATTTTGATCAAATTTCCGAAGCAGACCACAGGAAGAGCTCAAACTTCCTTTTCTTTTTCCACGATAAAGCGACCAACAAAATTTCACTGTCTCCTTCACAAATATATCCTCCATGACAGAGAAAAGAGCCAGAGAAATTCATTCTTGCCATGCAACTCAAAGAGAAGCTGTGCGATGAACCAGTAAACAAGCAGAGAGAGAGAGAAGACCGAAAATCGCGACAAGCCAAACAAACCCCCAAATTTCCGCTTGCATGCCTTCTCGCGAGTTCCGAGCTCGACTTCCGAGTATTGAATGCCATTAAACCAATTTTCCCGCTTAAACTCTACTCCCACCGACCGCCGACCGGGTTGGCGGCAGTCCAACTAAAAACTCAAGTTCATTTCCAAACTTAGCAATTGCCAAGTCTGCACAGATTAGCCACCGCTTAAGCCTCCGCCATGACTGTCCCTCATCCTTATCCCTTACATTTATTGCCATGGAAAACACCGCCCATGGTTCGCCACCCTTCATAGGCCCCTTCATAATCTCTTCATTAGTTAGGTTAGTATCTTAGGTTAGAGTTTAGGGTAATACCCACACTAACAAATTTACACAAAGATACTAACTTAGGATATTAACAAATAGCCTAGGTCTAGGTTAGACTAACAATAATCTAACCCCTAGGTTAGGTTTTAGTTTTAGGTTACTAACCCTTAATAATTCAGTTTGGTCCTTGTCACGAAAACTCGGAAAGACTCAGATCATACCTTCTAGAGCAGAGTTAACTCTGTTCTTATTACGAGTTGTATGTCAACGAATTATTACAGGTCTGAATCGAGACCTTCCAGATATACTTTGATATCGGGAACCGTTTCATTTCTCAAGATCAGCCTGAGTCATACTCCTGACCAGCTTATTAAATGCTTCCATACCTTGCAACCTGTTCAAGGTCTGTGATATAATTTTATCACAAACAGATTTAAAGCATTACTTGGATCAATTCCTCTGATCCAAGTCTAGATATTATTGATGAATACCTCTATAATTCATTCCGTGATCAGATTAATATTCAGACACAAAATGAAATAAATAAAAGAGTCTATTCATATTTTGACTCAGTCAAGATCTGCAATCTGCAAGAAATTCAATACATATCAAGCATGATTTCTGAATCGAGGAACACATCCTTTTACAAGAAATCACATATCAACACTTGAATGCTTAGGAGAAAGTAACAACAGTTCAGGGTGTTACATGCTTCCCTCCTAAAAAGATTCATCGTCCCGATGAATTACATATTAAATTTAACCTTCAGGTCAATCAATTTATTAGTACACAAACAATGTGACTACTTCCATATTAAATAGTTTCAGAAATCAATGTCACAACACTTTTATTCAACCTGAATAAAGTCTGCCTTCATCTGGCTTTCATAAATACTTAAAAACAATAAGTTCATAACAGTATTTTATCAACAGATTTCATTCTGTTGCAAAAAGAGAAGGAAAAGCAATTTTCATCTCTTCCAGGTTTTCCCAAGTTGCACTTTCTTCGCTAAACTGGTCCCACTGGACCTTACATTGCTGAATATCACGATTCCTCAAATGCAATTGGCGAGTTTCCAGTACTCTTGTGGGTTTAACCACGATTATTCCTGGGTCTTGGACCTGCAAGGAATTCCAATTTAAAACATGTGACAGATCTGAAACGTATTTCTTAAGCAAAGAAATATGGAAAACATCGTGCATACGAGATAAAGCAGGAGGCAATGCTAAACGATAAGCTACAGGATTGATTATTTCGACAATTTCGAAAGGTCCCACAAATCGTGGTGACAACTTGGCAGCCTTGCCAAAAGTTATAGAACTCTTTCTGGGTTTGACACGAAGAAAAACCTTATCACCAAGCTCAAACTTTCTATCAACCCGCTTAAGGTCAGCATAGCTCTTACGTCTATCATTGCTTCCTTTAATCGTTCACGAATCAGCTTAACTTGCTGTTCCATCTCTGTGAGAATCTCTGGTCCAATTACCACTCTATCCTCTACACTGTCCCAACTTACAGGGGTTCTGCACTTTCTTCCATAAAGTGCTTCAAAAGGTGCCATCTTAAGAGATGAGTGATAAGTGTTGTTGTATGCGAACTCAACTAATGGGAGATACTCTTCCCATTTATCTTTGTTGATCCATGCAATACATTATGCAACATGTCCTCCAACACTTGATTTACCCTCTCGGTTTGCCCATCCGTTTGGATGATATGCGAAGCGAAGTTTAGTTTTGTTCCTAGGGCTGCGTTAGCGTTTGCCAAAACCTTGGCGTCATTCTAGGATCCTGTGCGATATAATCGAGTTACGGTACACCATGCAATCTGAAAATTTCATGTACGAACCTCTTGGCCAGCACTGGTGAATCATCCTTTAGATTTCCAGCGATGAAATGAGCTACCTTGGTCAGTTTATCTACAACTACCAGGATAACATCATGTTTATTCCTGGACATAGGTAGTCCTTGTACAAAATCCATGGTTATTACTTGCCATTTGTACTGCGGTATGCTATGAGGATATAACAGTCCAGCAGGGTGCATATGCTCTGCCTTCACCCGCTGACATTCCAGGCAATGAGTCACAAAATTTATCACATCCTTTTTCATACCTTTCCAGAAGTATTGTTGTTTCAAATCAGCTAGCATTTTTGTGATACTGGGGTGCCCAGAGAAAGGTGAATTATGAAATTCAACTAACAACTTCTTTCTCAAATCATTCAGCACAGGTACATATACCCTATTTTCATAACGCAAGATTCCTTCATTATCAAGATGAAAACCTTCATACCTTTTATCTTTAGGTTCTGCAGCAAGCGCTGCTTTTACTTGCTGAAAATATGCATCTGATTCTGAGGCACTTTTTACCTCGTCTTTAAACTGAGTTCTCAACGTTATAAGAGCAGAAATGTGCCTCCTACGACTTAGAGCATCAGCTACTCTATTCTCCTTCCCTTTGATATAGCTAATATCAAAGTCATATTGTGATAAAAATTCTAACCACCTTCTTTGTCTGGCATTCAGATTGGGCTGAGTAAATATATATTTCAGACCCAAGTGATCAGTTTTCAACTCAAAAGGTTTCCCTAGTAAGTAGTGTCTCCAGACTTGAAGCGCATGAACAATGGCAGCAAGTTCCAAATCATGAGGGGCATAATTCAGCTCATGAATCTTAAGTTTTCTACTTTCATAAGCTATGACTTGATCATTTTGTAGCAAAACACCTCCAAGACCTTCCCCAGAAGCATCAGTTACAACAGTAAAATTCCCATTAGGGTCTGGTACAGCCAATATAGGTGCAGAAGTTAACTGGTCTTTCAGACTTTTGAAAGCCGCTTCGCACTTGTCATTCCACATGAATTTCTTATCCTTCTTCTGCAATGAAGTTATTGGTGCAGCTACCTTAGAAAAATCCTTTACAAATTTTCTATAGTAACCAGCAAGACCCATGAAGCTTCTTACTTCATGCACATTCTTTGGTGCAGGCCACTCAGTTATTGCCACTATTTTTGAAGGATCTACAGCGATTCCTTCCTTACTTATGACATGACCCAAATAGTGTACTTCTGAATCATAGAAAGAACATTTGGATAACTTACCATACAACTTTCTCTTTCTCAAAATTCCCAAAACTATCTTCAAATGCTCATTGTGCTCCTCAACGCTCTTAGAATAAATGAGAATATCGTCCAAGAATACAAGTACAAACTTGTCCAGGTATTCTTGAAAAATATTGTTCATTAAATTCATAAAGGCTGCAGGTGCATTAGTTAACCCAAAGGCTAGAACTGTAAATTCATAATGTCCGTACCTTGTTCGGAAAGCTGTTTTATGAATATCTTCCTCTTTAATTCTTAGCTGATGATAACCAGATCGAAGATCTATCTTAGAATAAACCGCTGCTCCACGCATCGATCAAACGAGATCATCGATCCTAGGAAGTGGATATCGGTTCTTGATTGTTGCTTTGTTCAACATCCGATAATCAATACCACGACCTCGAGTGTTCCATCCTTCTTTTTCACAAATATCACAGGTGCTCCCCAAGGTGAAACACTTGGTCTAATCAATCCTTTAGACAAAAGCTCTTGTAATTGTGCCTTAAGCTCGACTAACTCAGTAGTAGTCATCCGATAAGGCGCCTTGGAAATAGGTTCAGTTCCAGGCTTGATTTCAATGGTAAAATCAAATTCTCTCTTGGGTGGTAACCCTGGTAATTCCTCAGGAAAAACATCCCTGAAACTTTGTAACAGTGGAATTTGCTTCATGAAATCACTATCTTCTTCTGAAGATTCAGATATCTTTACTGCATAAAGGGTACATCCTTTATTCTTAGCCTTTTTAAGCTGCATAGCTGACAGTTTTCTAACTGAAATTTCTCGTTTCACACCTTGAATCTCTGCGGATTCCAGCTGATCATCTAAACATTTTATGTTCTTCTCATAGCAATCTACCTTTGCTTTATGGTCAGATAACCAATTGACACCAATAATAATGTCATACGATCCCAAAGGTGTAACATAGAGATCAACTTCCGTGGAGAAATTAGGTAAATCAAGGACTGCTCCAAAGAGACACATACTCACTGTATGAACAGAATTATTACCATACTCTACAGTCCAAGATTTATCCATCTTCCCAGCTTTTCTTTTAAGTTTAGAAGCAAGTTTATTAGAAATAAAACATTCAGTAGCTCCTGTATCAAAAAGAATAGTGACAGGTATGCCGAATAACTTACCCGGAACTTCTATAGGTGTTGCTTGCTTTTCAGCTTGCTTGTCTGCTACTGCAGCATGTATCTTATGCTGCTGATTACGATCATCCTTCTTTAAAGGACATTGATTTGCGTAATGATCTTTACCACAAGTGTAGCAGCCTCCTACAGGTCCCTTCTTAGGCTCAAAGCATTACCTCCGACCTTGTAATTGTCACGCTGTTTGTCCTCCATAGGACTTCTCATCCATTATTATAATTTTTAACAAAATTATCCCTTATATTTCAATGCGAGCTTATTTCTTTGCTTTGCTTTCTTATGTTATCTCTGAAACTTACTCTTGTTTCCAAACTTTTTCCACGGTCCTTTTAAGGTGCAAGAGAGGTTGAAGAAGGGTTTGCAGTCTTCTTCCGCACTTCCTCCTTATGAGCAGAAATAGCCTTCAATTTCTGTTCTTGCCTTATGGCCTTTTCAACAACTCCTTCCATAGTGGTTGGACTGTGAACATCGACCTCTCCCCCTATCACAGGATTCAATCCCATGATGAATTTCCGTATCCTGAACTTTTCGTCAGTTTGATACTGCGGTACATACTTGAGGAGTTTTGTAAACCGCTCCCAGAATTCAGTTACTGTTAACTTCCCTTGAGTCAAGTTCTGAAATTCTGTCATTTTCTGATCATAGAAAAGTTGTGGCAGCCAACGTTGCCTAAAATAGCCTTTAAATTGATCCCAAGTGATATTGGTCTCATCAATGTTTAGCTCAGCTTTTCGGCTATCCCACCACGAAGATGCTTCGTGAGAAAGCTGATAGGCTCCCCATATAGCCTTGGTTTCTTCTGAGAAGTTCCTTATAGCAAAGTACTTCTCCATTTCGCTGAGCCAGTTCTCAGCTCCATCTCCTAATGTGGTGCCATCATACTTAGGTGGACTTATCCTTTTTATATCATTAGTGAGTTACTGCTTGCCGCTAATCGGCCTTTTTGTTTTCTGGTTGCACAGGTGCATTCACAGCATTAACATCAACACCCGTGTCGGGATTGCCCTCAGGAGGTTGCTGATTATTATTATCAGCTTCTTCACCCTCCTCATTTCCCGTCACCTGCTGTTCAAGTACAGCCAAGCGATCTCTTGTGTCCAGCGGGCAGCGAGGATCTCATCCATTTACACGGTTGTCGCCGCTCCTCCTTCGGTGGAGCATTACTATAACGTTCCCCTTGTTCTAACCATTTTCTGTTACAAGAAAATTCAGGTTTTTATCAGAGTATGGACTCAATAGGTCCAAGAGCTGCAACCTTCAGCTCTGATACCAAGATGTAACATCCTCATTTTAGACAATAGAACAAGTCAATTTTTTTTTTTTTGATAATTGCATACTGGTTCTAAATACATAATTTAGAACTCACAATTCAAATAACCATTTATATAACAGACAACCATATGCAGCTGTAATGACTCGGAATACCTCCGATCTATTCATTCCATGACTCGGTAATCTACCGATCTATTCATGAGTAAAAAGAGTTAGTGTTTTTATTTAACACAACACTCTTGCGGTTCTCTTCCCTAATCTGGGATTCAGAATGCTCTGTCCAAGGAATCTAACTGAATAACTGTTACCATTATTCATCGGCATCTCATCCCTTAGACTAGGTGAATTAGGACAACGCAATCAGCAGCTTGCGATACTTTGGCCAAAGATTTGAAACATACTGTTCATGTCTCGTATTCCTTAACGGCATACTCGTCAATCTGGAATACGTCCTTCACCCCATTCATATGTTATATAGAATGTCTTATACTGACTACTGTCAGTCCTTCCTTTCACAACTGAATCACTCGGAGGCAGATTAACAAGGTGATAATGTTATATGGATGCCCACGAGGATTAGGGATATGATGACATCTTGGTTCAACCTTGCGGTTCAACCAAAGTGTGTCATGATACCCCAAATCTCGAGGCGATCTTATAACATGACCACGTTCTTAATCGGTCCCAAGGTAACTCGTGTGAAATCAAGTGTAAATCTTAGCGATCAATGCAAAGGGTGTCGCCATAAGTCACCTGCATTGTTGTAACTTCGAGAAGATCCTAATCTTCTCGGAGGTACAACCTGCGATCGACTTTATGTCGTCGACCTTTAAATCCGCCTCGAGAAGATCTACCCAATAACAAGCGTTACACACTTGAGTTTAAATTACTTTTAAAGACTTTTCCCTAAGGTTAGCCTTTCCAAATCCTGGATTCTTTGTCTTAAGACGACCCTCCTCTAAAAGACTCATTACTTGGTAGAGGTATTATGGTCACGCTCTCATCAAGGAGTCATTAGAATACACACGATTCTAAAGTAACGAGAATGGGACAATATCTCATAACCTTTACTTGAGATTGCCATCTGAACTCCATTTGATTGCCTATCAGTTCTCTTAACTGAATTTATATCATACTTTTAAGTTTAAAGGTATAAATGATTAAGAATCCAATTTAATATTGTCCTGTCATATTTAGGACTAGGGATTAGTAATTTAATCCAATTTGTTTAGCGTTCTCTTTTAGGCTCAATTTTTAACCTATCTTCTAGAGAGACAATAATTTAATTCCAATATTGCTTTTGCTAGAACAAATTAGAACTACTAAACACTCATAAGAATTTAATCTTATTACTTACAAGCTTTCATTGTCAATCACAAAAGCATCCATATTATACAATGATAACAATGCCCCTTCGTTACATAAACCGAAGAAGGTCAACTTTCAGAAATAGAATTCAATACATAAGTATCAAACACTTATTTCCATTCCTTTCAAAACTATACAATTACATTTTATGCAACATACTTGATACAATGCTAACGGAAGGAAACATCTTTTCACACATAGTACATCTTATAAAATCAAGCTGCAATTCATTACAAATCAAATAAACAATCGATCATCTGTCGGATCTGCATTGCTTTTACCTCTTACGGCAACCATCTGCAAAAATAGTCAACATGAGTCGATTGATGAGCCGAGGCATGATAAGCACTAACTTTTAAAACAATTGCAATCCATCAATTGTTTTCATTAAACACCTACTGTTTAAATGAGATCGAGACATTTACATAAGTAAACATAATCAGACTATGCCCTTGTAATACAAAATGATTACAAATATGTAACTCTATCATTGTTACAAATAGTCTTAATCACTTTCTAATATTTCATCAAATATTAAGAAACAAGGAACGAATGTACACAACAATCATTAAATCCAAAATCACAACATTGGTCGATTGTTTCATCCTCCAAAAGGAAATAACATAACAATTGAATTCCACCAATATGTCACAAACAATTTCCCACGATATAGTCAAATATCAATAATATCAAATAAAGGAAGATAAAGAACCAAACCATTCATACTTCCTTTCACATAAGTTCATCAACTTTGCCTTTGCCTTCACATATGAAAACATTCAACGATACATAAATGAACAAGTTAAACAAGCCATGAAGCAAGATCACTTTTTAATCAAATCAAAATAGAAACACAACAAACTCTGCAGTACGACAACTAACACATCAACAATTCATGTATCAATCCTATGCCCCAATGCTAGTTCCTTTTACACAGGTAAGGGATTTGACACAAGTAGAAAACAAGAAACTACAAGCGTATTGCTGAAAACAACAACCTCATTGCATCAAACAATCTAAGGTTTCCAATGGACTATGCTATGTTGCCCACACGGTATTTCCAAATCATGCACAGTCAAATCGGACAGATTAATTGGAAAAGAACATAGCATACATATTCTTGCTCAGTCAAAATCGTACTGAAGTAAAAGAAAGGAATTCAACCAAACGATCCCTACCTTGCCGCATGCAAGTCTTGGTGTGATATTCGCGACTTACCCAAACAAGGTCAGAACACGAAACGGTCATCCATGCTCAAGGACCTCAAATAGTGACAAAGGACAGTGTCCAAGGTCAAGCTCAGAAAGAGACAGAAGTACTAGTTACCTTTCCAGAATTCCAATGATTCAAACGGAGGTAACAATTCAAGCAAATGAATATGAATTCATACTGATATTCATCAACGAAGCATAACAAGAATCAGACAACAAATTACTCTCTGCCAATCATTTTACACTAATTTGCACAGGTCGAAGACGTACATGTCCACCTAAGAATCTGTACCTCAAAATCCCAAAAACACGAAGGAATTCCAATCGCAATAACAAGATCGAAATACATGTTATTCCATTAAGTCGCCGGCACTTAAAATACCAACAACTTAACTTTATTCGGCTCAAAAATAAAATGAATCATTCAATCGACTCCTCAGAGTCGTCCAATTCACAATAGCATAAATCTATATATTCACACTGTAACTGTTAAAGGTTTTGCACTCATAACCACTGAACCCTACAGCAACGTACTATGAAATTGGTTGATAAATCCATATATGCCATTCCTGGCTAACAATCAGAATGAAACAAGTGAAGCAAATCGAATACCCATTTCAAGCGAGAAATCTATTGGGCGCTTGAAACTTTCGAACAGCTTTCACTTAGAAATGAAAATGCATACACAGGAAGTCTTTATCCTTTAATTATTTCAAATAACAGTAGCCAAAAGCCCTGTTTCGTCTTACCAGGCTTTCACAAAAATCCATTCACAAAACTTATGGATGAATCTACATTCCCAGCAATAGATAGCAATATACGATTCAATCATCGACTCCACTGAGTCGATACAACAAAGTACAGGTGTATCTATATTATACACAGTCCACAAGTAATCCCGCTAACCTAATAACAAGGAAAACAACTTCCGATAGGTCGAAAAGACTACGGTAACACTACAGTTGCCTGTTCCAAGCCAAAAATTGAATACAAATGAAACCCGAAAGTATCATTAGTCGCTGTCAACAAATCCCATGACAGAGTACCCAAGAAAAGCGATAATACTAATCAATCTTACTGTATTCATCCAAATCATTCCATACGGTTTCTATAACAAGAAACAGCGACCACGAATCAAAGACATACAGTGGTCTTATCTTTGCTGGTATATTCTAAGGGCTCACGCCAAACAGGCCAAACACTCAAACCTTTATAAATAAATACCTCACATGCATAAGCTAGAATGAATACTCAAACAAATAGAGTCGAAGTTCGATTTCAACAAACACCCATCAAGCGGAAATTAAAAAAATCGAATCGAAGAGATAAAGTGCCAAAAATCAAACTAGATCTCATAGAAAATTCATCTAATCTTCTCAAAACATTTGAACAGTTGTTTTAATGAAAGCACTTGAAAGACATCAAGATATTTAAAGGTTAGGGCCTAGCATGCCTGTATCTTGATCAAATTTCCGAAGCAGACCACAGGAAGAGCTCAAACTTCCTTTTCTTTTTCCACGATAAAGCGACCAACAAAATTTCGCTGTCTCCTTCACAAATATATCCTCCATGACAGAGAAAAGAGCCAGAGAAATTCATTCTTGCCATGCAACTCAAAGAGAACTGGTGCGATGAACCAGTAAACAAGCAGAGAGAGAGAGAAGACCGAAAATCGCGACAAGCCAAACAAACCCCCAAATTTCCGCTTGCATGCCTTCTCGCGAGTTCCGAGCTCGACTTCCGAGAGTATTGAATGCCATTAAACCAATTTTCCCGCTTAAACTCTACTCCCACCGACCGCCAGAATTGGCGACAGTCCAACTAAAAACTCAAGTTCATTTCCAAACTTAGCAATTGCCAAGTCTGCACAGATTAGCCGCCGCTTAAGCCTCCGCCATGACCTGTCCCTCATCCTTATCCCTTACATTTATTGCCATGGAAAACACCGCCCATGGTTCGCCACCCTTCATAGGCCCCTTCATAATCTCTTCATTAGTTAGGTTAGTATCTTAGGTTAGAGTTTAGGGTAATACCCACACTAACAAATTTACACAAAGATACTAACTTAGGATATTAACAAATAGCCTAGGTTTAGGTTAGACTAACAATAATCTAACCCCTAGGTTAGGTTTTAGTTTTAGGTTACTAACCCTTAATAATTCAGTTTGGTCCTTGTCCTGAAAACTCGGAAAGACCTGTATCATACCTTCTAGAACAGAGTTAACTCCTGTTCTTATTACAGAATTGTATGTCAACGAATTATTACCTGGTCTACAATCGAGACCTTCCAGATATACTTTGATATCGGGAACCGTTTCATTTCTCAAGATCAGCCTGAGTCATACTCCTGACCAGCTTATTAAATGCTTCCATACCTTGCAACCTGTTCAAGGTCTGTGATATAATTTTATCACAAACAGATTTAAAGCATTACTTGGATCAATTCCTCTGATCCAAGTCTAGATATTATTGATGAATACCTCTATAATTCATTCCGTGATCAGATTAATATTCAGACACAAAATGAAATAAATAAAAGATTCTATTCATATTTTGACTCAGTCAAGATCTGCAATCTGCAAGAAATTCAATACATATCAAGCATGATTTCTGAATCGAGGAACACATCCTTTTACAAGAAATCACATATCAACACTTGAATGCTTAGGAGAAAGTAACAACAGTTCAGGGTGTTACATTGTATCTCTATTTATGGTTGTGTTCGGGTAGTTGTAATAGCTCTCCATGAATACTCGCACTAGTATTGAAGCCGTGATAGGTTATAATCTTTATTTGGACTAAGTGGTTGATGAAATGTGTCAAAATTATGGTGGTTCGAACCTTGATACTTGTATACAGATCTTATGAACTCGTACTTGTTGATGAGTTATTACATCATGCTTTGTCTTGATATTTTATTCTTCCTTGTGAAAACAAAGGCCTAAACTCAGCAATAGGGTGTTTGTAATATTTGATTTTTTACAAAAGCCATGTTATTCTAATTTAGATTTGTGTTTGAACTTGAGTTGTTGAACTATGAATTGTGCACGAATACAACGCAATATAGGTATTCTTGTTGGTCATTTTGATTTTTGTATGAGGAAAATCGACGAGTTGTTTACTTACTGGTATTTTCTTTGATTTGAAACTATAGTTTCCTTTTGTACCGTTGAGGAAGGAGTCTTGTGAGTTGTTGGTCAAATTTGACCGTGTAACTTCCTTACCTCCTTTGTTTTGATGATTGAAGGAATGATTGTTTACTTTTTCCTTTAGAATGCACTATGTTTTAAACTTAACAGGGCATGTGAATCTTAGAGTGTATTGTATACTTATCTGCTCTGAGCATATTCTTGTCTTGTGGGAAATCGTGACTGCCTTGTTCTTGAAATAATTAGGACTGGAACTTTGTTCTATTATGAAACCGACGTTTCAGTTGTAAGAGGTTCATGGAAGTGTTTCTTCTTCCTTTCTACCTTTAATTGGATCAAACCCTACCTATCGTATGATGTTTGAGGAAATAGATAGGTCTATGGTTATCTTGTTCAGATGAGTTGGAAGAAGGAAGGAAAGAACTAGTTTTGTCGAGTCTCTTAAATATTTACTTCCATATGTGTAGTAGGATTTGGTTGAATGCTAAGTTCTAATATGATATTTTGTTTGTAGTCTAAAAGTTCTAGTACCATTTATGTGGATGTTAACAATGTGAATTCAGGTTGTATTCTCATTAGCAGTTTGTGTTAATGTTATAATGGTGATTCAGTCTTCTTTTGTAGTGACTTTCCAATCTTTTCTATTGGAGGACTTTTTCTCAACTATTATACTCTATTGAACCACCTTGTATTTAGGAGAGAGAGAGAGTTATACTCTCTTGGGAGGGGGCAGTCTATAGTTTGAGACTGTACCATGTTCTCTTCTTTGAACTGTTTGGAATTTGAGTTAAGTGATGAGGTTAGGTCTTCCAGGGAAGGTTGCCTAGAAAATTGGAGGTATTCAGGCTTGACTGTGCATTTGATTTTGAGCTCTCTTTTGGAAATTAACTTAATAGTTTCTAAGTTGTTTTGGATGTTGGATTTCATTTCATAGTATAATGAAATGAAATATGGTTTGGATCCTTGAGGGTATGTGATCCTTTTTGTTGACTGATAAGTTTATGGATTGAACTTTTCTTTATTCGTTCTCTTCTTTGTCTTTAATTAGGGATAGAACTTTCTGATATCATTATGTTGTAACTAACCCTTTTACAGATTGGGAAAAGTTAAATGTGCTCTTCTGTCCTTGTGAATTTAAGAGATAAATTAATGACAAGGCTTGTTATTGACCCAAAACTAAATTGATAGGATCTATTAAGTATTGTGGTATAATTTTGAAGTTGCAGATTATAAAATGTTACTATCTTAGACGTAGACCAGATATCTTAATTGTACTTCTTACTTGATGTTATTTCTTATGATTACTTGCTTAATGTTTTTCCATTGATCCATTAAAGCAAAGTTGTTTAATGAAGTAATTAGTGGAATGCACTTTACTTTAATGCTTAGTGCTTATCATGCTCGCCATTGAATGAATTCGTGCTAGAAATTTTGTAGATGGACAACATAAGTGATGAAAGAAGATAGGAACTTTCATGTTGTATTGGGCTATTTGATTTTGAAATTTATGTAAAGAGTTTCGATTCATTCTTTAATTGTATTGAAAAATAAAAGTTGTATTCTTTTCGGTTTTAAGGTTGTTGTCATATAGCATGCCTGAAATACTTATTCTTGTAAATGAAAAGTTTTAAATGAGGAATTTGAATGTGGGAGATTTACTTGTATTGGCTATGTAATCTATCTTATATTTATGAAGAATATGGAATATCTATCTTGATAACATTATTCATATTTGTTATATGTATAATACGGTTAAACTTGATAAGTTAGATTAAAAAAGGGATTAGTTTAATCTCTCTTAGTAGGTTGCAGCTGGTTATGATTGCATAAGTTATCAATCTTATCTAGACAATTCTATTATAGTATTTAAATGCATAATGAATATTTGATGGAACGTTAGAGTTGTGAAAATAAGAAGGGTTTGACAAACCCTAACACTTAATCAAATAGAGGAAGGTTCTTCCTCGCTAAATGATACATAACCCAAAGAAGGGTGACATGATCGTTAGATGTAGACTTCATTTCTTTTAAAGTCTACTGTGGTTGAACCTATTAGGTGACTACACCTTCTATGAATGATTTTGATGTATATAATGGATCTCATTCTATTTTTGTTCTATTTTTGATTAACTATGGTTAAACTAAATGAATGAACAATAAAAGCAATCATGAGTTAGGGAAAGTCCTTTATTGCTTAATTGAACCAAGTAAAGAACAAGGACTTGAGGAGTGTTGGATTAGGGTTTTACACAGACGCTGTAATCTGTTTTATAATCCAAATTAACTTAACTTTAATAACCTCCTTGGTGTATGTACATCGTGATGAGGTAGTTTTTGTAGGATGCTGGCACACACCAACTGTAGGAATGTACCTTCGAGAAGACTTGGGTCTTCCCAAGGATATAACACTGCAGTTGACATGTGGCATCACCCTTCTACGTTGATCATCTAGATCTACAAACAATTAGGACTTGAACTTAGTTTTTCTCTAGGTCAAGTTGGTGACATGTTTAGGATAGGGTGTAACTTTCTATAACTCAGGGTAGTTTGGCACATCTAGTTGACTTAGGTCAACCGAGTATGCCCTTTTATCCTAAGTCATCGAAAGTGTCTTCCTATAATAGACTATGTTCTTAACCCAGGCTAGGGTTAAACCCTAGGACAAGTGGACTGATGGTAGTCAGTAAAAACATTTCACAATAATAGAGGAGTGAGGTGAAGGACGCATTCTAAAATGATGAGTATGCCATCTAGGTATAGCGAAATACATAGTATGTTGTAAAATCTTTGGCCAAAGTATTGCAAGCTACTAGTTGTGTTGTCCTATGTCACCTAGTTTAAAGCTATGTGATACCGGATGAATATTAGTAACAAATATTTAGGTATGTTTTTAAACAAGATCACTCGAGAACCTATATTAGGATGAAAACAAAGTATACGAAGTATACGATAAGTATTCAATACTTAAAGTGAAGCATGAATAGATCGGTAGATAACCGAGTCATGGAATGAATAGATCGGTGTATTACCAAGTCATTACAGCTACATATGGTTATCTGTTATGAAATTGACTGGCATTGAATGTGTGTTCTAAATTAAGTTTTATTTAGAACAGTGAACATTATGAAAATAAAAAATAAAAAAATCCCTTGTTTCTAAAGTCTTAAAATGGGAATGTTACATCTTAGTATCAGAGATGAAGGTTACAGCTCTTGGACCTATTGTCTCCATAATCTGATGAAACTTAAATTTTCTTATAACAAAAAATGGTTAGAACAAGAGGAAATGTTGCAAATAACCCTCCATCCGAGGAAGCAGCGGTAAATGCCCAAAAACTCGATGAGATCCTTTCTATCCTGTTGATACAAGAGATCATCTGGATGTACTTGAACGTAAAGTAATGGGAAATAAGGAGGAAGATGATGCTGATAACAACAATCATCCACCTCCTGGGGATAACGCCAATGTCGGTATTGATAATAATAATGTGAACATACCTGCTTCACCGAAAACAAAAAAGGCTAGGTTAGCGTGAGAACTCACTAATGATATAAAAGGATAAGTCCACCCAAGTTTGATGGCACCAAATTAGGGGATGGAGCGAGAACTGACTTAGTGAAATGGAAAAATAATTTTCAATAAGGAATTTCTCGGAGGAAACAAAGGTGATATGGGGAGTATATCAACTTTCTCATCAAGCATCTTCATGGTGGAATAATCGGAAGGTGAGTTAAACATTGATGAAACTAACATCACCCGGGATCAATTTAAGGGATACTTTAGGCAACGTTGGCTGCCTCAAATTTACTATGATCCAAAAATGACTGAATTTAAGAACTTGGTTCAGGGGAAACTAATTGTAACTGAGTACTAGGAATGATTTACAAAATTCCTTAAGTATGTACCTCAGTACCAAACATATGAGAAGTTCGGGATACGAAATTCATCATGGGATTGATTCCCATTATAAGAGGATAGGTGGATGTTCATATCCCAACCACGATGGAAGGGGTTTTTGAAAAGGCCATAAGGCAGGAACATAAATTAAAGGAAATTTCTACTCACAAGGAGGAAGTAAGGAAGAAAAATCCAAACTCCTCTTCATCATCTCTTGCACCTAAGAAAGGACGATGGAATAAATTTGGAATGAAAATTAATTTTTCATCGATACGATAAGAAAGCAAACAAATAATTTTGTTATTAATGCATAGAACAACTTTTCTAAGAACAATAATAACGGACGAAGTCCTATGTGGGTCAAAATGATAACTCTAAGGCTGGAAAAAAATTGAGCCTAGGAAAGGACCTATAGGAGGCTATTATAACTGTGGCAAAGATAATTATTCAAATCAATGTCCTTTAAAAAAGAATGATCCTAATCGGTAAAGACAAGATACATGCTTTGCGATAGTGAAAAGTAGGCTAAGAAACATGCCACGTATATAGAAGTTCTAGGTAAGTTATTTGGTTTACCTATAACTATTATTTTTGATACCGGAGATACTGAATGCTTTATTTCTAATAAATTAGCAGAAAAATTAAAAATAAAATCTAGAAACATGGATAAAACATGGATTGTATAGTATGGAAACAATGTTGTTCATATAGTTAGTATGTGTCTTTTTGGAGCAGTCCTTGATTTAACTAACTTTTCCATAGAAGTATATCTTTACATTGCACCTTTGGGGTCTTATGATGTAATCATAGGTGTTAATTGGTTATCTAAACATAAGGCTAAAGTGGATTGTTTTGAAAAACACATTAGTTGTGTAGATGACCTGTAGAAAATAGCAGAAATTCAGGGTGTCAAACGTGAAATTTCTGTTAGAAAACTGTCAGCTATGCAACTTAAGAAGGCCAAAAATAAGGGTTGTACCTTATATGGAGTAAAAATTTATGGAACAACTAAAGATAATAGCGATGTTATAGAACGATATCCGCTGTTAGAAGAATCCATGGCGTATTTACGGAAGAATTGCGGTCTTCCACCCAAAAGGTAGTTTGATTTCATGATTGAGATCAAACCTAGAACTGAACTAATTTCTAAAGCACCATATCAAATGACTACTATGGAATTAGTGGAGCTTAAGGCTCATTCGCAAGAACTATTGTCTAAAGGTTTGATCGGACCAAATGTTTCACCTTAGGGAGCACTGTAATTTTTGTGAAAAGAAAGATGGAAAACTTAGATTGTGCATTGATTACGAGAATGTTAAAAAAGGAAACAATCAAAAATAGATACCCACTCCTTAGGATTGATGATTTATTTGATCATATGTTTGGAGCATCGGTACACTCAAAGATAGATCTTTGATCTAGATATCATCAATTATGGATTAAGGATGAGGATATTCATAAAATAGCTTCGTGGGACAAGGTATGGACATTATGAGTTCACGGTTTTATCTTTTGGATTAACAAATACACCTGTAACATTTATGAATTTAATGAACAATATATTTCAAGAATACTTGGAAAAATTTGTGCTCGTATTCTTGGACGACATTCTCATATATTCCAAAATTATTGAGGAACACCATGAACATTTGAGGATAGTTTTTGAAATATTAACAAAGAGACAGTTATTCGGTAAGTTGTCTAAATGTTCTTTCTATGACATAGAAGTACACTATTTGGGACACATAATAAGTAAGAATGGAATTTCTGTAGATCCTTCAAAAATTATAGCTATAATCGAGTGGCTCACACTCTGAATGTACATGAAGTTAGAAGTTTCATGGGACTTGCTGGCTATTATAGAAAATTTGTAAAAGACTTCTCTAAGGTGGTTGCACCAATAATTTCTTTACTGAAGAAGGATTAAAAGTTTTTTTGGAATGATAAATGTGAAATTGCATTAAAAACTTTGAAGGAACAGTTAACTTTAGCACCTATTCTTGCAGTACCAAATCCTAATGGAGATTTTATGGTGGTAACTGATGCATCTGGTGAAGGTTTAGGAGGCATTTTGTTACAAAATGGTCATGTCATTGCTTACAAAAGTAGAAAACTTAAGTTACATGAGTTGAACTATGCTCCACATTATTTAAAGCTTTTTGCCATTGTTCATGCACTACAAGTTTGGAGAGATTACCTTTGGTAAGCCTTTTAAATTGAAAATTGATCATCTTGGGTTGAAATATATCTTCACTCAAAGAAAATCTTAATGCAAGGCAACGAAGGTGGTTAGATTTTTTGTCTCAATATGATTTTGACATCAATTATATCAAAGGTAAAGAAAATAAAGTGGCTGATGCTCTAAGTCATAGGAAACACATTTATGCTCTTATAACATTGAGAACTCAATTTAAGGATGAAGTAAATTTTTATGGAGATCGATTCTTATTTTTAGCAAGGGCATCACTTGCTGCAAATTCTAATGATTCGAGATATAAAGGTTTTCACTTTGATAAGGAAGGAATCTTACGATTTGAAAACATAATATGTGTACCTTCACTAAATGATTTGAGAAAGAAATTACTATTAGAATTTCACAATTCACCTTTTTCTAGATATCCTGGTATTACAAAAATGCTTATTGATATAAAACGAAATATTTCGGAAGGGAATGAAAAAGGATGTAATAGAGTTTATGACACATTTCCTTGAATTTCAATGTGTTAAAGCGGAACATATGCACCCGGTTGGTTTGTTGTATCCTCATAACAGTACCCGATACAAATGACAAGTGATAAGCATGGACTTTGTACAAGGGTTTCCTATGTCAAGAAATAAACATGACGTTATTTTGGTAGTTGTGTATAAATTAACAAAGGTAGCACATTTTATCACTAGAAATTTGAAGGATGATTCTCCCATGTTAGCTAAAATATTTGTACATGAAATTTTCAGATTACATGGAGTACCTAAATTAATCATTTCAGATAGAGATCCTAGAATGACGTCAAGATTTTGGCAAATGCTTAATGTAGCTTTAGGAACTAAGTTGAATTTTAGTTCTACGTATCATCTGGAAACAGATGGATAAACTGAAAGAGTTAATCAAGTTTTAGAGGATATGTTATGAATGTATTGTATGGATCAACAGTACAAGTGGGAAGAGTACCTTCCACTAGTTGAGTTTGCATATAATAATACATATCATGCCTCTCTTAAGATGACACCTTTTGAAGCATTATATGGAAGAAAATGTAGAACCCCTGTTAGTTGGGACAACATGGAAGATAGAGAGGTAATTGACCTAAAATCCTTACTAAAATAGAACAAAAAGTTAAATTGATTCAGAACGCTTGAAAGAAGCGGTGATAGATAAAAGAGCCATGCTGATTTGAAGCGGGTAGACAGGAAGTTTTAACTTGGAGAGAAAGTATTTCTTCGGGTTAAACTAAAAAATAACTCTATAAATTTTGGCAAGGTGCATCAAGTTGTCAAATCGTTATGTGGGACCTTTTGAGATTGTTGAAGTAATCTACCTTGTAGCTTACCGCTTAGTATTACCTTACGCTTTATCACGAATGCATGATGTTTTCCATATTTCTTTGCTTAAGAAATACATTTCAGATTTATCACATGTGTTAAATTGGAATTCCTTGCAGGTCCAAGATCTAGGAATAATTGTGGTTAAACCCATACGAGTATTGGGAACTTGCCAGTTGCATTTGAGAAATTGTGAGATAAGTCAATGCAAGGTCCAATGGGACTAGTTTAATGAAGAAAGTGTAACCCGGAAAACCTAGACAACATGAAATTTGCTTTTCCATATCTTTTTAATAGAATTGATTCGATTGACTACTAATTTTTTTGTGATTTTATCTTTATAATACAATAAGTATGCCAGTTTGGGTAGATATTTATTTGTTTGAATAAATAGCTAATTAATGTTGATTTCTGGAATTTAAAATTTTGATACTGTTGCAAACATGTGTTAAGAAAGTGAATGAAAAATTGATTATCCTAAATTCAATGATTAAAAATGAGGTAATCATCGGGACGATGATTATTTTTATGAGGGAAGCATGTAACACCCTCGACAATGGTTATATTCCTCCTTTGCATTTCAAGTGTCAACATGTGATTTTCTTGATAAAGGTATGTTCTTTTGACTATTGAAGATCACACTTGAAATGGATAAATCAATTATGCTCATTGATTGGAGGGTTGGTATGTTGTTGCTTGCAATAATCTATTTCACTCTCTTTAGATAAGCTATAATCTAGTTTGTAAGAGTTACTGACATACCATTCTCTATTGGACTCATCCTTGGATCAATACTATTGATCCAAGGTATGTTTTAAATATTATTATTATAATTGAATGAAAAAAATTGACATTCATTGTGGTGTGGCTTAACTGAATTTGTGTTAGTGGAAAATTATTTATTATCCTGGAAACAGTGCTTGCATTCGGTTTTGTGTTGAGCTCAGATTTTCTTAGTCGACCCTTACAGGGTGCTTGTGGCATCAAGGAATTAGGAACCCTGCTTCTAGATGCTAGAGATAAATAGAAGGTCATGTACCCTAATAAACACGAGATTTAGGTAAGTTACCTAACTACTATTATTATACCCCTTTACGATGGATGACATTCTAACCTAAGTTGTTAGCTTGTAATAAAGTGACCTAGGGGGATGCTAAGTTATTTTTGAACCTATAGTTTCTTATTAAAACTACATCCTAACCTAAGAGTGGAAAACTATAATTGGGGGTTATATCCTAAGGTTATTTATTTAAACTAACCTAAGATCTAACCTAAGCTAATTCTAACTATCCTAACTATTGGGATATGAAAGGGGACCTAGGGGCCATTTGTAATGGGAACTAAGTAGTGGTTCCAAGGCTTTTTATTGGGATTTGTTTTGGATTTGGTTTTTAATACATGAAAGGACTGCAGGTGTGGCAGGGGTTAGTGAAAGTTAGAGGAATCTACATGGAGGCATCTCTAAGTTTGGAAATGCATTACAAATTGAAATTGGATCTCACCAAATATGAATGGTGGTGGCAAGGAAATATAAGCGGGAAAATTGGTTTTAATGGCATTAATGTGCCTCAAGTTTGGAAAGCAAGTTGTCTTGGAAGGCATTTTGGTGGATTCGTTGGGGTTGTTTAGCTTTGCATGCTTCATAATTTTTCTCCACATGGAGCTATCTAGTTCTTCGAACCAGCAATTTGATCTCCACTTTGTAGCTATTTTTGAACTCTCCGAGCTATTTTTCGATCGAGGAATGTATAAGTGGGATTATGGGAAAAGTATATGGTTTTTTGATATTGTTTGTAGGAGAAGAGGTCTTGTGAACTTGGTGGGAGTCTTATTCAAATCACCGAGAGGCACTATCGGGCATGATAGGCTCTACCCATTAAGATTTCTTGCTTTCTTCTAAATGATTCATTAAAATAATTCTTCTCATTGGAAATTTTATATTTGTTTGATGTATACTTTCATGTAAGCTTGGAAAAATTTGTGGGTTTTTGGAATATGAATCCTTGGGCATTTATTATTAGTTATTGTTTTTGGAAAAATTCTCTATTCTGGTTGTTAGATGGTTGCATGTAATTGTGAGAAACTCTGCAATCTGTACTAGAAGCTCTTTTGACCTCTGTAGCTTGAACTAGTAGTTTTGTACTGTATTTAAGCTTGTAGCTTGATTTGAAGCTTGTTTTATTGCATTCGAAGATAAGGTGAAAAGTGTTGGCTTATTACTTGTTGGGTTCTGAATACGTTATTGTATTGTCACATTTTGATCTATACTTAAGCTCATTGAGCTTGAATTAGGAACTCCTTGGCCGTTGTTAACTTGAACTGACAGTGTTGTCGGGATGGTCTTGTATCTCTATTTATGGTTGTGTTCGGGTAGTTGTAATAGCACTCCATGAATACTCTGAACTAGTATTGAAGCTATGATTGGTTATAAGCTTTATTTGGACCAAGTGGTTGATGAACTGTGCCAAACTTATGGTGGTTCTGAACCTTGATACTTGTATACAAGATCTTATGAACTTTGTACTTGTTGATGAGTTATTGCATCATGCTTTGTACTTGAGTTTTGTACTGAGATTTTATTATTCCTTATGAAAATGGAAGGCCTGAACTCATAATAAGGTGTTTGTAATATCGAATTTTGTATAAAAGCCATGTTATTTCGATTTAGATTCATGTTTGAACTTGAGTTGTTGAACTGTGAACTGTGCATGAATACAATGTAATACAGGTATTCTTATTGGTCATTTTGATTTTTTATGAGGAAAATTGATGAGTTATTTACTTAATGGTATTTTCTTTGATTTAAAACTGTAGTTTCCTTTTGTCTTGTTAAGGAAGGAGTCTTGTGAGAGTTTGGTCAAATTTGACCGTGTAACTTCCTTACCTCCTTTGTTTTGATGATTGAAGGAATGGTTGTTTACTTTTGCCTTTAGACTGCACTATGTTTTAAACTTAATGGGGCATGTGAATATTAGAGTGTATTGTATACTTATCTACTTTGAGCGTATTCTTGTCTTGTGGGAAATCATGATTACCTTGTTCTTGAAATAATTAGGACTGGAACTTTGTTCTATTATGAAACCGACATTTCAGTTGTAAGAGGTTCATGGAAGTGTTTCTTCTTCCTTTCTACCTTTAATTGGATCAAACCCTACCTGTCGTATGATGTCTGAGGAACTAGATAGGTCTGTGGTTATCTTGTTCAGATGAGTTGGAAGAAGGAAGGAAAGAACTAGTTTTGTCAAGTCTCTTAAATACTTACTTTCATATGTGTAGTAGGATTTGGTTGAATGCTAAGTTGTAATCTAATATTTTTTTGTAGTCTGAAAGTTCCAGTACCATTTACGTGGATGTTAACAATGTGAATTTGGGCTGTATTCTCACTAGCTATCTATGTTAATTTTATAATGGTGATTCGGTCTTTTGTTGTAGTGACTTTCCAATATTTTCTAGTGGAGGTCTTTTTCTCAACTGTTATACTCTGTTGAACCACCTTGTCTTTAGGGAGAGAGAGAAAGAGAGAGAGAGAGAGTTATACTCTCTTGGGAGGGGGTAGTCTATACTTTAAGACTGTACCGTGTTCTCTTATTTGAACTGTTTAGAATTTGAGTTAAGTGATGAGGTTAGGTCTTCCTGGGAAGGTTTCCTAGAAAATTGGAGGTATTCGGGTTTGACTGCATTTGATTTGGAGCTCTCTTTTGGAAACTAACTTAATAGTTTCTAAGTTGTTTTGGATGTTGGATTTCATTTAATATTATAATGAAATGAAATATGGTTTGGATCCTTGAGGGTATGTGATCCTTTTACATTGATGATAAGTTTATGGATTGAACTTTTCTTTATTCATTCTCTTCATTGTCTTTAATTAGGGATAGAACATTCGATATCATTATGTTGTAACTAACCCTTTTATAAATTGGGAAAAGTTAAACGTGCTCTTATGTCCTTGTGAATTTAAGAGATAAATTAATGACAAGGCTTGTTATTGACCCAAAACTAAATTGATAGGATCTATTAAGTATTGTGGTATAATTTTGAAGTTGCAGATTATAAAATGTTACTATCTTAGATGTAGACCAGATATCTTGATTGTAATTTTTACTTGATGTCATTTCTTATTATTATTTGCTTTATGTTTTTCCATTGATGCATTAAAGAAAACTTGTTTAGTGAAGTAATTAGTGGAATGCACTTTACTTTATTGCTTAGTGCTTATCATGCTCAGTTCATTGAGCCCGACCCATGCTAGCAATTTTGTAGATGGACATCATAAGTGATTAAAGAAGACAAGAAATTTCATGTTGTATTGGGTTATTTGATTTTGAAATTTATGTAAAGAGTTTTGATTCATTCTTTAATTGTATCTTGAAAAAGAAAATTTGAATTCTTTTCAGTTTTAAGGTCATTGTCATACTACGTGCACAGAAATACTTATTCTTGTAAATAAAAAGTTTTAAATGAGGAATTTGAATGTGGGATATATACTTGTATTGGATATGTAATCTATCTTATATTTATGAAGAATATGGAATATTTATCTTGATAACATTATTAATATATGTTATATGTATAATACGGTTAAACTTGATAAGTTAGATAAAAAAAGGGATTAGTTTAATTTCTCTTACTAGGTTGCAGCTGGGTTATGATTGCATAAGTTATCAATATTATATAGACAATTATATTATACTATTTAAATGCGTAATGAATATTTGATGGAATGAGAAAATAAGAAGGGTTTGACAAACCCTAACACTTAATCAAGTAGTAGAGGAAGGTTCTTCCTCACTAAATGATACATAACCCAAAGAAGGGTGACATGATTGTTAGACGTAGAATTCATTTCTTTTAAAGACTACTATGGTTGAACCTCTTAGGTGACTACACCTTCTATGAATGATTTTGATGTATATAATGGATGTCATTCTATTGCTCTTCTATTTTTGATTAACTGTGGTTAAAATAAATGAATGAGCAATAAAAGAAATCATGAGTTAGGGAAATCCCTTTATTGCTTAATTGAACCAAGTGAATAACAAGGAATTTAAGAGTGTTGGATTAGGGTTTTGTACAGACGTTGTAATCGATTTTATAATCCAAATTAACTTAACTTTAATAACCTCCTTAGTGTATGTACATCATGATGAGGTAGTTTTACAGAGGATCTTTGGCACACGCCAACCGTAGGAATGTACCTTCAAGAATAATTGGGTCTTCCCGAGGATACATCGGTGAAATTGACATGTGGCATCACCCTTCTACATTGATCATCTAGATCTACACACAATTAGGACTTGAACTTAGTTTTCTCTAGGTCAAGTTAGCGACATGTTTAGGATAGGGAGTAACTTTCTATAAATCAAGGTATTTTGGCACATCCAGTTGACTTAGGTCAACCGAGTATTCCCTTTTATCCTAAGTCATCGAAAGTGTCTTCCTATAATAGACTATGTTCCTAACCCAGGCTAGGGTTAAACCCTAGGACAAGTGGACTGATAGTAGTCAGTAAAGACCTTTCATGATAATAGAGGAGTGAGGTGAAGGACGTATTCTAAAATGACGAGTATGTCATCTAGGAATAGCAACATACACAGTATGTTGTAAAATCTTTGGCAAAAGTATCATAAGCTGCTGGTTGTGTTGTCCTATGTCACCTAGTTTAAAGCTATGTGATACCAGATGAATATTGGTAACAAATATTTAGGTAGGTTTTTAAACAAGATCACTCAGTACCTAGATTAGGGTGAAAACCAAGTATATGAAGTATACGATAAGTATTCAATACTTAAAGTGAAGCATGAATAGATCGGTAGATAACTGAGTCATGGAATGAATAGATCAGTGTATTACCAAGTCATTACAGCTGGATATGGTTATCTCTTATGAAATTAATCGACATTGAATGTGTGTTCTAAATTAATTTTTGTTTAGAACAATGAACATTATGAAAAAAAAAATAAAATCCCTTATTTCTAAAGTCTTAAAATGGGAATGTTATAGTTCTTATACGAGGTACAAAGGAGAAAATTAGAGTGATGAGGGTGAAGGAGATAAATTAGGAAATGAAGGTTATTGTTGTGAAGAATGAATTAAACACATACCATTCCTTAGATTCATCTATCAACGATGGAAGGTTCCTTTCCAACACTATGCTTTAAAAGGGCATAACAAAGAGAAAATAGAAGAACACATGAAAAAGGGAAATGTATCTTTTATTTCTTGTGCATTGATGATACAAAGATCAAGAAAAACAATTTAAAATTGCTACTCTTCCGATCAACTTCTATCACCATTCAGCCATCAAACATGCATAATAGTAAGTGTACCTTCTACCAACATAGTCTATTTCATTAGAATAGCATTTGTTACTTCTTTTATCAGTTTATACTTTGCATATTCATTTCCCATCTTCTACCTGCTTGTAGACTCGCCGATTCCTCTACTCACACCATCAAATCACCCATTCTTTCTGTTGTACACCTTTGAGTATACCTAAGACCTTTATAGACCTCCCTATCCACCCTTCCATCCCTATTTAGCTTCAATTCAATCCCCAAAATTAGATCTCATTGAGTTCCTTTCACCTCGACCCTAATGACACTGGTTACCCACGACCTTCACCGGTCCCTTCTAAACCATCATCGGTTACACCCGACTAACATTGGTCTCTGTGTTTTACAATCAGCACAATAACAGAGCCAAGCTACCTTGTACCAATAGACCCAAACAACCCAGAACCTGACCCTAACCAGTTCCAACACCCTGACACCTACCTACCTTTAAGATATGACTATAGCTTTAGCTCATGTTATGATTGGATTTACTTATTGTACTTGAATGAGATACCTAAATCATATCAACTATAGTAGGAATTTGTTTATTTCTCACATTAAATTATTTTAAATAGTGGATTTACAACCATCTAGGGAGTATCACACTTCCCCTATCTAGCACACGTTAGGTAGTCCATTGTCATATATTATTTAACTCTTCTTTTGTGGTCTTGTTTTCTATTTCAGATAGTTCCTCCTAGCCAAAAGGAAGCTCTCACATTCAGAATTAGATTGAGAAGTTAGAACATGTGGAACAACCATCATTTGACCAACATAAACAAGTATTCCTTCTCATCCCATAACCCTTATTTGTTTCCTCTCAATAACATAAAGAAAATGGTGAAACATTTTGGCACGCCCGGTGGAACTCATCCGGGTTCCTTGCATTTTTATTCATTCCTAGGTAAATATTGTGTGTTTGTTAATTTTCTAAACATATTCACACTAAATATATTTCCTTGGTAACAATCTCTTCTTCTAATTGTCTAAAAAAACATCTATTCTCTAGTGCGTAAAACAAACCTTTTATTATTTTTTGCATTCACATAAGTAGTGAAAGAGCACATTCCTACCTGTTCATCATTTGCTTCATCAAACGTAATTTGTCAATTTGAGTTTAAAATCAGTTATATTTCATCCTTGTATGTTGTATTTAGCTCCCATTAAAATGAGGGAAACCTATATGCTAGAATTCATTCACAAAATTTGTTGGTTGACACAAAGAATTGTAGAAAAGCACTCTCTTTCTTCTTCTTCTACCAAACTACACAAAATTGAAAAAAATATATACACATCTTCTTAAACAAAATCTCACCCATGAGAAGATGTCAATGATCACATGATCAAGTGGATTGATAGTGGGAACCCGTGATGGTTACTTTTGTAAATTCATTACCTCGAGGACGGCCCATCCCAGCCATAAAATACCCGAAACCTCTCCTTTTAGATATCCTTCTTCGTAGGAAGCCTTCCTCACCAACAACTCTACTCTAAATTCATAAGTCAGACTTCTAAATAACATAATCTCAACCCATTAAAATCACTTGTTAGATACGTGTTTTTTTAGCATTTGATTGACATGCATTTTGAGGTGTGAGAATACATTTCTCCATTTTTCATTCTTTCGCCTTGTACACTCCACAATCATAGTTGGATTATTTATACTTCTTCCGAGTGTGTCAAGACCACATTATTTCATCTTCATCCTTCTAGATTGATTATTCATCCGATCTCATTTCACAAAAATATTTTTTCTTGCATTTTTCAAATTTTCATAGTAACCGGCATCATTTTATTCACCGGCATCGAGTTTACAACTCACTATCATCAGTTCTACCTAACCGCTATCGGTTCCCTATCCTTTAAGTTAACATACCCAAGGGACACCTATTATAATATTCTTCATTGTTTTGAGTTTTTCGAGCCTCAGTACTCTCTATGGGAATCTACAAGTACCCTTTCCTCGTACTCCAACCTCCCAAGGTTGTTTCAAGATAGCCAGATGAATGTTTGAATGTGAATGGATGTGAACAAGCTAATCGGGTAATCTTAAATCCTCAATACGTAATAATGGAATCTATAAATCTAAGGTGAAGAAGGCCTCCTAACCTGAATTGGTGTGATGGCTTGTTCGGATATAATGGCTGCTCGGAGGCTCCAATCAATGTTGAGCTCTACCAAGATCCTATTTCTTGGTTGTTGGATACGTGGGAAGTGACCTGTGGGAGCTTCGTATATATCTCCAGACAAGGTCATAAAATGGTGATGGGTGATTTAGTGGGTTCACAGTTAACTATGGGTGGTTTTCTGGTCTAGCCCAGAAAATATTAGATTGATTGGCCTCTATGTTTAATAATGGAGAACTATACTATAATATCTAACGGGAGTGGTGAAGATCTAAATACCAACGTTCATAAGCTAGTGTCAATACTTAACTGATTTATAGGCCCATTGGGTTGTGGGACTTGGGGATCACAACCATGAGTTTGTGGTTGTTGTGGACTTGTTATGGTCATGTGAAGAATCAATCCCTTCTCCCAACTATCTAGTAATCATATGCCTTTTTAGCCTCTATGTTTAGAACTAGAAGTTGTATGATTTTCTCGGAATACCTAACAGGTGTTCTGGCAATTTGAATACGTAAGCTAGTGTCTATGTCAACGAGGAGGTCTCCCACGTTAGGCTGTGGAACCAAAGGATCACAACCAAATGTTTTTTCTCTTTTAAATCCTTGCATAGTCATTCGGATGTTTTATCAAGGTAGTCTATAGTTAGGGTGGTTTGACCAAAATGTGTAAGCTTTATCGTCTTCGATATTTAACCCTCTTAGTTGTTCACTAATCACTTGTAAGTTTGTTGTTGCTGAAAGACCTATATCCTAAGGTCCTGATCTATATCAGCCAATGTCATGGGTAGATTTGGTTGAGGCACTATGGGTTCAAATATATACTCTCTAGGCTCTCTAGGTCATGTGATTGTCATACAAAATGATTCAACTTTTAACTAACTTTAATAAACTGATTATGAAAGGAGTATTTACACTATGCAAGCATTCTTCTATTTTTGTATTTTTTTAATGATGTATTTCAATGAAATTGAAGAGAAGCTACTCTAGTATATTTATAAAATGGACAACTAATCTAGAAACAGAATAAAAACAAGCAAAGTAGCCTGGTATGGCTATTTGCCTGTGTAGTTGTGATTTTATCCTAAATATCTAATCAACTAAATATATTAAATTGAAAGGCTCTCGATCCTACCTCAGAAGTGAGGAATGAATCACAGTTTCTCATAAAATATCAATCCCCATAGCTTCCCTAGTGATATCGAGAGTGAAATTTTAACTGAAATGAAATAATTCACTACTCTATTTGATATGTTGTAACTAGAACTTTGATAGCTCAAACCTGGCATTTACAGAACAGTGGTAAATCTAGTTGTGTGTGATTTCATCCCCTCAGTGTGATCTCCTCATTCCTTTGTGTCCTCGTGAATCTAGAAAGTGTGTATATGATAGTATCAACAGAAGATAGCATTCGAACAATGAAAGCTTTGGATATAGACCAAATACAATGCGAGTAGGAGAGGGATAGCGCAAGTGAACAAGAGCTTGACTATGCAATTCCTAGCGGGATTTATTACGGGAATACAACACAAGTGTACTAAGAGTTTCAGAAACTATCCTTGTGACAAAACAAAACCTGTAACTTTTAATGGATTCTAGTCTAAAAACGAAGCTATTCTAAGCTAAACTGATTGTATGGAGTAACGATGGAATAAGACTGAAACAAGAAGATTGAATGGCTTCTAAACAACAAAGGAAAATAGATAATTGATGCAAAACATGAAGCTAGTAGACCTCTAGCAAGAAATTGAAAGACTAAATAAGAGAATTGAGAAGATGAGGGGCCATTTTCTTGAAAACAAGCTAGCTATTTATAACCAATGCATTTACCAGAGGGTAATTCCCATTTGATCTCTTTTACTATAAACAAAGGAAAAACACTATTCATAGGGAGCAGAAAACATTAATGCAAGCCAAAGTTGTTGAAGAAAGTGTGTAAAACTCAAGATTTACGTTTGACGTGATCGTCGGAGGAATCTGGAAAATTACGAAAAAAACCACCCTTGTGTAGGGTGGTGATTACGGGACTGCTGCCTGTCTATCATAGGCAGCGATCATGGGACCTCCACCCGTAGGTAGGGTGGTGGTTATGTCACTGAAGAAAAAAATGCAAGAAGAAGGGGGAAAAAGGAAAAAAAAAGCATGTAGAGGCTGAGCAGGGCATGCGGGATACAAGCATATACTTAGTGAGCCTTTCTAGATTCCAACACCTTGCAAGGAGACTGTATCATCATTGGGGCATGTGTAACATTGTTTTGGTGGTGCAGTACCCTACAATTTTGGGTATGTACATATTTCCCCCTCGGAGAAGCATCTTAGCCATGAAGAGGTGTAAAATGGTGGATCCGAGTATGGCAGTCCCAAATGGGAAGTTAGGAGTTATACCTGACATGCCCGTGTGTTGGAAAGTCACCATCCAAGATCCTACTATCTACAAAATAAAAACAAGGGACTCAAGTGCAGCTAGATAAAACAATTGGAGAGATAAGGCTAAATTGATATGAAAAGAGGACTTACCATCTACATGAGGTTTAGAACTTACCTCCGTCGATGCTCCGACCCTGTGAAAGACATTCAAAATCAATTTTTAGAAAGCTATATATATAAAATGAAGTCATTTTACTATTCATTTGCATGGATTGATTTGATAGTTTTGAGCTCGGGACCCACGGTGACGGTTTTTGATGAGAGTATAGTCAAAACATTTGTGGTGAGATAGTGATCATGCCTCCGAGAGTGGAACATTGACCCACAAAGTCTTAGGTTAGTTCTTCTCGATTTATTGTTTTTAAACCTAAAATGTGGAAATGATGAAATCTTTCTCTCGGGGGGTCATTTTTGAAAATGTTAGTTTTAAACGTGTCTCTAGGGGGCGCCCATAGGGTAGGCTTCTTTTTTTAAAATGGTGTTTTTGATTGTTTTAAGCATTTTTTAGGGTATACGACCCGTTCGACTTTGCGGATAGGACCGCCACCCTGCACAGGGTGGTGGTTATGGGACCACCACCTTAGAAGGTGGCGGTTACGGAACCGCCGCTCTGCATAGGGTGGTCCACGATGATAGAGGACCAAAACAATACAAAACTTAGCTTATTTTTGCATGTTCAACATTTTTACATGTTTTTAATAGTTTTTCCAACTAGATTTTAGTACTAACTTACTCCTTTTTGTGTTTTTTGGGTGTATGCAAGGAGGAGTATATTAGATGGAGCCGGGAGAGGGAGTGTGATTGGCTCTCGAATAGTATTAGAGGCACTCTCCCGGCAGAGCGGGATACTCTCCAGAGGGCTGGTATTTGGAGGATTGCACAGGTCCCTCACGTTGCACCTGCTAATCACATTCTATGTGACCTATTTTCATACTGGGATGCGGATCGGAATACCTTCCAATTGCTAGGAGTTAGGGGTGAGTGGTCTATCACCATGGAGGATGTTTACCGTATATTGGGGTTCCGATCCTTGGGCGGCGGCTGTCTCTTAAGACAACAATATCGAGATCACAGGTGGTTCAGTGGGCCACCTACATGGGAGATGTAGTTGTATCGATGGGATCAAAGAAGGGCATGAGGATCCACTCTATCATTGAGTCAAACATTCCCATGCTCCATAAGGCCATCATGGGCATCCTTGCATCTAGACTGATTGGGGATAAGGGAGGGGACACCCTCTTATATTGTTGGCCCCCATTATTACATAGATTGAGGGCCATGGACATGTGTCTACGCTTGGGGAGTAGATATCCTTGGGACTACCTACCATGATTTATACATGGTAGTCTGATTACAAGGATAATCACTAAGCCACCCGAACTCTTGTCATGAGTTGGGTGTATGAGCATATTATCCCATATGGGAGAGGTGTAGAGGTAGAGGATCCCGAGGGCCATTAGGGTAGCGAGGTGGATAGGGATGATAGTTCTTAGAGCACCTCACCAGCCAGTGGCCTCCCTGACCACTACAGACATGGAGGCCACTCCTTATCAGGCCATGGCAGGGGTATGGGGAGAGGAGACTATTACATTGATTTCCTGTCAGACTACCAGCCAGTTGATAGATAGGGTGGGGAAGTTGGAGATCCACCCCTTTGATAGAGTACCACAGCAGTTTGGCCTCCCCTATAGTGACATGCTTCCTCCGGTGGGGCCAGTGTATAGATCTATTCATGAGGCTCGGGGAGGTCCTAGAGGCCGGGGTTGGACTATTGTTACTCTTGGTGTTCCTATTACAGCCAGGAGGGTGGTACGTGCATGAGGGAGAGCCGGTGCTCCTCAGGCACCCTTACTTCGGATTACCACCGGTCCCGCCCATAGCAATGATGAGCCCATTGACGTGGACTCCAAGTCTGAGGAGTTCACTGGGGAGAGACAGAGGAGGAGACAGAGGAGATGGAGATCAGTGAGATGGTGTGGGGGATGAGAGTGATCCCAGTGGCATGATACTCAGGAGATCCTATGGGTTGAGAGGGCGGAGCGGAGCATAGAGAGGGTGACTCTGGTTTTAGAGGAGTTGCTCTCTCAGGACCTAGGTGGAGATGGCGAGTCTATTGCAGGCCATCACATTTCCCCAGATGTGGGAGAGGGCATCAGTCGGTGGCGATGTCGTGGCGGGGTGTGGATCCTAGAGATCCTTCTTGGAGGCCTAGAGATCCGAGTGAGTTGTCTCTCTTCTCTATTTAGAATTGTCTTAGTTTGTTGTTCTCTTTTGTTTTGTTTACTCTTGGTTTTATCTTTTGATCATTTTCTAACTAGTTTCTCTTTTTTTTTGCAAAAATTGATGAGTGGTGAGACTTGATTCACCGAGTATGCACTGATACCTTGCTTCTCCCCTCGGAGAAGACTCGTGCTGAGCTTTCCGTGGACATGGGGGAGCCTTCAGCAGCTGGTAGGCATACTGATGTTTTTGCTCTCGTCTAGTATGTGGTGAAGATCATGACTTCTCTCCATGCTGAGGTAGCCGATATAGGATGGCCGAGCGCTTAATGAGGAGGAGTCATTCTCATAGCGAGATGGCAGCCACCGGTCATGACCGTGAGCCCTCGGTGCATTCAGAGCGTCGGCGTAGCCGGAGTCCTAGGCGTGGTCATGCACCCTCTGAGGGATCCCATAGGGATTGAGAGACCATTTTTGTAGCATTTTTTCAGACATCTATATGAGTGTTTTTGTACTTTTTGGGTTCATTGAGTGTTTTGACCATGCCTAGTGCATGATGGCATTGCATATGAAACTTGATTTATATATATATATATATATATATATATATATGTATCTATGTATGTATCTCTTTTTGGATCTAGACTCTTGGTGCCTAGAATTTTGTGACTCATTTCCACATGTGTACTTAGATGTTTTTAGAATATTTATTTTTCATGTTTTTAAAATGTATGCAATGGATAACAAATGATAGTAAACATGAGTGTTTTACTTTGTATGTTTGTTGTAATGCTGATATGAGATGATACTAACATATGGTAGTGCTGAACTTTTGAACTCTTTGGGAAACGTTTGTAATTTCTTCTTATGTTGGCAAAAATGTGATGAATGCATAGTGATAAAGAGATGAACTTTCCCCAATCCCAATTCCACGCAACTAGTAAGATGCGAGGGCTCAACACCAAGAGTTAGGAAGGGCACAAGTTGTATGAGTTTGACTGAATGGAATGATGAGAGACAAAAAACCAGTAACAAAAACCAAATTTGGACCCACACACCTACCCTACTCAGAACTACTACCACGCTTAGGAAGCCACTTACTTTCCAGTTTATCTAGACTTAGATTCATAAATGGCAACTTGGTTGACAAAATCTGGTTTTGAGGATTTGATCTCTTTGGAATTTGGATATTTGTTTTCTCTTAAGAGAGGTAGATTTGTGTTTTTAGCATACCAAGATTTGTTAATTTGTGTGATGGGACCCCCCACACCTTGCCTCATGCCACTAGTAAGAAGCACGGGTTTGTCACCAAAGGCAGGGTATAGGTGAGTAAGGGCACTTCTTTCCTTTCCCAACCTCACACCACCAGTAAGAGATGTGGGCTTATCACCGAAGGTTGATGGGGCAAAGAAGTGTGTAAAATAAAATATTTTGTTTGCTTGGTGTTTTTGATTTCATTTGATTTTGACATTTCTAATCTATGACTTTGGGATATCCTTTCATTCAAAGAGATTTAAGAGGGATAGATGTGACACCAAGAAGCTTCTAGAACAAACCATAGGCAAGGACAACTTTACCTAGTAGAAAGAAAGAGCAAAGCCAAGTATGTAGGCCTTGGTATGGTTTTCATCAGTACTTGTCTGTCGAACTTGATGAGAAGGTTTGAAAATAGTTGATGATGTTTGAAGAGATGTGATTTGAATGCTTTTGCCAATATTTTTAGAAATTTGTAATAGATTGTTTTAAGAGTAAGTTCCTGGACTACCATTTTTACGAAATGAATGGACATAATGAAACAAGCTAAATGACTAATGCAATGTAGGTAGCTATAATGTACAAGTGGTGATTTTGATGTTTTATGCGTAAAACCATTTGAGATGTAAGGAATTGATAGTTTCATTGAATTCCTCACCTTCTAGTGTGCACAAGAGATACGCACCATTTCGTAGTCCTTCATGACTCGGTATGGGCCCAACCACTTGGGCCAAACTTCCTTCCTTCACTGGTTTTCTTATCGATCTAGTTGTCTAGTCTTAGAACTAGATCTCCCTCATATATTTCTCACTCATAGACTTTTTGTTATACTCCTGGCACATCCGGTCAGCATAGGCTCTTGTGCATTGTTCGTTGTTTAACTTTGGCCTCGTCAAGGCTTTCTAGTTGAGAGAGGCGTGCCTCCCTGTAAGCTTCTTCATCCAAAATCCCTTGTAATGAGATACAAGACTAGGTATTTCAACCTCAAGCGAGAACTACTTCTCCGAATACCAAGCGAGAAAGGAGTTGCTCCTGTTGGTGTTCTTATTGAGGTTTGATGGGCCCACAAGGCCGGATATAGTTTTAAATGCCAATCTCACTTGTTCTCCTTGACCGTTTTGAGGAGAATAGCTTTTAACATTTTGTTTGTCGCTTCGGCCTGCCCATTGGCTTGAGGATAGTAAAGAGAGGTCGTGTGATGGTTTATTTTGAATTTGCTACATAATTCACAAACTTCGTCATTTTTAAAGGATGTGCCATTATCTGAGATAATGACTTGTGGGACACCATACCTGCAAATGATTTGATTCAGAATGAATTTGGTAATTACCAAACCTGGTACAGTGGTGAGAGGCATGGCCTCCACCCATTTGGTAAAATATTCCATGGCTATAATTATAAAATTATGGCCATCGGTTGATGAGGGAGAGAATTTCCCTATCAAGTCCAACCCCACATGGAGAAGGGCCACGGGGTCGCTATTGGTTGAAGGATTGTGTTGGCATGTGAATCTCGTGAGAGAATTCTTGGCATTTGTGGCACTTACGTACAAATTTCACTATGTCATGCTTGAGAGTGGGCCAAAAATAGCCCATCCGATGTATTTTGTGAGCGGTGGCATGACCACCGAAGTGGCCTCCACATATCCCACTGTGAGATTCATGAAGAATCTTCTTGGATTCTTCTATGTCGAACATCTTAGAAGCATGTCATCGAAGGCTTTATGATAGAGTACCTGGTCTAAAACAACATATTTAGTGGTAATAATGTGTAACCACCTTCTTTGTTGTGATGTGGCACCTTCCGGGTATGTATGGTCCATGATAAAATTGATGATATCAGTATACCAGGGACATGTAGAAATGGGGGCCTAGTTTTGACAAAGTATACACACTCATTAGGAAAGTCTAGATTTACCAGCTCACCTCCATCTAGTGGATTGTCAGCTAACTAGTCTACAATGATTTTCCCTTGACAAATTTCTGGTTCATGAATGTTAACTCAAATTCTCCCATTAAGGTTATGAAATGCCCAACCTTTTTAGATAAAGATCCTTGTGTGAGAAATGTTCGTAAATGGTCTATCTTTACAATGACCCTTGTTTCTTGGTTTAACATGTAATGTCTTAAACATTTTGTTGCAAAAATTATGGCAAGAGGCATTCTCTCTCTACCTATGTGTAACATGTTTCATAATCAAGCAATGTTCGGCTAATGAAATAGACCACGCGTTCTCATTTATCATTGTCTTCTTGAGCCAGCATGCAGGCTAGTGAGACATGAGTGGCTCGTGAGTATAGGATCAAAGGGCGGTCTAGCTTGGGAGGCATTAGATGTGGGTGGAGACAACAAGAAGTGTTTAACTACTTTGAAGGCCTCATTGCATTCTTCAGTCCAATCAATGCTATAATCTTTCTTTAATAGATTGTTGATTGGATGAATGGAAAAACTTAGATCTGGGATGAACCTGCAGATTGCACCAAGTTTCCCAAGAAATGACCGATTCCAGACTCATCCGATGGTGGGATCATTTCAAGAATGGCCCATATTTTGGCTGGATCAACATCAATCCCTCGTGAAGATATAATGTAGCCCAAAAGTTTTCCTCCTGTCACACCAAACACGCACTTCTCTGGATTTAATGTGACACCATATTCATTAGTCATGAGAGGATGATACGAAGCACTTCCAAATGATCACAACATTTCTTGGCCTTGGCCAACAAGTCATCCACATAGGATTCCACAATTTTATGGATAAGATCATGGAATATGTAAGTCATTTCCCATTGATACATAGCATCAACGTTCTTAAGACCAAATGGCATGACAACGTAGCAATATGTTCCCCAGGGAGTTATGAATGTAGTTTTGGCTTGATCCTGTTTAGATATTTTAATTTGATTATACCCTGAGAACCCATCCATGAGGGATAAGCAGTTCAAATCTAGTTGTTGCATCAACGATAATGTCAATGGATGGTAATGGGAAGTCATCCTTAGGACAAGCTTTGTTAATATCCCAAAAATCTATGCAAATGCGTATCTTCCCATTCTTTTTTAGGATGGGAATGATATTAGATACCCATTGTGAATAGTCAATGGGCTTGATGAATCCCACTTGGAGAAGTTTTATTACTTCTTCTTTTACCATGAGAGCCACTTTTGGCTTCATTGGTCTTGACTTCATTTAATTGGTTTCACATCTGGTTTAGTGACAAGATTATGAACCATGACTTGTGGTGCAATGCCCATCATTTCTTTATAATTAAATGTGAAATATTTTTGATGTTCTTTAAGGATTTGGGTATGTATTTCTATCTCCTCCGAGTTAACGAGGATCCCAACTTCAAAATCTTTGGTTCTTCCTCCATTCTCAATGTTTATGTCAATGGTTTCTTCTATTAAAGAAGTGTTACCTTCTTCAAATTTAGGTGGGGCTAGAGGTAGCTCCAAAATTTCTCCATTTTCTATCTCATAGATATCGAGATCCTTCTATGGAGGAGACTCTACCATGGGATTTCAAAATAGGAAGAGGAATGTGGTATCGGGAATGATCAACTATACGGTGAGCAAGATGTAGCTCCACATAGGCGTTTAGATATTCGAGAGTGACTCTATCATCATCAAAGTGATCTACGATAGAAAAATCATCCTCAATTTCTCCATGAGTTAGGAGTGAGTTCGTTGGTATTTTACGTACTAATGGTTTAGTGTGAAGTGATACCATGAAATTTGTATCCTCCAACTCATTGTTTGGAGTGAAATGGGAAGTCTGAGGTTACTATTGAGTCTGCGAGAAGGTTCTGCTCTTGTGGGATTGCTTCAATTGATATGAAGTTGAATCCCTTGCTTAGATCTAACACCGTTTTTTATATAGTTGTAAATGTTTAGCCCTAGTTTCATATACCTCAGAGACTTGGTTTATAACTAGTTGCGAGTCTCCTAGTACTCTAATGTTATCGACACCCATTCTTTTGGCTAGGATGAGGCCAAGGAGGAGAGCTTCATACTCAGCCCCATTGTTTGTACATTCAAATTTTAATTTAAAGGTGAAAGGTAGGATCTTTCCCTCAGGTGAAGTAAAGATCACTCCCCCCACTCCAAAGTGACATCTAGCTCCATCAAAGTGGAGAGTCCAATACTTGCTTGGAAAAATGGATGTTGGGATATTTTTCATATCTACTTTCTTTGCTTGAGTTACTTCCACCATAAAAATTTCATCTGATGGAAGAGAAGAAATTCCCCGGGTGTGTCCCATACCCATAGAATCAAATGATAGGAGAATTAGTAAGTCCTTTTCTAACAACTCAACATTTTTGCGGTAGTCCCTAGTGACACCATTTTTATAACATTGGTCTCATTTTTGAGTACTTGGAGTGTCCTTGGCTGGATTTGTAATTTCTAACTCAGTGGTGGGTATCAAATTTTCTTTTGGTTGTGAATTAGTTGGTTTGACAAGATGATTTGTTGGGAGTTCAAACTCGGAGTGAACACCTGGTCTTTTCTTCAAATCAGCTAGGTGTATATCGAAGGGTTTTGGGTCACCTTGTGCCACAAATATTTTCCCTAAGTGTAGAAATATTATTTCTTGGAATAGCATGGAAGGGATTGCCTTCATGCGGTGTATCCATGGCCGACCAAGGATCATATTATAATTGGTTTCCCGATCTATAATATAAAACTCGGTGAGGACCATCTTGGGTCCTAAAGTGACTGGTAAAACTATGGTTCCAATCGAAGTGGCTTTGAGGCTATCATAACCTCTTAGCATATTTCATGTCGTGGAATAGTTTGTCTCTCCATATCCTAACTTTTGAAGAAAAGCGAAGGGGACTATATTAACTACTGCCCCATCATCAACCATTGCACGTTTAACATAATTATTGTAGACCCAAACTTGTAAATGTAAAGTTGGGTTGCCTCTTCATGTAATTTCAGTGTCTGTTGGCATTTTGCTTATATCGAATATAAATTCTGTATCCCTATCTAGCTGCCCCGGAGGATAAATGTCAAAGTCCACATGGTTTACTTGCATTTCTGGGGGAGTGATGTTGATTAAATGACCAAGGCCTAATGCTTCTAAGAGGGCAGCTCTGTGGCGGGAGAGTTCTTTAACAAATCCAAAAAGGAGATGTGAGAGAAGGTTTTGGTCAAATCATTAATTAAATCATAGGCGCCTATGGGTTTTACCAACGTTTGTTGACTATTGTCTGGATCTCCAATGGATAGCTTGGAGTAGGTTGGGATGAATAATCCCGTGTTCTTGTTATGGTTTCTACGGGTAGCTCAGTGTCTAACTCCACTAAACCAACTATCTTAGTTTGAGGTCGAGTTCCTAATTGGGGTGCGACTGGTGGATTTAATGAAGTTGAAGCTTCATGATCATTGTTTCCTATCATGACACCCTTGTTTGTTCCATTAGGATCTAACCTATTATTAGAATGGTTTGGGAGTGGATCATTAAAGATTTTGAGGGGTGCATTTTGAGGGGAAACTACCCCTGCATAAGTGTTTGGCATGGGTACTACAAAATTTTCTAAAAACATATCTATAAAGAGTTGCTTTTGATCTTCTGGCAAGCGCTGCATGAATTTATTGTATTCATGACAAGTCCTAGTATCGTGGCCTTGAATCTTGTGGAAGCCACAATACAAATTGGGATTATAATTTTGAGGCTATTGATTTATAATCTGTTGTGGCCCAAAATTTTGATAAGGTTGTTGGTTGTTAGAGTTAAAATTTTGAGGTTGTTGCCTTTGGTTTTGACTCTGATATCCAACTGGTTTTGATTTGGACTTTGTGTTTGGATTTTTGTTGTTGTTGTTGTTGTTTTTTTTGCCATGGTGGATGATTAAAATCCACCACATTTTTTGTTGGAGTAAAATTATTATTTCACTCATTATTAATAGGTGGTGAAATGTTTACAACATTTTCCTTTTAACTTGGTTAGTTACTCCATTTGTTGTAACTCCGCGGTTCTTGTTAAGGATCTTAGGTCCTTGATTAGCATTCCCAACATTGGGATAGGCTGCGGTGTTTTGATTGGGAGTAGTTAATTTCCCATTTGTCCCATATGTCTTATGACCACTATCAATCACTTCTTGGTCGATTTGGAGAGCACTCTCAAGTACTTCATCGTAAGTTCTTAGTGGGAACTTCTAGACTTCTTCCTTTATCTCTCTATTGAGAGAATTAAGGAATAAATCACATAGTTCCATTTGATCCATGTTTGGAGCACTTGCTGATGAGTAGAGGACCGTACGCCACCTTTGAATAAAATGAGTAGTGGATTCATTATGTTCTTGTTTAATATGCAAGAACTCCCTGATTCCCATTCTTAACAATTTGTTCATGTCAAAAGCTTTGATGAATTCTGACATGAGTTGTTTAAATGAGTGTATCGAGGCTTCAGGTATTTTGTAATACCAATCAAGGGAAATACCTTCTAAGGTCTTAGGGAATATTTTAGTGACAACCCCATCCCAAGGGAGTAACTCCCATATGGCTGTGGCATAGGCCTTAATGTGTGCATTTGGGTCTCCTTCCCCTTTGTATTTGGGAAAATCGGGAAGAGGTCTTGGAAGCATAACGCTTCGTATGGTGAAGTCTAGGGGTTCTTTCAAATATTCTGAGTAAGTCCCTACTACGTAGGCCTCAACCATCGATGGGGCTTGCTGAGGGGGTTGAGGTGGAATGGGTTGTTGATATGGCATAGCATATGCATTTGTAGGAACATAAGGGAATCCCTGTGGTTGAACGAACATCCTAGGAGAAGAGAACATGTCTCCTTGTGGTGACTTTGAATAAATGTTTAAGTAAGGAGGAGCATTGTTTTGGTATGGGTTGTTTGGTGCCAAGTCGGTGGTGTCATGTTTTCAACTGGAATGGCATTTGAAAATGTGGTCCTAGTTGGTGTTTGTTGTGGGTAACTATAAGGATTTTGAGGAGGCATGCCTAACGTTCCTGTTCCTGTAAGGAGGTCGACCTGACTAGGATGATGCAGAGGGTTGGGGATTCTTTCTTTCCCAAAATATGAATTTTGGTTTGCTTGAGCAAGTTCCAGCCCTCTAACCTTCTCAGCTAAGGCTGAAATGACCTCCATTGGTGAAGACATGGTGCTTTTCCTTAAGGGTGTTTTTGCATAGCATGAGGTTGTAAAGGGGTATGATACCCTGCTATGAATTGATCATTACCCTGCCAAGCTTCACCGAGGGTATTTCCCATAGGTGGAGGAATGGGGGTGTTCTCCTGGAATAGGGTATCAGACTATATTTGTAAATTCCCTATAGGTGGATACATATTTTGGAAGCGTTGTTCACTTTTAGCGAAATCATGCTAAGTACTCCTCATCCAAAAAGGGGAGTGGGTCTGATTGTCTACTAATTTGTGGTCTAAACAAGACCCAGGAGATGAAATGGATTCTCCAGTAAATGTCATATTGTTAGAGCCTGATGGATTTGGCTATTGTGTTTGTGTGAGTTGATCAAACTCCTCAATTCGGAATGAAGAACTAGAGCTAGTCTGTGAGGGGGAGTTTGAGATGACAAGTAATTACTTGAATAGTTATCATCCCATGCAGAAAGTGAGGGCAATGTTTGTCTATTTTTTTTACTATAGTTTACTTTGAGACTTGAGAGAGGTCTGCCATATGCATCGTATCCTGACATATTCGGGGGTATATGAATACCCGTAGAATAATGGGAAAGAGTGAAGGTGGATGAGAAAAATGGAAAATAATAAAAGGAAGAACTATTTGTTCACGTCGGGTTCACCAATTTTGTATGATGGAAAAGTGACATGTGAGCATGGGAATCTACAAGTATCTCTTCCTCGTACCCAACCTCCCGAGGTCATGTCAAGATAGTTGATGAATGTTTGAATGTGAATGAATACGGATAAGCTAATTGGGTAATCTTAGATCCTCAATACACAAATAATGGAATCTATGAATCTAAGGCAAAGAAGGCCCTCCTAACTTGAATTGGTGTAATGGTTCATTCGGATATAATGGCTGCTCGAAGGCTCTAATCAATGTCGAGCTCTGCCGAGATCCTATTTCTTGGTTGTTGGATACATGGGAAGTGACCTGTGGGAGCTTCGTATATATCTCCAGACAAGGTCATAAAATGGTGATGGGTGATTTAGTGGTTTCATAGTTTAACTATGGGTGGTTTTCTAATCTAGCCCAGAAAATATTAGATTGATTGCCTCTATGTTTAATATGGAAGAACTGTACTATAATATCCGGTGGGAGTGGTGAAGATCTAAATACCAACGTTCACAAGCTGGTGTCAATACTTAACTGATTTGTAGGCCCATTGGGTTGTGGGACTTGGGGATCACAACCGTGAGTTTGTGGTTGTTGTGGACCTGTTATGGTCATGTGAGGAATCAATCCCTTCTCCCAACTATCCATTAATCATATGCCTTTTCAGCCTCTATATTTAGAACTAGAAGTTGTATGATTTTCTCAAAATACCTAATATGTGTTCTGGCAATTTGAATACGTAAGCTAGTGTCTATGTCATGAGGAGGTCTCCCACGTTAGGTTGTGGAACCAAAGGATCACAACCAAATGTTTTCTCTCGTTCAAATCCTTGCACAATCATTCAGATGTTTTATCAAGGCAATCTATAGTTAGGGTGGTTTGACCAAAATGTGTAAGCTTTGTCATCTTTGATATTTAACCCTCTCAGTTGTTCACTAATCGCTTGTAAGTTTGTTGTTGCATGAAAGACCTATATCCTAAGGTCCTAATCTATATCAACTAATGTCATGGGTAGATTTGGTTGAGGCACTATGGGTTCAAATATATACTCTCTAGGCTCTCTAGGTCCTGTGATTGTCATACAAAATGATTCAACTTTTAACTAACTTTAATAAACTGATTATGAAAGGAGTATTTACACTATGTAAGCATTCTTCTATTTTTGTATTTTTTAATGACGTATTTCAATGAAATTGAAGAGCAGCTACTCTAGTATATTTATAAAATGGAAAACTAATCTAGAAATAGAATAAAAACAAGCAAAGTAGCCTGGTATGGCTATTTTCCTGTGCAATTGTGATTTTATCCTAAATATCTAATCAACTAAATATATTAAATTGAAAGGATCTCGATCCTGCCTCAGAAGTGGGGAGTGAATCACAGTTTCTCAGAAACTATCAATCCCCATAGCTTCCCTAGTGATATCAAGAGTGAAATTTTAACTGAAATGAAATAATTCACTACTCTATTTGATATGTTGTAACTAGAACTTTGATAGCTCAAACTTGGCGTTTACAGAATAATGGTAAATCTAGTTGTGTGTGATTTCATCCCCTCAGTGTGATCTCCTCATTCCTTCATGTCCTCGTGAATCTAGAAAGTGTGTATATGATAGTATCAATAGAAGATAACATTCGAACAATGGCAGCTTTGGATATAGACCAAATATAATGCGAGTAGGAGAGGGATAACGCAAGTGAATAGAGCTTGACTATGTAATTCCTAGTGGGATTTATTGGGAAATACAACACAAGTGTACCGAGAGTTTCAAAACTATCCTTGTGACAAAACAAAACCTACAAATTTTAATGGATTCTAGTCTAAAAATGAAGCTATTCTAAGCTAAACTGATTGTATGGAGCAACGATGGAACAAGACTAAAACAAGAAGATTGAATGGCTTCTAAACAACAAAGGAAAACAAATAATTGATGCAAAACATGAAGCTAGTAGACCTCTAAGCAAGAAATTGAAAGACTAAATAATAGAATTGAGAAGATGAGGGGCCATTTTCTTGAAAACAAGTATTATTTATAACCAATGCATTTACTAGAGGGTAATTCCCATTTGATCTCTTTTACTATAAACAAAGGAAAAACACTATTCACAGGGAGCAGAAAACATTAATGCAAGGAAAATTTGTTGAAGAAAGTGTGTAAAACTCAAGATTTACATTTGATGCGATCATCAGAGGAATTTGGAAAACCTGAACAAAACCGCGCCGCCCTGTGTAGAGCGGCGGTTACGACCACCACCTGTGGGGCGGTGGTCATGGGACCACTTTGCTGTGCAAGGGCAGCGGTTACATCACTGAAGACAAAAATGCAAGAAAAAGGGGGAAAAGGGGAAAAAAAAGCATGCGGAGGCTGAACGGGGCATGCGGGATACAAGCATATACTTAGCGAGCCTTTCTAGATTTCGAACACCTTATAAGGAGACCTATATCATCATTGGGGCATGTGTAACATTAAATCCACCTAAAAACACCTATTTTTCTCATTCCTACAAATTTTTGTGTTAGATGCAAGATACATCATCACCCGATATACATTCATTCACATGGTGTTGACTCGCAACTGACCAAGCTAACACTCTTATATTCCACTCTAGTCATCAACCACTCCCACCTAGTCCTTCACCACCCTCTATCATGTCAGTCATGGATCCAACCCCGTCTACCACCATTATCGTAGGTGATGAGGAATTTACTGCAACTCCTCAATCAAAATCCTGCACCTTACAATTGTACCTTTCTCACTCTTCCACCTAGGACTCCTTAGGTCGGTTATATATGGCATTCCCGTATCCATCTCTCCCTCCCTTATCCCCACTTCTACATCATCCCCTACTATTTTAGCGTTACCTTCAATCTGCTTTAACCCCAATGTTTTTGAGCTAGGCCCTATAGCCATTATGACCACTGCATCTACAATATCAAACGCACATGTAATATCTATTGTTCCCTCATTGACCACCCACCATATCCCCATCTCGCACTCATTGTCTCACATATGTCGATTTCAACAAAATCACTCATGGTGTTGGTGACCCCTACTCCATTCCGAATCTTGTCCTTTCCATCCCATGAGTCTTTGACCCCAATCGCTACTAGAGTCACTACGACCATACAACCTACATATACATACTATCAACAACCCCCTATCTCAAATGCACCCATTCTAGAAATATGCCCTCTATGTCAATCCCCTATTCTCAACCTTCCTATTCGGCACTGCCATACATTGGAATGCTACCCACATCACATGTTCATTACCAATCCTCTTACACCATAGGAGGTTCCCTTCCATCACAACCTACCAATGACCTCATTAAATTAATGATGGAAAGGATGCAGACACTGGAAGCATCAGTTTCTAGCTCATGTAATTCTCTCACCTACGATGAAATCTATAATGAGCCCATTCATCCATCCATTCCTATTCGCCCATACCCCGTACATTGGGAAATGTCAAAATTCAACCGTTTCAATAGTAAAGAAGACCCACAACAACATTTTTGGTCTTTCAAACATGGGTGTTACCTGATCACCCATGATGATGCTTTACTCCTATGAACCTTCCCAATGTCCCTCATAAGACCTATATTGGATTGGTATAGAGGGCTACCCAAACATTCCATCTACTCGTTTAATCAAGTAGCCCAAGCCTTCTTAGACCACTTCTCAATCAACATTGTCAAGAAATTCACCATGACTGATATTTACTCCACACGGCAAAGATTTACGGCAAGTCTATTGGTGAATTTTTCACTCGTTGGCTCAAATTTAATTAACCAGCTCACATTTCAATTACCTCAAACTGAACTCATAGATTTGTTTACTTGGGATTACGCTAGACAAATTTCACCAACCCTACAGGTGCAGACCTTCCACACCTTTGACGAGGCATTCACCATGGCACAAAAATTGGAGATTCATGCTATCAAAGAGAAGAAAATTCAGCTACATAACAAGAACATTGCGTTCAAATCAAATGATGCTTCTTCATCTTCGAAACCCCAAAACAAGTATCCAAAATCCAAAGGATCTCGATAACATCATAGTTTTCAAGGCTGGACCCTCTCACCCATCAAACCAGGCCAAACCTCCTTGTAATTGCTCTCATGTCCAAACTTTCTAGTTCGAGACAAGAACAAAGAAAGTACACTTCAATAGGAGAACCTTATTCTCCTGTTTTGGAAAATCTTACTAAGGTTGGCACCATTACCCTTCCACCATGCTTGCGTGGTATAAATAACATGAATTTTGCAATTATCATCGTGTCAAAGGTCATAATGATGATAATCGCATCACCTTCAAAAATATCATCCAAGAAATTTTAGATAGTAGAGATCTAGTCTTGGATAACCCAAATGCACCCACTAACCAAAATCTACATATCTTTAAAAATCCATTCCCTAATCATGCCCCATCTTCCAACCAAACTAGTGACACTTCAACTAATGATAGAAATGTCCATGAGGTCCACGCCATTTTCAAGGACATACCAGTTACTTCCTAATTGCCCCATGTTCCTTCCATAGATGAAATCTTAGCCTGATCCCCCTACCTACACAGAACCTCTTTCATCTACTCCTCTACCCACAGAGGAACCCCCTTCATTTTCTCCTTCACCCATGGAAGAACCTATAATTAGCACTCCACCTTTGGCCCCTCAAATTACCAAGCAGTCATCAGTGGCACCTCTCCTACTCATAGGAGATACATGTCCACAACCTACACCATCACAAGGAAATTCCACCTCATCTGGCCCATCCTCTCCTCTACCCATGGAGGATCCTATCAAAATATCATTACCTTTAGATGACCATTCTCCATCGGACCTCCAAGATCCTATTGATCTACTTTCGGCTCTCTTACCCATAGAATTTGAAGCTAGCCATTTCCCTATTTCTCAAACACATTTTGCAGGGGTTGTTATTCGATCCACATTGGCCCTGCCTACAATAGTACCATTTTCATGCTTGGCTAACCACTTGGATTGTGTGGATAGAGCCTTACTTTGGGGATGCCTTCTACTTCCTATTTCAACCCAAATGTAATTATCACTCACTAACACCTCCACTATCTATCCAAAAGTGTTTTAAGTGACCAAACCAAAAACAATCATGACTATTGCAACACCTTCCATGTCACCACCCATAGCCCAACACAAAACTCTTCCCATAAACCGACATACACCTATACCTAAACACCCTGCCTATGCCTATATCATCTCCCTTACTTAAACCCCTTACTACCTTAGGGGTCATGCCGACATAGAACCTTACTCACCCATCCATAAAATTATATTTAGCAACATCTTTCCAAACCAACACTAAAATAATTACGACCCCTAAAAAGAAGACCCAACCTCCTAGACCTCATAGAAAAACCTCATCTACCACACCGTTATCACCTTCACCTCTCCCGTCCATCCTAGGACCTCACCCCTCGACCCTAGCCAAGTAACCTCCCTCCATTGGAAAAACAAGAACATAATAGCCCACCTCCTCATCATGAACCTCTAATATACCCAAGTGATCCACACAACCACCGCCATCACCTGTAATCTCCTTACCACCCATACCACCACTACCTTCCATAACTTCTTCACTACCCATGACACTTTCCTCTCTTCCACTCACACCTTCCATGTGATTTCTACCAATGACTACTATTTCACCGTGGTTACCCCCATGGGTAACCCATCCTCTTCCACCATCTACTTTTTCTTCTACATCCCGCACCCTATGTCACCTTTTCCTAAGAAGGTGCAACCTAAAGCTAAAAATCTGCTACCCTCCAATAAGGTAGTTAAATCAACCAAATCTTCCATCACCAGCTCTTCTACCATGCCCATACCCAAGCAGATGCAACCAAGACCTAAGACCACTCCACACACCAAACTAGTGGACCAACCCATTCCCCCTCTTGTAAAGCCTCTTCCTCCACAATCAGCTCCACATGTACCTAAACCCACACTCACCTACTATTGCGATCCACTAGCAGGGTCTTACACAAAAATCTTAACCAATATCCTCGAAACCTTTGTCATCATATTACCACCTCTTAAACCTTACAACCCGCTCAAACCAAACCAAAATGGTTTGAAAAAACTACAAATTTTTGCCTACCATCATGTGCCGAAACACGATGTCGAGAATTGTAACGCTTTAAAACCACCCTTGTCCAATTATGTCCCCTGAAGAAAATTTTTATGACAACAATATTGTTGATGAGGACCCCATTTTTCCTTCACCAATTTCCCCATATCTTCTTACATTACCTAATCGGTGACCAATATTTCCACCCCGCAAATCTTTGATTTGCTCCCAAGATTTGAGATCAACATGATCAACATTTCCACCCACACCTAGAAAGATTAAGGTAAGGAAAAGGTAACACCTTGTGAAATCTTGGATCATATTAGACATGAATTGTGGTCCCTGATCTGAAACTATGCTCCTTGGTGCTCCAAACTTTATCATAATTCTATTCCAAAGGAAATCAACAACTACTTCCTTAGTGGCATTTGTCAATTCCTGCACTTCTACCCATTTTGTCACATAGTCAGTACACATAAGAATATATTCCTTCCCTTGTGAAGGAGGATTAAAGGGACCAACAAAATCCAATCCCCATCTCTCAAATGGTTCAACCACAACTTGAGGTTGAAGAGGCATTTCATTGGTGAAAGTTGGTTGTCCCATCCTTTGACAAGGATCACACCTCTTGATATATCTCTTCACATCCTTGTATAGAGATGGCCAATAATAACTAGTGCCAAGTATCTTATGAGTTGTTCTTTTCACTGAATAGTGTCCTCCACTTGGTTCATCATGACATGCTTTGAGGATGTCAAAGATTTCATCCTCTCTTACACACCTACGCAAGACAAAATCAAGACCACATTTAAATAGCATTCCATTTAACCATTTGAATTGTGCACTGGTTTTGATTAACTTCTTTATTTGTTTCTTAGTGAAAGGAGGAAACTTCCCTGTTGCAAGATAATTTTCCATATCAGCAAACCATGGTGTACTTGCTAAGATTGCAAATAGTTGTTCATCTGGAAATTTATCCTTGACTAGATCTTGCTCCCTATAGTGGTTAGTCTTGACAAAAAATCAGCTACCACATTAGATTTACCTGGATTGTCTCAATGGTAATATCAAATTATTTCAAAAGTAATAACCATCTAATTATTCTTCCTCCAACCATTGGTTTGTTCATTAAATACTTAATTGTTGAATGATCTGTGTGTATAAATATCTTGTACCCTGTAATGTAATGTCTAAATTTATTGATTACATAAATCACAACAAGAAATTCCTTTTCGGTGGGAGTAATATTATTTTCATGGGAGTAATATTCTTGCTAAGATAATAAATGGAATACATCTTTCCTTCCTCATCTTTCTGTCCCAATACTGCACCAATGGAATAATTTGAGGCATCTGTTTGGATATGAAATGGATTTTCCCAATTAGGTCCTCTCAATATTGGGGCATTGATTAATTTTTCTTTAATTTCTTCAAAAGCATGCTGACACTTTTCATCCCAAAGAAATTCATAGTCCTTGGTTAGAAAATTAAACATGGGGGCAAAAATTTTACTAAAATATTTTATAAAGTGCCTATAGTACCCAGCATGCCCTAGAAATGATTTGATATCTATGGGGGTCTGAGGAATAGGTAAATCTGAAATGATCCTAATTTTGTTTTGATCCACCTGAATTCCTCTTTTTGAAATATGGTGTCCTAATACAATCCCCTCATCCACCATCATCAAACACTTTTCATTAACAAGAGACAGTTGTGTTGTTCACATCTTATTAACACTATATCCATATTCCTCAAAGCATCTTCAAATGTATCTCCATGTACAATGAAGCCATCCATATATACCTCAACACAATCATTTGTTAGATCAGAAAAGATTGTAAGTACAACTCTCTGGAAATTTACAGGAGCATTGCATAAACCAAATGGTAACACCCTATAGGAAAAGGTTCCCCATGGACATGTAAATGTAGTTTTTGATGATATTCACGTATGAACCTGATTTGATTGTACCCACTAAAGCCATCAAAGAAAAAAATATTGTTTACATCGAAAGGTTATCTAGGACTTGATCTATGAATGGTAAGGGAAAATAATCTCTCATTGTGGATTTTTTTAGTTCCCTATATTCAACACATATTCTCCATTTTCTATTATTTTTGGGAACAATTACAAGAGGAGATACCCACTGACTATCTAAGATAGGGTAGATAAAACCTACTTGTAATAGTTTTTCAATTTCTTGTTTGACTATATCCCTTAAAGTTGGGTTAATCCTTCTTTGAGGCTACCTAATTGGTTTAATGTTTTCAGTATATATGTGATGAGTACAGATACTTAGATGAATCCCCTTCATGTCTTTGTAATCCCAAGAAAAGCTTTAGTATGATTTTTTAGAACATCAAACAATTTATCTTCTTCATCATCCTTCAACCAAATTGTTAATGTTTAAAGTGTTACTTGGTTGAATTCAACATGCTTGGTTCTAATATGTGATGAATTGATTTATGGGAATGGTTTCATTAAAGTATTTAATGACATGCATGTGGTAACAACATATGGTATGTAGCAAAATCTCCAAAATTTCCTTGAGACATAATACTTTGGAAAAGGACAAGAATGAGAATTATGATACTTATCTCTTTGCGAGGCCAAATTCTTCATCACCTTTGCTACTTTCCAAAAATTCTTCACCACTTTCTCTCGATGTACTTGAAACTGAAGCTATTGATTCATACTCTCTCCATGAGAAATATCATTCCTCTAGAGTGAAATCATTTTCAATCAAAGAGAACTATTGTTGACGTGGTTCCGAACTAAATGTGGTGGTTCCAGAACTATAGCCACAGGTTCCGAAACTAAGTTCCCAGGTTCTAGAACTATTTCTGATTTCCTTGAGAACAACAAGTTCTCATCCAATGGTGGATTAATCATCTCTTCTACTTCTCTTACATGATCCTACAATGTGATCATAGCCAAAGAAGACAAATTTTGCTTATCAGTTTCAGGAGAATCAACCCACAATTGTTCATGATTGTCAGTAAAAGGTCATGTAGTAGGATATAAGGAATTTTTTTAGAGTTATTACCATTCGATATTGTCATATCACTTGAACTAAATCTTATTAAAGTAGAAATTTTAGCTAACCATGGTCTACCAAAAATAATGGGATTACCCAATGTTTTACCTTTTGGATGCAAGATAAGGAAGTAACTGGATATTCCCATGACTCCACCATAACCGCCACATCTTGAATAATTCCTTATGGTTTTCTAAAAACTGGTTTCCATCTGTAATATGGTATTAGTAGGTTGTATACCAGTTAATGGTAATGCTTTCAGAGTATCCATTGTCATTACATTGATAGAAACTCCCAAATCTACCAAAACATTATGTATATCCTTATTTCCTATAGAGACAAAATAACAGGACTCCTGGATCTCCATATTTGGGAAGTAAAATTTTTCCTACTAATAACTCAATAAGTTTCCCATCTACTTTGATAGTCTTGGGATATTGTTTCTTCTTCTAGGATTTTTCATACATAACATTTTGATTAATTTTTTCAATTCTAGAATGTCTTTAAATGATTGTAATAGTGATATTTCAATATTCAATTTCCTTAGTTCCTATCCCAATTCAAAATCCGTGACTTCTATAGCTTCTTTAAATCTCTCTGCGGAAATGGAGTCTCAGTAGTGTTGCTATCTGGCTCCTTTTATTTTCTTTCTATATCCTATTTTGGAACAACAATACTAGGGATTTCATTTTCTTCTGGAATTTCAGTGATTATAAGGGTGGACTATTAATGATTTTCCCAAATCTAGTTTGAATATCCTTACAATCCATAGCATGTAAATCAATTGATTTTTCCGGTTCTATTCCATAAACAAGAGTTGAATATTTTTTTCTTGGATTTACTCTGTTGGTTGTCTTTGACATTTACGTTTGGACTACATTCTCAAGTTTTGAATTTTGTGTAGGGGATCCCATGATGGCCTGTTGATTCTAATTTGGATATGTTCTTCCTTGAGAATAATTACAAGGGTTCCACCTAGGTTGTGACCAAGCATAAGGATTTCCATGACCAAACCATGGTTGTTGATGTCCCGAGAATACCAAGATTGAATTGACCAATCTTGAGGGTTCCAAGTTGGTTGAGGTACCCAAGGTGGTTGTCCCCAATTTTTGGTACTGACTGAGTAGCCCATGGCATTGTCTAGGGATTAGGAGCTGATCTTGGCATAAACTAGCCCTTGGTTAGGTTGTCTCTAAACAAAATTCAATTCTTCTGTGTAGATGAGGCACTGGTTTTTAAGTTGATTCTTAATAATGGGAAGTAAAGAACAAACATCAGTATCATGTTCTTTAGATTCACAGATAAGACACATTTCTGTTTTATCCAAAGGACAATCTCTTAGTGCATGCTTCTTCCTACATCTAGGACAATACATAGCCAATGGTTCAGTTTTGGAATTTTCTTTAGCTTGTAATCCATCCATAGTAGAGGTTAATTGAACTAAAATGTCTGTTTTAAAATTTTCTAACTCATCCATTAGTTTGTTCATATCTGGATTTAGACTTTTCACTGATTTTCCTTTTCTAGGTCCACCTCTCATTCTGGAATAGCTTCTACAAATCTCCTTAATTTCATTCATTCTTAACTGATCAATGTCTCCACCTCCTATCAAGTTAAGGGATTCCCTAGATTTTCATCCAAGCCTTTAAGAAAAATTATTTTACTTAACTCCTCTTGAAGCATAAATCCACATATTTTGCTAACAAAGAGGAATATGTCTAAATAGTCTTCTATGTTTTGATCTTCCTCTGATTGATTTTGAATAATTCTTCCTTCCTATTTCTCCTCTATAATAATCCTGGTATTTATATATGAATGCAATCTCCGTTTGGGCCCAAGTGCTAATAGAGTTGGATGGTAATCCCATGAACCACCTCATTGCTACATCCTTCAAAGTGGATGGAAACAACTTGAGTTTTTGATTATCTATTTTATAATTATAGGTCGACATAGTACTTTGAAATCAAATAGAAATTGGACAGGATATTCAAATGACATTCCTCTAAATGTGGGTAGATGTGTAGGTGAGATATTTTTCATTGATGTATCATCATCTCCCCATTTTAAAAATATTTTCTAAATTTTCCTCCCGATCAATATGCTAAGAGGTATGCCTTGGGGAAGGTGAAAAATCAGGATTAGGAGGTTGAGTACTCAATTGAGAATAGAAACTTTCCCTAAATGAATCTTGAGTAATAATCCTTCTCCTAGAAGTTCTACTTCCTTCAGTGGTGATCTAAGAATTCCAAAGGTGGCAATTCTATTTGTATGAAAGGGGATGATGGTGCCTCCAATTCTTGATCAATTTCCTTACTTTGACTAGAGGATGTTATGAATTCTTGTGAAGATGTTTTTGGGAGGAATCTACCCTATGAGTCTCTTGGTCTACTCATATATTTTATGATATAGTAGGGAAGATCCTTCAACTACTAGATGTATGATTTGTTGCTCTTGCTAACACTTAATTAGAAAGTTCCAACTAGTGTTCCCTGGAAATGGTGCCAAAAATGATGGGTGTCATTATTCCCTTCATTTAATCAACTTCTTGTTGATGTCATATCAAACCAAGGGTGTGTCTAAAGCTATATGCAACAAGAGTAATCTTATCAATCTAGTAGTTGACTGTAGTTATTTTTGTATTTTTTGGGGGATCTCTTCAATGTCTTAAGGACTTCTTGGTAAAACCTTATTTAAATCATACTATGAAAAATTGCTGAAAGTAAACACACTGAAAGCTTTCTTTGAAAAGGAAACACACGGTGCGAGAATGGAAACAAACACACTTGCTATTAGAAAATAAACACACATGCTTATGAAAGTAAACATAGTTCTGTTAGAAATAAAAACACTCAATTTAGAATTATTGTAAACAAATTTCAAGAAATATAAGAATCTATCTAAACACCTGCTAGAACAAGTATACAACAGAGTTTAACTAGAAGAATTAAAAGAATACATAATTAACAGATCTAAGCTATTTGTTGAAGAAATATAAATACCAAATAAACAAATATCCTGGTCCTTAGGGAGTGGGCCCTTGCTCCTCCTCAAATCAGGATTTAACAACTCAGAATTCTCTCAAATAGGAATGGATATTTTATTTATAAAAACATTTGGTATTACAAAACATACTTTGGATCTCGAGTACTTAGTCTATTTCTCTTCTCTGTTCTATATCTATTTCATATCATATTCTATATATATCTATCTATTATAGGTCTGCGCTTTTATATACATTTTACAATCATAACTGTCTCAATGATTTTGATGAAATCAAATCATGCCTAGAATAGATGTTGAGTTGGATTGCGGCTTGATCGAGATAGTTGTAAGATAACTATCCCCGGATCTGCACTCAAAATCTTCTCATCCTTTCCGATTGAAAGGTTTGTAGATGTAAAATATCTAGATGTGGTTAGAATAGCTAACTCCCATCACTTTGAAACTTCAGAGAATGTTTAGAACCATAGGAAATCGTTAAGGATCAATACCATGAGAGTTCCGAGATATACCTGGAGTTACGGAACTAAGTCCAAAAATTTTAGAACTAAATACTGGAGTTCGGAACTAAGTCTTAAAGTTCTGGAACTAGATGACTATGTGATGGAGTTCAGTAATTAGCTTGGAGTTCCGTAACTAAGGTGTGTGGGAAATTTTTTTCCCGAAAACATACTGAATGCTTCCTACTTCATTTCCTTAACTGATTAGACCTGCTTTATTACAAAACTAAATTTCAAACACACACTTTGTTAGGAATTCTAGAGATTTTAACATTAGAATCACAATCAATCAAAAGACATAAAATTACAAACTAACTCATATCAAATCAACTAAAAGTCACAAATGCAATCAAACTTAATAAAAAGGAGAGTAAGATGAGATCATATATTATACATTAATCGGACATATTCTAGCCTCATCATTTCCCCCAAACTTACTTGTTTGTAAGTCCCTTTACAAAATTCATTCTTCAAAAGTGGGGTTATATGTTCTGCATTCCATTTGATTGCTTAGATCAAATGGCTGAAACTGGATTTTCCAATGTTTAAACTTAGATGTATTGTACCCTACTCTTTCTTCTATTTTCCTCTCCCACTCTTCAAATTTAGTAGGGTCTTGAGGTTATTTTTTTTTCCAAGGAGACATGGGGGTGAGAAGTAGAGAAGACCTTGTTCGCATTCCCATCCATATTTTCCTATAGGTTTCATTAACCTATGGAATTATTGTGCATAATGATATTTCCCTTTCTAAACTCCGATCAGATTTGTAGGGGAAATTACTTCCCTTATTCTCAAGAAAACAATAAGAGTTCTCACCTATTTGAGGATCCTTTATAAATATCTTCAAAATTTTCCTCCTCATAGGAGGTGAAGGCATCAATACTCTTTTGCAGAATGGCAAGATAATGTGTCTTGAATCTCTCATCAAAGGCATGAGTTCTAAAATGTGTGAGGAAGGCAGAAGGTTTACCATAATGAGCTCTCATACAGAGACCTGTTGAGCTAGCTTTCAATAAAAATTTAGATTCCCTTTCCTTCCATGCAATTTGGTTTTGTAGAACAGAGACAAATGCATTGAGTTGGCTCTCCCCCACATACAAATTGATCATAAATCCTGTGTTTTTCTCTAGCATAAAATTACAAAGATAAAATTCACACAGAAGATTTTTCTACTCAGGACTAGATAGAGAGTAAGCTGCCATGAATTCAGATTCATCTTTTAGTTCATGTGGAAGCCCACATGCAATCCTTCGACAATGTCGGTTGAATGAACCGCTCTTCTAAAAACACACTATATGTAGGAGAGGGCCTCCTATAGTGAATTAGACCATGATTCCTGATTGTCCTAACACCCCAAGAATACCTCTCGAGCCATGGTCTGGATAGAATAAAAAGAAACCCTAGAAGGTTTATTATGTACTCAGGTTTTGTGGCTCCATACTTTAGATATATGAGCATTTTTAGGACTTCTTTTCCCACATACCCAAATTGACCATCACAGGTTAAATATTTCACTATCCAAAATGCTACCCTATCAAAGGGTTTGAAAAAATTGTCCCTTATGACCGATTTTATGATTTTTTTATATTGTAGATGTACTAGGGTTCAGTTTCTCTTTCTTGTAGTAAGACTTCAACCAGTTCTTTCAAAGTCCCCTTAGCAGGTTATGGGACATGCACAATTGGCACTCCAGACATGTTACTTACAGTATTTATAGAAAAAGGAATAAAGATATTTCTCACCTTTTTCCTGGATTGCTATAGGTTTATGATGAATTCTCTTACCAATTCATCATTATGCCTTGAAATTTTTTTCAAGAACTCTAGCCATCTTGCATGCTCAAAGATGGATGCCACTTCTTTGTCTACGAGCAGCTGGGAATCATCCTCTAGTTCTAATTTAGTCTTAATCCCCATATCAGCTTCGAGTTCTGTCTCTTTTGATTTTGTGTAAATTGGTTGTAGGCCCTCTTGCTTAGCTATGGAAATGATGACTTTGGTTATGGAACCTCTATTCTTAGCTATTGAATTCTCTATTCTTTAGTGCGGACCAAAACTTAATTCGATGCTCCTTCCTCAAAATATCTCTCGCAACTTATTTTACATTAGTTTTCAATAATTATTACTAATGATAACCATGTTGCCACTTATTCCATCCAAATCATCTCAATGATTACACACTTGTAATCATAATGTATAAATAGATGACCCATCATACCTACTTTGAAATTAAGTCAAATCACACATGCAAACATTTAATTCAACCCTAAATAAGTTAAAAGATATAATTACCATCCATGATGATGTAATCCTTTTGTTTGATGACTTGTCATTCCTACAAGTGGAAAAAACATGATTAGATAAGATAGATGGAATTCAAAAGAATTACCTTTTATTTGAACTAGTGAAAAAGAGGTCAACCACCATTTAATGGTTTTCACTTAACATTTGAGAGAATTTTTTTTTATATATATATATATTTTATATTTTTATTTTTTGGGAAGAAAACACCATTTTCTAGTTTTCATCTTCTTCCCTTTATTCTGGATCTATCATCTAGTTAATTGATCATTTTGGAAGAACTAGGTTCTTCCATATGATCAAATTCTTTTCTTCTTCAATCTTCCTCAAGAATTCATCCTTAGTGGGAGGCTTCCCATAGAGTTTCATCCTCTGTCCATTGACTAAGAGTGTTTTGTTTTTTCCATCAATGGGAAGTAACTAAATAGAACCATTCTCAAATATCTTCTCAATCTAATAGGGTCCCAACCATCTAGTTCTCAATTTTCCCTTGAATTTTTAGTACTTAGAATCAAATAGTAATTCACAATCTCCTACTTTGAATTTACTTTTCTTAATATGTGTGTCATGCCATTGCTTCATTTTCTCTTTAATTATCTCTTCTCATTGAAGTTCTTCCATCCTTAATTCATCCAAGTCATTGAGTTGAAGGATTCTTTCTTTTTGAGATACATTCAACTCAATTCCCACCTTCACTATTGTCCTCAATGTCTGAAGTTCAAACTCTATAGGAAAAAAATTTTCCCATAGACTAATTCATATGATGAAAAACTGTTGTATTTTCTAAGTTGTATTATAAGCCTGACAACTTTAAGTAGTCTCTTTACCCAATCTTTCTCCTAACTTCAATTGTTTTGCTAAGGATGTTCTCCAATTCTCTATTTGTTACTTTATCTTGTCCATTTGACTGTGGGTGGTAAGGAGATTACTTCCTATGATTGATCTGGTAATACCTTGTGAAATCTTGGATCATAATTTTGACATGAATCTAAAACTATGCTCTTTAGTGCTCCAAAATTTATCATAATTTGTTCTAAATGAAATCAACAACTACTTCTCAAAGGGCTTTTTCAATGCCTGCACTTCTACCCATTTTATCACATAATTAGTACACATGAGAATATATTCCTTCCCTTGTGAAGGAGGATTAAAGGGACCACAAAATATAATCCCCATCTCTCAAATGGTTCAACCACAACTTGAGGTTGAAGAGACATTTCATTGGTGAAAGTTGTCTGTCCTATCCTTTGACAAGGATCACACCTCTTGATATATCTCTTCACATCATTATAAAAAGATGGCCAATAATAACTAGTGTCAAGTATCTTATGAGATGTTCTTTTCACTGAATATTGTCCTCCACTTGGTTCATCATGACATGCTCTCGAGGATATCAAAGATTTCATCCTCTCTTACACTCCTCACGCAAGACAAAATCAAGACCACATTTAAATAGCATTCCATTTAACCATTTGAATTGTTTAATGGTTTTGATTAACTTTTTTATTTATTTCTTAGTGAAAAAGGAGGAAAATTCCCTGATGCAAATCAAGGTTCTAAATGATGTTTAGAGCATCCAGTGTGATTGCACAACATGGAAACCTCTCTCCAAGTGTGGGACTTGTGAAAATGAGAGAGGAATCTCCAAAATAGAGGCTGGTTCCTCAAACTCCTCTGATTTAGATCTATATTTTACACAACTACAGAGGTTCTAATCCTAATTCTACCCTAGATTGTAAGGAGACAAGGATAAAAATGTAAAAATGAAACTAAACTAAAGATGGTGATGCACCAAAAGGAGTGGTGAAACATTTTTGCCATGTAAATAGACACAAATTCATGAAATGCAACAAGGGAAAACATACACAAGCTGATAGATGTAATTAGAGGTCTTAAAATGAAGTAAAACAATACAAACAGAGGACTTTTCTTTAAGCATTCACAGAGTTTGCACTTTTCATCAATTCCATGTAAAAATCTCTTGCATTCCACCATCAAAGAGGTATAAACCTATTAAAAACTATGAAAAGGTCTGATTCTTACAACTATCACTTGCTGGAGGTGAAAGAAGAAGTTTGCAATGCCAAAAAGTGTTCAACCATGAAGAAATGAGCCAAATCGCTTTTACAATTCATGGGGTTGAGATCGAGCCTAAAAATGCAGAGAGAAAAAAGATGTAAAAACATGTGGGAGCCCATTCCTCATTGATGGAAAATGCATTAAAACAACATGGAGGACCTTACAAAACCCATACCCTATCATTTTTGACCATATTGAGAAAATACGACCCATTTTGTATTAAATTTGGTTGTTGAAATGTCATTTCGCCATGGACACGTACTCAAACCGTTTTTGAATTTTCTCTCTCAAACTAAACCAAAATTAGAAATTGACCATGGAATCATGTAGAGAATTTTAACATCTTTCCAATGATATAAAGAACGTGAAAATCTGAGCTCTAGATCAAAAGATATGATCCTTGAAGATTTAGGGAAAAAATGGCCCAAAAATGGATCGGGGGAAAAATTTCAAATTTTACCTCTTTTTTGTCTTTGGAAAATTTTTCAAAAATTCCCACGCTCCACTGGTTAGATGCCACGTGGCAAGCTCTGATTCATCATGCAATTCTCTCTCCTTTCTTCTCTATGGGTTTTTCTTTGAAAATTTGACCTTTTTATACTTTGGGAAATTTTCCCATTTTCTCTCTCGCGCCCCCACTGGGACATGTGGCATCATTTGGTTCGTCCGACAAAATGGATCGTGGGGAGAACCTTTACCTTTTTTGTTTTTCGGCCAAAAATTTTGCTAAATTTTCTAAGTCCTCCCCGAGCTCCACACTCCCCTTCTCCTTAGGACACGTGTCCTCCTCCGGTTGGCTCGGGCCAACCCTCCAACTCACCCCCTTTAAAAAACTCGGCCAAAAAACACTTAGTCGAAATTTCCACCCTCTCCTCCGCCGCTTTGATCCACGAAGACACGTGGCTCACTGCCATTGGACGTGGCTATGCGGGCTGGTTTTGGCCTTTGAAACTTTTACAAAAACTTAGCAAAATTTCCATTTCACCCCGACGCCCGCGAGCCTCCCTCGACACGTGTCGAGTTCCTATTGGCCGCGGGCCAAAATTCAAAAATTCACCCATGGAAAACACTTAGCCAAATTTTTTATTGCGCCTCCCCTTGTGACACGTGTCACACTGTGATTGGTCCGCGGCCCCACGGGAAAAATTTTCCACTTGAACCTTCGACCAAAACTTGGAAAAATTTCCAATTTGCCTCCGACCCCCGAACTCCTCTGCCACGTGGCAGCTTCCTATTGGCTATGGGCCTCAAATGGGAAAATTTTCCACAAAAACTCACCGAGCCATAACTTGAAAAATATAAGGAGTTAGGAGGCAAACTTTACCTTTCTGGAAAGCTGAGAGAGAGCTCTATCTGATGGTGCCATTTCTAGAAAGCCTTGAGTGCCTTAAAATCAAAAAATGTGGACTGAGGCACAAGAGAGGCAAGAACACAAGGAGTTAGCCACAAAAAATGAGCTGGGGCACATTTTGGATAACAATTTTGGCGACTCAGAGGGGTCATCTACCTGCTAGATGAAAGTACCAGTAGCCTGAAGTAGTCCATTGGGCATGGAGCCATCAAATATTCTATTTAGAACCCCAACTGACTTAGAATGTGCAAGGAGGAAGATGGAATATCACATGATGGAAGCAAGGACTGCAAAACATCTCCAGGGACAACAAGTTATGCCAAAGCACTTAGGGAAAGCAAAACTAACCTACAAAAAAACAATGTGCAAAGCACTTGGAGGAATGAAAATCTAATCTAATATTTACAAGGTGGTAAATTTCCCTCTAGAAGCAATGCTTGAGATAGATTCCATTGACTGGAATCTGCAGTTCTTCACCATCCAATGAGGCCAATTGGAAAGCATTGTTGTTCTTGCACTTCGTGACCATGTATGGGCCACTCCAAATGGCATCAAATTTTGAATGCCTTCCCGGTTTTGCTCTATCCACATCCCATTTCAACACTAGATCTCCAACCTGAAAAGATCTATCCTTGGCCTTCCTATCAAAGGTCTTTTTGATCAAAGCTTGATCCTTTTCCATTGCTTGGGATGCCTGATTTCTGACCTCCTGCAGCTCCATCAACTCTGCATATCTCACCTCCATGGGCTCAAACTCTAGCAACTCTAATTGCTTCATGAGTTCCAATGTTGGCAACTCAAGTGACATGGGCAAGATTGCCTCTCTTCCATAGACAAGTTTGAATGGAGAGTTACCTGTGGATCTCTTGGGAGTTATCCTATCAGCCCATAAGGCTGATTTCAGTTTGGTATGCCAAGACCTCTGATTCTCATCAAGAGTCCTCCTAATGATCCTCAACAAGTTCTTGTTTGTAGACTCGGCCTGGCCATTACCTTGAGGGTAATAGTTTGATGAAGTGCTTAGGTAGATCCGTTCTTGATAGCCCACTCAGTCACCTTGGATCCAATGAATGCCAATGCATTATCTGAGATTATTGTAGCAGGTATACCAAATCTGGTCGCTATCCCCTCATAAAAGTCTAAGATGCTGGACTCATTTGCTTCTTTGAGTGCTACTGCTTCAGTCCATTTGGTGAAGTAGTCCGTGGCTGTCAAAATCCATTTGTGCCCTTGACTTGAATTGGGATTAATGACTCCAATGAAGTCCAAACCCCATTGCATGAATGGCTGGTCAACTGAGATTGGATGCAATGGAAGGGCAGCAAGTCTCTCTTTTCCTGTGAAGAATGCACAATTCTTACACCTCTTAATCCATGCATAGCAATCACTGAAAATTTTAGGCCAATAATAACCAGCCTTCATGATTTTTAGAGCTGTCACTCTTGGTGCAAAATGACCACCAGCTGGTCCACCATGGAACTCTTCCAACACCCTATGAATCTGATTTGTGCTAATGCATCTCAGCAGCACTCCATTCACATCTTTCTTGAACAAAACTCCATCAACAATGGCATATGGGACAGCCTGCAATCTGAAGTGTCTTCTTTGGGTCTTGTTCATCTCCGGGGCATAGGCCTGTGCTTAGGAAGTGTATAATACCTTGGGTCCAGCAAGGAGTGGGGGCAGCATTGTCTTCTTCTTGATTGCCACTTGGCTCATGGCTGTCCTGGACTGTCAAAACAGCCTCTTCTTCATTGCATACTTCTTTTTGCTTCCCCAAAACCAGCTGCTCACACAATCCTTTCCCTCTTACCAGCTTGGTGATCTTGATCTCAATGTCATACTCCATGACACGGGTGATCCAACCTGCCCTTTTCTCATTCAAATCTTTGTTGAGGAGGAAGTCCTTAACCCCAGCATGTGAGACCAGCAACTAGACCTTGTTGTTTGAGACTAAATGCTTGAATTTCTTCAAGCTTCTGATTACTGCCAGCACATGCTTCTCAATAAAAGAGTACTTCACCTCATAGTCATCTAGGCTCTAGCTGAAGAAGGCAATTGGCTGCTCATCATTATCCTTGTTCTGCTGTACCAAAATGGTAGAAATAGTGTCATTACCTCCAAATGCATAGAGGATGAAATCCTTGGAGAAGTCCGGGTTGATGAGAGTTGGTGCTTGAGAAATGGCTTCTTTGATTGCTTCAAAACTCTCCTTGCCTTCTGCTGTCCACTTGAAAGCCATGCTCTTCTTTAACATTTTGGTGATGGGCTTGACAAGGGCTGCAAAATCTGGGACAAACCTCCGAACAAAGTTTATCCTCCCCAAGAAACTCTGAAGGGCTTTCTTGTGGCTTGGCAATGGTAGTGCTCTTATGGCTTCAACCCTCTCTGGATCAATTGCTAATCCTTCTTTGGAGACAATATGGCCAAGGAGCTTTCCTTCATGTGCAAGAAAGATACACTTTCTAGGATTTAAAGACACTCCAAATCTCCTACACCTCGTGAAAACTTGTCTCAAATGAGAGAGGTGGTCTGCTGCATTTTTGGAAAAAATAGTGATATCATCAAGGTAAATCAGCACCACGTTGTTAATCAAACCTTTGAATGCCATGTCCATTGCCCTTTGGAAGGTAGCACTAGCATTGGACAGCCCAAATGGCATTTTCCTGTATGCAAAAGTTCCCCATTTGGTTGTGAAGGTTGTCTTGAACTGGTCTTCCTCCTTCACCATAATCTGATTGTAGCCTGAGTAGCCATCAAGTAGTGAAAACCTCTCGAGCTAGCCACAACTTGCAAGATTTTCTCCATGGAAGGGAGTGGGTAATGGTCCTTGAGAGATGCTCTATTTAAGTCTCTAAAATCAACACACAATCTGATCTCCCCACTCTTCTTTCTGACTGGAACCAAGTTGGCAACCCAACTAGAATGCTTGATTGGGAATATGATTCTTGACTCAATCAGCTTGTCCAATTCTTTCCTCATGAGAGGCTCCATGTGTGGATTGACTGGTCTTTGTTTCTACCTGACAGGCTTAGTATTTGGATCCAATTCAATGGTATGCTGAGCTAAGTTGGGATTGAAACCTTTCAAATCTTCGTAGCTCCAAGCAAACACATCTGGGAATTCTTGACACAGCTGCATGAATTCATACCTTTCTTGTTCAGTTGTCATCTTTCCAATTTGCAATGGTTTGTTCTCTTCTACCAAGATGGATACTGAATCCTCTCTCTTGACCTGAATGTTTGCTTTCTCCTTTCTAAACTGATCATTGGGATTAAAAATGGACTCCAAAGTGATAAGTCCCTTGGGCAGCTTGTTAGTTCTCAGCTGTACCACCTGGTCACCATACTGCTGTTCCAACTTTTCTTGATTCTTAGCTGAGAACTCAGCTTCTTCTTGTAAGAAATGGATGATTTGCTGGTCATTCTCAAACACTTGCCAACTGACATTGTTATCTGGCACTGAAGGCCTCACAATCACGTGGATGTTTGGTTGTACCTTGTCTTTTTGAATGCTTTCCACAATGTCAAAGGCTGCCCCTACTACTGCAAGCCTATCAGCAGCTTGATTCTCTTTCCTAGGAATGGATTTGATGCCAAAACCCTCAAAATCTTCCATGAGGTCCCACACCCTATTCTTGTAGCACTTGAGTAGATCATTCTTGGCAGCATGTTGTCCCTTGACCTGATTTACAATCAATTCACTATCACCAAAGACTTGCAAGTTCTTTATTTTCTTCTTGATTGCCCAATGCATCCCTTGCACCAAGGCTTCATATTCAACAGTGTTATTGGAGCATGCAAACTGAAATCTAAAAGCTGAATAGTACTTTACTCCTTGAGGTGAAACAAGCATGGCTCCACCTCCTGCACCTTGTCTACTCCTTGATCCATCAAAAAATAGCTGCCATACCTCATTGTCATCTTCATGGTTTGGCTTGGTGATGCTAGGAATAGGCTGATTTTCTTCATGTATGCAATAGACCCCTAGCTCAGATTCTTCCACTTCTTGATAAGGATCAAAAGCATGTACCTTGTTTTCCCATTCATCAAGAGTTAGATCCAAGATGCTTCCAACCTTGGTGTCAGCTTCATCGGTGCTTGGGTGGTCTTCTTGATCAAATGCTGAACAATTGGCGTTGATCTGACTTGGAGTGTAAGGCTCAATGTGGAAGTTTGCAATAGGTTCAGACCTGATTGTAGCCTTAGTTCCATACCTCGTTCTGAATAGCATGTGTGACCAATCAGCAGACAAATATCCCCCAATCTTGGCTGTGAAGTCCCTTGACAAGCATAGGGCAAAGAGTGGTGGAAGGTCTATGACTGATACATCTTGTAAAACAACAACATTTGGACATGCATGCAAGGTAAGACTCAAGTTTCTAATCACCCCAACTATTGTTACTACTGTCCCATCTAGCTGCACTACCCCTTTGGATATGGTTTCATACTAGAGCCCTAGCTGATCAGCTATTTGTTTAGGCATCACTGAGCTACTTGCCCCGGAATCTATCATGCAATTGTGCACTAACTGATTTCCAATGATTAATGAAACATAGAAAGGAGGGGGCTTCAACATTTTACCTTGCTGTCCTCCATGATTTCCCTCAGGCTGGGCAGCATTTGTGAGCACTTTCTCTTGCATCTGAACTTGCTGATTCGAAGTTGGCCAGTCCTTCATGGCAGCTTGTAACAAGTCTCTTTGGCCTGGGATAGATAGGGATTCCCACATTGATATATTAACATTTGTCTTCTTCATCTGATCAATGATACTGAATGGTGATGAAGGATCTCTTTGCTGTCCCTTTGCTTGTACATTCACTCCTTGCACGTGGGCAGCAATAACTGGTATTTGAGTTGGTCTAGGAGCTGTTCTTGGCTGCCCTTGTGCATTTGAAATTGGATTTTTCTTGCCAACCATTTGTGGAGCCATGGAAGGTTGTGGATTGGTTGGAGCTAATGGTTGTTCTTCACCCAAATTCCTTCTTTTTGACCTTGTGTTGGCTACAACACCTTGAGAAACTACTTGATTCATGCCACAAAATCTTTTGCTTGCCAGTTTACCAATGTGGTGTCATTTGGGGCTGATTGTTGTTGGAATGTTTCTTGTTGTTGGTTGTTTCCTTGACTTCCTTCACCCTCCACACCAGTAGTTGTCACCATTAATGCTTGATTCAAAGCACCATTGAAGCACATAGATTGGTTATGAGGTTCATTGCATGGAAAACACCAATCATACTCTTGAGCAACGTTGTTTTGTGTTGGCACCAATGCCTTAGAGGCAGATATGGCATTAGGATTATAGGGCTGAAATGGTCTATTGGCAGGAGGCCTTGTTTGATTTACATTTGCAGCTGGATTAGGAGGTCTTTGTGGTTGGTATGGCTGCCTGTTAGGCTGAGCTTGGGGCTGGTAAGAAGGTCTAAAACCTTGGGCTTGTTGCCTTTTGAGAGTAACCAGCTCATTGCCTAGGTTTTGCAATTGCTTCATGACTTCTTGAAGCTCATTTGGGGCACTTGGAGATGAAGTAGAAGCTTCATTTGAACTCTGATTTCTAGGAGTGGGAGAAGGAGCCAAATTAGGTGCTTGATTGGTATTTGGACTCTCTAAACTTGGAAACAATGGCATGGGAGGTCTAGGGGCTAGTTTGCCAGCTTGGATCAAACAATTTTCAGCCCTAATGGCAATGCTATAAGCCATAGGGATAGTTATGCCTCCCATGGACTGAATCAACATAGAAATATCAGAATTTAGAGCTTTGAGATAATAGAGAAAAGCACCTTCTACTGTTGGCCTTGACTGCCACTGGAATTCTCTCCCAAGTCTTTTGAAATCTGAAGTTGAAATCGGTCAGTTGTTCATTGGGAGCTCTCTTGATGGTTGTCAGCTGCTCCAAAAGAGACAAGTTGTCTCCCTTCTCTCCAAATTGCTCATGAAGTGCTATACATAGCTGATTCCAATTTGTGATAGAACCAGCTCCAAGGCTTCTAAACCATTGCAATGCTTTCCCCTTGAATGAAGATGCCAACAACTTGATAGCCACTTGCATCTCATTGATTTCATGAATTGCACAAAGGTTAGCAATATCCTTAACATGATCACCTGGAGTAGTCTGATTTTCTCCAGTGAAGTATGGAATGTTCTTCAAGGCTGCAATAGGAATTGGATGTTGTGCATTGAGGGCAAGTGGGCTCTACTTGCTGTGAAGTTGACATAGGGGTTGTTTTGCGCCATTCTAATTGGTCTTAAAACCCTTGTTGACTGAATGAAAGGCCTACTAGGTGGAGGAGTTGAGAGAGTTCTGTTTGGTGGAGATGGAGACCTTTGAATCCTTCTTCCACTTTGCCTTACTCTTGGAGATAACTATAGATATTCAAACAACACCTCTTCTTCTCCAGCTCTTGACCTTGTAGTGATTCTTCTCATGAGTTTTCAGGCCTGCACTGCTGAAACCAGTTGATTCTTCCCTTTGGAGTCACCAGATATGCAAATTATAGCTCTTTTCAAGCAAGAAAATTGCAGCAGATGCACATCAACTTTGCTGCAATAAAAATGAGACCTCTAAGGTCCCACCGCGTGCCAAAACTGTTGTTGCAAATCAGCAGCACCCCTGGATGCAAATCAAGGTTCTAAATGATGTTTAGAGCATCCAGTGTGATTGCACAACATGGAAACCTCTCTCCAAGTGTGGGACTTGTGAAAATGAGAGAGGAATCTCCAGAATAGAGGCTAGTTCCTCAAACTCCTCTGATTTAGATCTATATTTTGCACAACTACAGAGGTTCTAATCCTAATTCTACCCTAGATTGCAAGGAGACAGGGATAAAAATGCAAAAATGAAACTAAACTAAAGATGGTGATGCACCAAAAGGAGTGGTGAAACATTTTTTTGCCATGTAAATAGACACAAATTCATGAAATGCAACAAGGGAAAACATACACAAGCTGATAGATGTAATTAGAGGTCTTAAAATGAAGTAAAACAATACAAACAGAGGACTGAAAGCATTCACAGAGTTTGCACTGTCAATTCCATGTAAAAATCTCTTGCATTCCACCATCAAAGAGGTATAAACCTGTTACAAACTATGAAAAAGGTCTGATTCTTACAACTATCACTTGCTGGAGGTGAAAGAAGAAGTTTGCAATGCCAAAAAGTGTTCAACCATGAAGAAATGAGCCAAATCTGGCTTTTACAGTGCATGGGTCGAGCCTAGGAGAGAGAAAATCGTAAAAATGTGGGAGCCCATTCCTCATTGATGGAAAATGCATTAAAACAGCATGGAGGACCTTACAAACCCATACCCTATCATTTTTGACCATATTGGAGAAGAATGCGACCCATTCTGTATTAAATTTGGTTGTTGAAATGTCATTTCTGGCCATGGACACGTACCAGAACCATTTTTGAATTTTCTCTCTCCAAACTAAACCAAAATTAGAAATTGACCATGGAATCATGTAGAGAATTTTAACATCTTTCCAATGATATAAAGAACGTGAAAATCTGAGCTCTGGATCAAAAGATATGATCGTTTGAAGATTTAGGGCAAAAACGGCCCAAAAACGGATCGGGGAAAAAATTTTCAAATTTTACCTCTTTTTTGTCTTTGGAAAATTTTTCAAAAATTCCCTGTGCTCCGCTGGTCGGATGCCACATGGCAAGCTCTGATTCATCACGCAATTCTCTCTCCTTTCTTCTCCGCGGGTTTTTCTTTGAAAATTTGACCTTTTTATACTTTGGGAAAATTTCCCATTTTCTCCCCGCGCCCCGCCACTTGGGACACGTGGCATCATTTGGTTCATCGACAGGCGTGGGGAGAACCTTTACCTTTTAGTTTTTCAGCCAAAACTTTTGCTAAATTTTCTAAGTCCTCCCCGAGCTCCACACTCCCCTTCTCCTTAGGACACGTGTCCTCCTCCGGTTGGCTCGGGCCAACCCTCCAACTCGCCCCTTTAAAAAACTCGGCCAAAAAACACTTAGTCAAATTTCCACCCTCTCCTCCACCGCTTTGATCCACGAAGACACGTGGCTCACTGCCATTGGACGTGGGCTATGCGGGCTGGTTTTGGCCTTTGAAACTTTTACAAAAACTTAGCAAAAATTTCCATTTCGCCCCCGACGCCCGCGAGCCTCCCTCGACACGTGTCGAGTTCCTATTGGCCGTGGGCCAAAATTCAAAAATTCACCCATGGAAAACACTTAGCCAAATTTTTTATTGTGCCTCCCCTTGTGACACGTGTCACACTGTGATTGGTCCGCGGGCCCCACGGGAAAATTTTCCACTTGAACCTTCGACCAAAACTTGGAAAAATTTCCAATTTGCCTCCGACCCCCGAACTCCTCTACCACGTGGCAGCTTCCTATTGGCTGCGGGCCTCAAATGGGAAAATTTTCCACAAAAACTCTGCCGAGCCATAACTTGAAAAATATAAGGAGTTAGGAGGCAAACTTTACCTTTCTGGAAAGCTGAGAGAGAGCTCTATCTGATGGTGCCATTTCCAGAAAGCCTTGAGTGCCTTAAAATCAAAAATGTGGATTGAGGCACAAGAGAGGCAAGAAAAATGAGTGGGGCACATTTTGGATAACATTGTTCATCTGAAATTTATCCTTAATTGGATCTTTCTCCCCTACTGTGGTGGTTAGTCTTGAAAAGAAATAAGCTACCACATTATATTTACTGGATTATCTACTGATGGTAATATAATATTTTTTCAAAAGTAATAACCATCTAATTATTCTTCCTCTAACCATTGGTTTGTTCATTAAATACTTAATTGTTGAATGATATGTGTGTACAAATATCTTATACCCTATAATGTAATGTCTAAATTTATTGATTACATAAATCACAACAAGAAATTCCTTTTTAGTGGTGGTGTAATTATTTTCAATGGGAGTAAGATTCTTGCTAAGATAATAAATGGCATACATCTTTCCTTCCTCATCTTTTTGTCCCAATACTACACCAATGGAATAATTTGAGGCATCTGTTTGGATATGAAATGGATTTTCCCAATTAGGTCCTCTCAATATTGGGGCACTAATTAATTTTTCTTTAATTTCTTCAAAATCATGCTGACACTTTTCATCCAAAAGAAATTCACACCCTTGGTTAGCAATTTAAACATGGGAGCATAATTTTACTGAAATGTTTTATAAAGTGCCTATAGTAGACAACATGCCCTAGGAATGATTTGATATCTCGTGGGGCATGAGGAATAGGTAAATATGAAATGATCCTAATTTTGTTTTGATCCACCTGAATTCCTTTTTTTGAAATATGGTGTCTTAATACAATCCCCTCTTCCACCATCATCAAACACTTTTCATCACTAAGAAACAGTTGTGATGTTCACATCTTATTAAAAATATATCCAGATTCCTCAAAGCATATTCAAATGTATCTCCGCGTCGACAAATTCATCCATATATACCTCAACACAATCATTTGTTAGATCAACAAAGATTGCAAGTACACCTCTCTGGAAAGTTACAGGAGCATTGCATAAACCAAATGGTAACACTCGATAGGCAAAAGTTCCCCATGTACATGTAAATGTAGTTTTTCCTAATATTTACTAGCAACCCCGATCTAATTGTACCCACTAAAGCCATCCAAGAAAGAAAATTATTGTTTACCTGAAAGGTTATCTAGGAATTGATCTATGAATGGTAAGGGAAAATAATCTCTCATTGTGGATTTTTTTAGTTCCCTATATTCAACACATATTATCCATTTTCCTTTCTTTTTTGGAACAATTACAAGAGGAGATACCCACTGACTATCTAATATAGGGTAGATAAAACCTACTTGTAATAGTTTTTCAATTTCTTGTTTGACTATATCTCATTAAAGTTGGGTTAATCCTTCTATGAGGTTTCCTAATTGGTTTAATGTTTTCAATATAGATGTGATGAGTGTAGATACTTAGATGAATCCCCTTCATGTCTTTGTAATCCCAAGTAAAAGCTTTAGTATGATTTTTTAGAACATCAAACAATTTAGTTTCTTCATCATCCTTCAACCAACTGTTAATGTTTAAAGTTTTATCCAGATGAATTTCAACATGCTTGGTTCCAATATGTGATGAACTGAGTTTTGGGAAGGGTTTCATTAAATTATTTAATGGACATGCATGTGGTAAAAACATATGGTATGTAGCAAAATATCTAAAAGTTCCTTGAGAAAGAATACTAGAAAAAGGACAGTAAGGAGAATTATGATACTTATCTCTTTGTAGGCCAAATTTTTTGTCACTGATACTTTCTAGAAATTCTTCACCACTTCCTAATGTACTTGAAACTAAAGCTATTGATTCATCCTCTCCCCATGATAAATCTCATTCCTTCAGAGATAAATCATTATCAATAAAATATAACTTCACGTTGACGTGGTTCTCGAAACTAAATGTGGTGGTTCCGAACTATAGCCACGAGTTTCGAACTAGGTTCGCAGAGTTCCATAACTATTTCGATTACCTCAAGGAAGGTTCTCATCCAATGGTGGATTAATCATCTCTTCTACTTATCTTACATGATCCAACAATGTGACCATAGCCAAAGGAGACAAATTTTACTTATCAGTTTTAGGAGAATCAACCCACAATTGTTCATGATTATCAGTAAAAGTTATGTAGTAGGATATAAGGAAATTTTTTTAGAGTTCTTACCATTTGAGATTGTCATATCACTTGAACTATAATTTATTGAAGTAGAAATTTTAGCTAACCATGGTCTACCAAAAATAATGGGATAACCCAATGTTTTTCCTTTTGGATGCAGTATAAGGAAGTCAACTAGATATTCCCATGACTCCACCATAACCACCACATCTTGAATAATTCCTTCTAGTTTTCCTAAAACTAGTCTTCCATCTGTAATATGGTATTAGTAGGTTGTATACCCGTTAATGGTAATGTTTTTAGAGTATTCACTGTCATTACATTGATAGCAACTCCCAAATCTACCAAAACATTATGTATATCCTTATTTCCTATAGAGACAGAAATAACAGGACTTCCTGGATCTCCGTATTTGGGAAGTAAAAGTTTTCCTGCTAATAAACTAGCAAGTTTCCCATCTACTTCGATAGTCTTGGGATATTGTTTCTTCCTTCTAGGATTTTTCATACATAACATTTTGATTAATTTGTTCAATTCTGGAATGTCTTTAATTGCTTGTAACAGTGGTATTTCAATATTCAATTTCCTTAGTTCCTATACCAATTCAGACTCCTTGATTTCTATAGCTTCTTTAAATCTCTTTGCACAATGGAGTCTCATGAGGTTAAAATCTCGGCTCCTTTTATATTCTTTCAATATCCTCTTTTAGAGCAATAGTAATAGTGATTTAATTTTCTTCACACATTTCAGGTGATTATAAGTGGTGGACTATTAATGATTTTCCTAGATCTAGTTTGAATATCGTTATAATCCATAGCATGTAAATCAACTGATTTTTCTTGTTCTTTTTCATAAATAGGAGTTACTTGTTAGTGCAAATTAGCAGCACCTCCGGATGTTTTCTCGGATATCTAGTTTGATAATGGGCATCCAGGTGTGATTACACAACATTGAATATTTTCCCAAGTGTGGGACTTGTTAAAATGGGAAATAACTCTCTAGATTAAAGGTTGGTTCCTCTACTCTTACGATCAGATGTATACATGAAATTTGTAGAGGTTTTACTCAAAATCCTACTCTAATTCTGCCAAGGAGACAAGGACAAAGAGAGAAAAGTAGATAAAAAAATAAACTAACAAGGTGATACACAAAAGGAGTGGTGAATATATATCATCAGAGATTGACATTGATTATAAAAATGCAACAAAAATCATGCACAAACTACTAAAATGTAATGAAGGATCAGAATGAAGCAAACAACACAAGAGAGGATTGAAAACTCATTCACAGAGCTTGCATTGTCATTCCCATTTTTAATACAAAGGTGCATTACAACAATAAAGAGGTAGAAAACATGTTACAATCCTAAAAGAGGTATGATATTCCAAAATTCACTTGCTAGGGTGAAGAAGGGAGCCTGTAGTAAAAAATGTCTAACCCTTTACAAAATGAGCCAAATCTGGCTTTTAACAATGAAAACTCGAGCCAAGAAGGAGAAACATGGGAAAAATGAAAGGAATCATTCAACCACTAACCAGATCCATCAAAATAGCATGGGTACCCTTAAAATTCCATTCCCCAATATTTTTGACCATGCTGGAGAAGAATGGAAGCCATACTACATTAAAAATGGTGGTTGAATGTCGGTTCTGCTCTTTTCCCCATGTCAGAGGTGTTTTCTCATTTTTCTCTCACTAAACTCCACCAAAAAACAAAGTTAAAGATTATATCATGTAGAGGACTTCAATATATTTCTAATGACACAAAAATTAAGGAAAACCAAGCTTTGGATTAAAAGATATGCCCTATGAAGATTTAGAGAAAAAGGGCAAAATCAAAGTTGGCAAGTGAAACCCAAAAAATTTCCCCCTTTTTTGAATTTGGGAAAATTTCCAAAAACTCGCTCCATCACTCTGATGCCACGTGGCACATTCCTATTGGTCCATGGGTTCAAACAAACATTTTACGCCTTTTTGAATTTTGGAAAATTTTCCAAAATTCCTCTGCCACCCCATCATTCCGCCGCCACGTGTCATCCTCCTATTCGCTCGGGCACACACTCCAAAATTTCCCTTTGATACTACCAATCACTTTACAAATTTTTTTGACTTCTCCCACACCCCGACCTCTGCCGAGAATAGGACACATGTCACACCTTGATTAGTCCATGGGGCTTCTATCAAAACCTTCATTTTCTCCTTGGCGGGCCTTCGGGCTGAATTTTTCCCTTGCGCCCTTTACAAATTTTGGAAAAAGACAAGGTTTGCTCTACCTCTCTGACTCCCATTGGTTCTATGGACACATGGCACATTTCTATTCATCACGGGCCTTCAAGCCAAGATTTTTCTTTGTATCCTTTGACTATTTTGGCAAAAAAGTCCAAAACCACTCTACCCCGACTCCTGCCGGCCTTATGGACACGCGTCATCTTTCTATTGGTTCATGGGGTGTCGGGCCAAAAAAATTATTTTTCTCCCTCACCAAGCCCTTTGAAAAAAATTCAACTTACCTCTGCCGACCCACCATTCCTCCTCCACGTGGCACGTTTCTATTGGTGGCAGACCTTCCCAGGGAAAATTTCCCTCAAAAAGTCCATTGAGCCATAACTTGTAAAATACAAGGAGTTAGAAGGAAATTTTTACCTTTCTGGAAAGGTGAGGAAATTCTCTATCTGATGAAGCCATTTCTAGAAAATTTTGAGTGCCTAAAAGTGAAAGAAATTGACTCAGAACACGAAGGGGAAAATGAAAGAAAGTTAGTTAAAAATAAACAAGGGGCTTATTTTAGATAACAATTTTGGCAACTCGGAGGGGTCATCTGCTATTGATGAAGTGACCAGCTGCTTGGAGAAATCCATTAAGTAATGGAGTCATCAACTTAATCTGTTTGGTACTCTCTACTCATTAGAAAATTTCTAGAAAGAAGAATGTAAGAGCAGAACATCATTTGATCTCGAACAAGGCCTGCAAAATGCATCCTTAGGATAACAAAGCTTGTGCCAAAGCACTTAGGGAAATGTAAAACTAATATACAACAAAAAAATGTGCACAAACACTTAGAGGTATGAAAATCTAAGCTAATATGTACAAGGTGAAGAGTTTCCCTTCTAGTAGCAATGCTTTAGATGGATTCCATTAACTGGAATATGAAGTTCTTCACCATCTAATGCAGAAAATTAGAAGGCATTACTATTCTTACATTTTGTGATCATATAGGGGCCACTCCAAATGGCATCAAACTTTGAATGACTTCCTGGCTTTTCTTGGTCTGCATCCCATTTCAACACTAAATCTCCAACTTGGAAGGTTCTAGCCTTAACTTTCCTATCAAAGGTTCTCTTGATCAAGGCTTGGTCCTTCTCCATTGTTTGGGCTACATGCTCTCTGATTTCTTGGAGTTCCATCAATTTTACATATCTAACCTCCATGGGTTCAAACTCCAACAATTCTAATTGCTTCATGAGTTCCAACATTGGCAACTCAAGTGACATAGGTAAGATTGCCTCTCTTCCATAAACAAGTCTGAATGGAGAGTTACCTATGGATCTCTTGGGAGTTATCCTATCAGCCCATAAGGCTGATTTAAGTTTAGTGTGCCAAGTCCTCTGATTTTCATCAAGAGTCCTCTTGATGATCCTTAATAGGTTCTTGTTGGTAGACTCAGCTTGGCCATTACCTTGAGGGTAATAATTTGATGAAGTGCTTAGATAAATCCCATTTTTAACAACCCATTCAATTACCTTTGATCTTATGAATGCCAAAGCATTATCTCGATATTATAGTGGCGGCAGGTATACCAAATTTGGTTACTATCCCCTCATATAAGTCTAGAATGCTAGATTCATTTTCCTCTTTGAGTACCACTACCTCAATCCATTTGGTGAAGTAGTCATGTTGTTAGAATCCACTTCTATCCTTGGCTTGAGTTTGGGTTAATGACTCAATGAAGTCAAAACCCCATTGCATGAATGGCTGGTCAACTTAAATTGGGTGCTATGAAAGTGCTGCTAATCTCTCCTTGCCTGTGAAGAATGCACAATTTTTTTACCTCTTGATCCATGCATAACAATCACTAAACACCTTGGGCCAATAATAGCCAGCATTTATAATCTTGAAGGCTGTCACTCTTGGAGAAAAACAACCCCCAACTGATCCATCATGGAACTCTTCTAACATTCTCTTAATTTGATTTGTCCCAATGCATCTCAGCAGCACTCCATTTATGTCCTTTTTGAACAAGACACCATCAACAAGTGCATATGGAATATCCTACAATATGAAGTGTCTTCTCTTGGTTTTGTTCATCTTTGGGGGCATAAGCCTAATTACAAGAAGTGCATTATGTCTTGGGTCCAGCAAGGAGTGAGCATACCATCATTATCTTCTTTAACACCTCTTTGTTCTTAGTTGTCTTACAACACCAAAACAACATCTTTCCCATTGTTTGCTTCCATTTATTTTCTCAACATCAGCTTCTCACGCAATCCCTTTCCTCGGACCAGCTTGTTGACTTTGATCTCAATGTCATACTCCATGACAGAGTAATCCACCTGCGCACATTTTTCATTTAGATATTTGTTGAGGAGGAATTCCTTAACTCCCACATGAGAAACCAGTAGTTGAACCTTTTTGTTTGAAACTAGATGCTTAAATTTCTTCAAGCTCCCAATCAATACAAGAAAATGCTTCTCAATGAAGGAATACCTCACCTCATAGTCCTCTAAGCTCTGCTAAAGAAGGCAATTGGCTGCTCTACATTTTCTTTGTTTTTTTGTACTAAAATTACAGAAATTGTATCATCACCTCCAAATGCATAAATGATAAAATCCTTAGAGAAATTTGGGTTAATGAGAGTTGGAGCTTGTGAGATAGCCTCTTTGATTGCCTCAAAACTTTCCTTACCTTCATCTATCCATTTGAAATCCATACTTTTCTTCAACATCATAGTTATTGGCTTGACAAGGGCTATAAGTCTAGAACAAACCTTCGAACAAAATTGATTCTTCCCAAGAAACTTTGAAGGGTCTTCTTGTGACTTGGTAATGGAAGTGATTTTATTGCTTCAACCCTCTCTGGATCAATTGCTAATCCCTCTTTAGAAATAATGTGGCCTAGGAACTTTCCTTCATGAGCTAGGAAGATACATTTTTTGGGATTCAAGGATACCCCAAATCTTCTACATCTTTGGAACACTTATCTCAAATAAAAGAGATGATCTGCTACACTTTTATAAAATACAGTACTATCATCTAGGTATATCAACACTATTTTGTTGATCAATCCCTTGAATGCCATATCCATTTCCCTTTAGAAGGTAGCTCTGGTGTTAGACAACCCAAATGGCATTTTCCTATATGCATACGTTCCCCACTTGGTGGTGAAGGTTGTTTTGAACTGATCATTCTCCTTTACCATATCTAATTATACCCCTGAATAACCATCTAGCAATGCAAACCTCTCGAGCCATCAATAACTTGCAAAATCTGCTCCATAGAAGGAAGTGGGTAATGATCCTTGAGGGATGCTCTATTCAAATATCTAAAGTCTACATACAATCTGATTTTTCCACTAACTGAACAAATTTTGCAACCTAGCTTGAATGCTTGATGGGAAATATGATACTTACTCTATTAACTTATTCAATTCCTTCTTCATGAGAGGCTTCATGTGTGGATTGAATGGCCTTTGTTTTTACTCTGATGGGTTTAACACTTGGATCTAATTCAATTTTGTGCTAAGCTAGCTTGGGATTGAAACCTCTCAAATATTCATAGCTCCAAGCAAATATATCCGGGAACTCTTGGCAAAGTTGCATGAATTCATACCTTTCTTGCTTGGTTGTCACTTTACCAATTTGAAGTGATTTTCCTTCTCCCACTAAGATGGGCATTGAATCTTCTCCCTTGACTTGGATGTTTACTTTCTCCTTCCTAAATTTATCATTAGGATTAAAGATGGACTCCAAAGTGACAAGTCCTTTTGGTAGCTTCTTGGTTCTCAACTGTACCACTTGATCACCATACTGTTGTTCTAGTTTTTCCTGATTTCTGGCTGACAACTCAACTTCTTCTTGCAATAAATTTATGATTTGTTGGTAACTTTCAAACACTTGCCAACTTACATTATTGTCTGGCACTTATGGCCTTACAATCACATGAATGTTTGGCTGCACTTTATCTTCCTTGATACTTTCCACAACATCAAAGGCTGCTCCAACTGCTGCAAGTCTATCAACAGCTTGGTTTTCTTTCCTAGGGATGAAGTTGATGCCAAAGCCTTCAAAATATTCAATAAGGTCCCACACCCTATTCTTATAACACTTTATCAGGTCATTTTTGGCCGCATGTTGTCCTTTAACTTGAATGACAATCAACTCACTGTCACCAAACACTTTTAAGTTTTTGATACCTCTCTTTCTTGACCAATGTAATCCTTGTATCAGAGCTTCATATTCAACAGTGTTGTTAGAACATGCAAACTGAAATCTAAAATCTGAATAATACTTAATGGCTTGAGGTGAAACAAGCATAGCTCCCCCTACACCTTGTCTACTTCTTGATCCATCAAAGAACAACTTGCCATACCTCATTATCATTTTTATGGTCTGGCTTGGTGATGCTAGGAATAGTCTGATTTTCTTCATGCATGTAATACATTCCTAGTTCAAATTCCTCTATTTCCTTGTAGGTATAAAAATCATGCACCTTATTTTCCCATTCATCAAGAGTCAAATATGGGTTTCTTCCAACTTTGGTGTCAGCTTCATCGGTGCTTGGATAATCCTCTTGATCAAATGCTGAATAGTTGGCATTGATTGGGCTTGGAGTATGAGGCTCAATGTGAAATTTTGCAATAGGTTCAGACCTAATTGTGGCCTTAGTTCCATATATTGTTCTAAACAACATGTGTGACCAATCAATAGATAAATAGCCTCCAATTCTAGCTGTGAAATCCCTTGACAAACATAGGGAAAAAAGTGGTGGTAAATCTATCACTGACACATCTTACAAAACAATGACATTGGGGCATGCATGCAAAGTGAGGCTCAAATATTTAATTACCCCTACTATTGTTACTATTGTCCCATCCAATTACACCACCCCTTTGGATATGAATTCATATTGGAGGCCCAACTGATCAGCTATTTTCTTGGGCATCACATAACTACTTGCCCCATAATCAATCATACAATTGTGTACTAGTTTATCCCCAATGATCAATGAAACATAGAATGGAGGGGGCTTCAAAACTTTACCTTTCTGTCCTCCAAGCTTCCCCTCAGGCTGAGCAGCATTTGTGAGTACCTTCTCTTGCATATGAGCTTGTTGATTTGAAGTTGACCAATTCTTCATGGCAGCTTGTAGTAGATCCCTTTGGCCTGGGATGGATAGTGATTCCCACATAGATATATTCATATTTTTATTCTTCATTTGTTCAATGATGCTAAATGGGGATGAAACATCTCTTTTCTACCCCCTAGCCTACACACTCTTTTCTTGTACATGGGCTGCAATAGCTAGCATTTGAGTTGGTCTAGAAGGTGGCTTGGGTTGTCCTTGCACATTTGGAACTGCATTTTTCTTACCAACACTTTGTGGAGTGATGGAAGGTTGTGGATCACCTAGAGCTAATGACTTCCCTTCACCAATATTCCTCTTCTTTGACCATGTGTTAGCTACTACATTTTGAGAAATTTTTTGATTCATACCACAAAAATCTTCAGCCTACCAATTCACAAGTGTAGTCTCATTTGGAGTTGTATTTTGCTGAGATGTTCCTTGTTTTTGGTTTGTTTCTTGACTCACCTCACTCTCTACGCCATATGTTGTCACCATCAAAGCTTGGTTCAAAGCACCATTGAAGCACGTAGACTGGTTGTGAGGTTCATTACATGGGAAACACCAATCATACTCTTGAGCTATATTATTTTACACTGGCACTAAGGCTTTAGAGGTAGATGCAGTATTGAGGTTATAAGGCTAAAATGGTCTATTAGCAGGAGGCCTTACTTGATTTTGATTTATAGCTAGATTGGGTGGCCTATTAGGCTGATATGGTTTCCTATTAGGTTGATTTGGAGACTAATAAGAAGGTCTAAAACTTTGGGCTTGCTACCTCTTGAGTGTAACCAGCTCATTGCCTAAATTTTGTAATAGTTTCATGAATTCTTGTAGTTCATTTGAGGAACTAGAGGATGAAGTAGAAGTTTCATTTGAACTCTGATTTCTAGGAGTGGGAATAGGAGCTAAAGTAGGTGCTTGACTAGTGCTTGGGCTTTCCAAGTTTGGATATAAGGGCATGGGAGGCCTAGGAGCTAGTTTACCAGCTTGGATCAAACAATTCTTAGCCCTAATGGAAATGCTATAAGCTGCAAGTATATTTACACCTCCCATGGATTGGATTAACATAGAAATATCAAAATTTAAAGCTTTGAGATAGTATAAGAAAGCACCTTCAGCTTGTTGGCCTTACTGCCACTAGAATTCTATCCCATGTCCTTTGAAATCTGAAATTGAAGTTTGTTAGCTACTCATTGGGATCTCTCTTGATAGTTGTCAGTTGTTCCAATAGAGACAAATTATCTCCCTTTTCTCCAAACTACTCATGGAGAGCTATACACAATTGGTTCCAATTTTGGATAGAGCTTGCCCCAAGACTCCTAAACCATTGCCAATAATTTGATAGCAATTTGCATCTCAAAAATCTCATGGATTGCACAAACATTAGCAATGTCTTTGACATGATCACCAGGAGTGGTCTGATTTTCCCCAGTAAAGTATGGGATGTTCTTCAATGCTGCAACTGGAACTAGATTTTGTGCATTGAGAGAAAGTGGGCTGCTGCCAGTGAAGTTGACATAAGGGTTGTGTTGTTCCATTCTATTTGGCCTCGGGAATCCTTGTTGATTGGGTGAAAGGTCTACCAGGTGGAGGAGTTGATAGAGTTATTTTTGGTGGAGATGGATACCTTTGAATTATTCTTCCTCTCTCTCTTCTTCCTATGGATAATTATAGGTACTCAAACAATCCCTCTTCTTTGGCTCTTGAACTTGTTTGATCCTTCTCATGAATCTTCAAACTCGACTACTAAAACTAGTTGATTTATCTCTTTGGAGTCGTCAGATGTGCAAATCAGGGCTCTTTTTAAGCAAGAAACTTACAACAAATGCACATCAACTTTGTTGTAATGAAGATGAATACCTCTAAGGTCCCACCAAGTGTGTAAGAACTATTAGTGTAAATCAAGCACCCCTATATGTTTTCTCAAATTTCTAGTTTGATAATGAAATCCAATGTGATTGCACAACATTAAATCTTTTCCCCAAGTGTGGGACTTGCTAAAATGGGAAAAAAATCTCCAGATTAAAGGCTAGCTCCTCTAATCCTATGATCGATGAATACATGAAATTTTCAGAGGTTTAACTCAAAATCCTACTCTAATTCTACCAAGGAGATAAGGATAGAAGAGAGAAAAGAAGATAAAAACTAAACTAACAAGGTGATACACGAAAGGAGTGGTGAACATCTATCTCTCGTAGATTGACACTGATTATAAAAATTAAAAAAAATCATGCAAAAAAAACTAAAATGTAATGAAGGATCAGAATGAAGCAAACAACACAAGAGAGGATTGAAAACTCATTCACAGAGCTTGCATTGTCATTCCCATTTTTTAATACAGTGCATTACAACAACAAAGAGGTAGAAAACATGTTGCAGTCCTAAAAGAGGTCTGATATTCCAAAAATTCACTTTCCAGGGTGAAGAAGGGAGCCTGCAGTTCATAAAAAATTCCAACCCTTTAAAAAATGAGGTAAATCTAGATTTTAACAATGAAAACCTGAGCCAAGAAGGAGAAACACGGGAAAAATGAAAGGAATCATTCAACCACTAACCAGATCCATCAAAATAGCATGGGTACCCTTAAAAGTCCATGACCCAAGATTTTTGACCATGCTGGAGAAGAATGGAAGCCATACTGCATTAAAAATGGTGGTTGAATGTTAGTTCTAGTCTTTGCCCCATGCCGAGGCGTTTTCGAGTTTTCTTTCACTAAAATCCACCAAAAAACAAAATTAAAGATTCCATCATGTAGAGGAATTCAATAGATTTCTAATGACACCAAAATCAAGGAAAGCTAAGATCTGGATCGAAAGATATGCCCCTCTTAAGATTTAGGGCAAAATAAGGCAAAAATCGTGTCAATGAGCCCAAACCCAAAAAAATTTCTCCATTTTTGAATTTGGGAAAATTTTCCCAAAAACTCTACCCCCACCACTCCAATACCATGTGGCACATTCTTGTTGCTCTACGGGTCCAAACAGATATTTTACGATTTTTTGAATTTTGGAAAATTTTCTGAAATTCCTCTCGCTGCCCTACCATTCCGCCGCCATGTGTCATCGTCCTATTCGCTCAGGCACGTACTCTAAACTTTCCCTTTGATACTGCCAATCACTTTGGAAAATTTTCCAACTTCTCCCCTTACCCCGACCTCTGCCGAGAATAGGAAACATGTCACACCTTGATTAGTTTGTAGGGATTCTATAAAAACCTTCATTTTCTCCTTGGTGGGCCTTCAAGATGAATTTTTCCCTTGCGCCCTTTACAAATTTTGGAAAAAAAAAGGGTTTTCCCACCTCTCCAACTCCCCGCCGCCAGTTCCATGGACACGTGGCACATTTCTCTTTATCATAGGCCTTCGGGCCAAGATTTTCTTTGTGTCCTTTGACTATTTTGGTGAAAAAGCCAAAAATCACTCCGCCTCCGACTCCTGCCAGCCTTATGGACACGCATCATCTTTCTATTGGTTCGCGGGGCGTCGGGCCAAAATTTTTCTTTTGCTCCCCTCGCTGATCCCTTTGATTTTTTTTTCAAATTTCCTCCACCGACCCATCATTCCACCGCCACATGGCACATTCCTATTGGTTGTGGACCTTCCTAGGGAAAATTTTCCTCAAAAACTCCGTCGAGCCATAACTTGCAAAATACAAGGAGTTAGAAGGAAAATTTTACCTTTCTGGAAAGGTAAGGAAATTATCTATTTGATGAAGCCATTTTTAGAAAATTTTGAGTGCCCGTAAAGGAAAAAAATTTGATTGAGGCAAAATGAAGGGGAAAATGAAGGAAAGTTAGTCAAAAATAAGAAAGGGGCTTGTTTTGGATAATTGTTACTTGTTTGTTTCTTGGATTTTCTACTGGTTGTGCTTTGGAATTTACATTTGGACTACATTATTAGTTTGTGAATTTTGTGCAAGGGATCCCATAATGTCCTATTGATTATTATTTAGATATGTTATTCCTTGACAATAATTACTAGGGTTCCACCTAGGTTGTGACCAAGCATAAGGATTTCCTTGACCAGCCCATGGTTGTTGATGTCCCTGAGCATACCAAGCTTGATTTGTGTAATATTTAAGGTTCTAAGTTGGTTGAGGTACCCAAGGTGGTTGTCCCCAATTTTTTGGTACTGACTGAGCAGCCCATGGCATTGTCCAGGGATTAGGAGATGATCTTGGCATAAACTACCCTTGGTTAGGTTGTCTCTAAACAAAATTCAATTCTTCTATTGTAGATGAGGCACTAGTTTGTTTAAGTTGATTCTTAATAATGGGAAGTAAAGAACAAACATCAGTATCATGTTCTTTAGATTCATAGATAAGACACATTTTTGTTTTATCCAAAGGATAGTCTCTTAGTGCATGCTTCTTCCTGCATCTAGGACAATACATAGCCAATGGTTCAGTTTTGGAATTTTCTTTAGCTTGTAATCCATCAATAGTAGAGGTTAATTTCACTAAAATGTCCTTTTTAAAGTTTTCTAACTCATCCATTAGTTTCTTCATATCTCTGGATTCGAATTTTCACCGATTTTCCTTTTCTAGGTTTGCCTCTAGTTCGCATAGCTTCTACAAATCTACTAAATTTCATTCATTCTTAACTAATCAATGTCTCCACCTCCTATCAAGTTAAGGTATTCCCTAGATTCTTTATTCAATCCTTTAAGAAAAATGGTTTTACTTAACTCCTTTTGAAGCACAAATCCACATCTTTTGCTAACAAAGAGCAATATGTCTAAATAGTCTTCTATGTTTTCATCTTCCTCCTACTTGATTTTAAAGAATTCTTCCTTCCTATTTCTCCCTCTATAATAATCCTGGTATTTATCTAGGAAGGTAGTATCCATTTATGCCCAAGTGATAATAGAGATGGATGGTAATCCCATGAAATAACTCATTGTTGCATCCTTCAAAGTGGATGGAATCAACTTAAATTTTTTATTATCTGTTTTATGATCATAGATCCGACATATAGTACCTTGAACTCAAACAGAAATTGGTTAGAATATTCAGATGAAATCCATCTAAATGTGGGTAGATGTGTAGGTGAGATATTTTTCATTGATGTATCATCATCTCCCAATTGGATTGGATAAGTAAAGGTCATATCGTAGGTACTCTCTCGACTTGTCGTGCCATTTTAAAAATATTTTTGAATTTTCCTCCCAATCAATATGGTAAGTAAGCGGTATGCCTTAGGGAAGGTGAAAATCAGAGTCGGAGGTTGACTACTACATTGAGAATCAAAACTTTCCCTAAATGGATCTTGGGTAATAAGCCTTCTCCTAGAAGTTCCACTTCCTTCAGGTGACTGATCTAAGAATTCCAAAGGTGGAAATTCTATTTGTATGATAGGGGATAATGGTGACTCTAATTCTCGATTAATTTCCTTACTTTGACTAGAGGATGTTATGAATTCTTGTGAAGATGTTTTTGGGAGGAATATACCCTGTGAGTCTCTTGGTCTACTCATATATTTTATGATATAGTAGGGAAGATCCTTCAACTACTAGATGTATGATTTGTTGCTCTTACTAACACTTAATTAGAAAGTTCCAACTAGTGTTCCCGACAACAACACCAAAAATGATGGGTGTCGTTATTCCCTTCATTTAATCAACTTCTTGTTAATGTCATATCAAACCAGGGGTGTGTCTAAAGCTTTATGTAACAAGATTAATTTTATCGATCTAGTAGTTGACTGTAGTTATTTTGTATTTTCTGGGGGATCTCTTCAATGTCTTAAGGACTTCTTGGTAAAACCTTATTTAAATCATACTATGAAAAGTTGCTGAAAGTAAACACACTAAAAGCTTTACTGAAAGGAAACACACTGTGCAAAATGGAAACAAACACACTTGCTGTTGGAAAATAAACACACTTACTTCTGTAAGTAAACACACTTGCTGTTGGAAATAAACACGCTCAATTTAGAATGCTTGAAAACAAATTGTAAGAAATATAAGAATCTATCTAAACACTTGCAGGAATAAGTATATAACAAAGTTTAATCTGGAAGAATTAAAATAACATAGAATTAACAGATCTAAGTTATTTCTTTGAAGAAATATAAATACCATATAAACAAATATCCCGGTCCTTAGGGAGTGGGCCCTTTCTCCTCCTCAAATCAGGATTTAACAACTAAGAATTCTCTTAAATAGGAATGGATATTTTATTTATAAAAACATTCGGTATTACAAAACGTCTTTCGGATCTCGAGTACTTAGTCTATTTCTCTTCTTTGTTCTATATCTATTTCATATCATATTCTATATATATTTATCTACCGCAGGCTTGCTTTTATATACATTTTACAATCACAATGGTATCAATGATTCTCGATGAAATCGAATCATGCCCAAAATAGATGTTGAGTTGGATTTCTGTTGATCGATAGTTTGTAAAGATAACTATTCTTGGATGTGCGTTCAAAAATATTCTCATCCTTTCCCCGATTGAAGGGTTGTAGATGAAAAATATCTAGATGTGGTTATAATAGATAACTTCCATTGCTTCCAAAACTTCGAGAAGTTCCAGAACCATAGGAAATCGTTAAGGATCAACACTGTGAGAGTTTTGAAGATATACCCTAGAGTTCCAGAACTAAGTCCAAAATTCCGTAACTAAATACTGGAGTTCGGAACTAGATGATGATTGTGTGATGGATATCTAGAACTAGCTTGGAAGTTTTGGAACTAAGTTGTGTGGGAATAGATGTTACCGAAAACATACTGAATGATTCCTACTTCATTTCCTCGACTAGTTAGACCTGCTTTATTACAAAACTAAATTTTAAACACACACTTCATTAGGAATTCTAGAGCTTTTAAAAATAGAAGCACAATCAATAAAAAGATAGAAAATTACATCCTAACTCATATAAGATCAACTAAAAGTCACAAAATGCAATCAAACTTAATAAAAATGAGAATAAGATAAGATCATATATCATACATTAATCAAACATATTCTAGCCTCATCAGCACCATCATTCTCCATGTTTGCATGGGTCCCCACACTATCTTGAAACTTTTCTATGTCTTAGAAGGGGAGTTATAGTGTAATGCTTACTTTTCCGGTGTTGGATTCGCTTCATGGGTTGTGTCCCTTCGAATTTACACTGCTGCCTCAAATTTGAACATGAGGGACATAATTGCACCATCCCTGCCAACCCATCACCTTTCAAGACCTATAACATGCTATACTGACCCAATGATGTCGTTGTACCATTCAATGCATGTGTCACTATCCCTAATTCACCTTCACATACACATCCATCCACCAAGGCTACCACCACCTCTCCCACATCTAACCTTTCTATCCCTACTACTGCTACATGACATCTACTATTGACTCACCTATTTCCCCATCTTCTAGCGAGTCATCTATCCCCACTACCCACATATTGACTATTGATCCCTTAGAAGGTGTTTTTCAACACCTCACTCTGGGGGAATACTGCCTTTTATACAATATTGACACTTTCCTCACCCCACAAGAGTATGGAAACCTCGTGTCTACACCCCGGGCTTATGACATCCACATAGGTGAAGTTTTTCCTTATGGCCCTCCCCACCTTCGCACTAATCTAATGTATGGGGGACTTGATATTTCCACCTATAAACCCAAACCTCCATCCCAAACCTAACCATTTTCATCCAACCTACATTCCCTCACTAATCGTCGCTTTTCTCACACTTTCCTCCACCGGTGCGCATGGAAAGGATTTGGCTTCAGATTTTATGAACAGGGCCACCATATTATCATTTCATGTACCTCTCATAAACACAATGACCGTAGTGGCATTGGTTTTGATGCACCACCTTCCAAGAAGGCTCACATTGACCTCATTCAGGATGGAAAACCTTCCCCACCTCATTCACCCACATTACCATCTTCACCCACGGAGTCCATAGATCCCGAATCTATTCCTCCTAACTATTTTTTCGTAAACACCATTTCCCTAGAACCTCTGACCTATCAACATGATGGAGAAACTCCCTATACTCTCCCACTCTTGTATCCTAGCATGATCAATGATGATACACCTTCTATTAATGTCATTCGAAAGTCAAGATGATGAATCCATTCTCACTTACTTGGGTGTAGAGGATTCTTATATTTTATGGTTATTACCTTTTGAGATGCAAACCATGTTGAATGAATCGACCATCGAAATTAATATTAACACTCGTGACAACCCGCACATTCTAAAGATAGGCCAATATTTAGACCCTACTAAACAAGAAGCCTTTACCTCTTTCCTTCAAGACCATAGCAATGAATTTTTATGGTCCTATGATGATATGCCCAAGATTGACCAAAAATTATGGTCCACAATATTGTAACCATTCATGATGCCAAACCCATCAAACAAAAGCTATGAAAATGCAGCCTCACATTGCTCTTCTAGTCAAAGAAGAGCTTCAGTTCCTTCTCTCAATTTCCTTTATCTTACCCATTGACTATCCCTAATGTATTTCTAACATCGTTCCTATCACAAAGGTGATAGGGGGCCCCACATTTGCATGGAATTTTGTGACCTCAACCTACCTTGTCCCAAAGATGATTTTCCCCTACCTAGAATTGACCAACTAGTTGATCTCACTGCTGGCCATGAAAGGCTATCACTCATGGATGGTTTCTTGGGCTACAATCAAATATTACTAGCTCCAGAAGATCAACACAAGACTACTTTCATCACCCCTTGGGGACTTTTTGATATTGAGTCATTCCTTTGGCCTTAAAAATGTTGGTGCTACATATCAACAAGCCATGAATTACATCTTCTATGATACCATGCATCACATATTGGAAGATTGCATAGATGATCTTCTTTCCAAATCCAAACATCGCATACGAAACACCTCCACATCCTTAAAGTCATCTTTGATCTCTTCATCAAGTATTGTGTTCATCTTCAACAAAAGAAGTACATCTTTGCAGTACTTTCTAGAAAAATCCTCGGTTTTATTGTTTCTTTACGTGGCATAAAATTCAATCCCGCTAAAGTCAATGCTATTCTTGAAATTCCTCTGCCCACTAACCTCCATCAACTTTGAATCCTATAAGGTAAGTTTTAATCTATTCATTGTTTTATCTTGTAACTTTCTGACCACTATCAACCATTTCATCATCTTCTCAAGAAGGACATTTCATTCAAATGGGACGATGAATGTCATAAATCCTTTGAAGCCTTAAAACAATACCTCCTTTAACCACCAGTGCTCATTCCTCCTAATGATGACCAGCCCTTTTACCTATATATTTCCACCACTGACCATTCTTTAGGTGTCATGATTTCTCATCGTGATGAGCAGCACAGAGAGCAAGCGGTTTATTACATCAGCCGTACCCTTATGGACTAAAAACTAGATATAACCACACTAAAAAAATCTGCCTAGCCTTAGTGTTCATTACCACCAAACTCTTCCATTACCTACTCAACCAAAAACCTTTTTCATTACTAATACTGACCCACTAAACTATATGTATACCAAACCCTATCAACATCAACATGTCACACGGTGGCTTATGCTTCTTGCCAACCTCAACCTTAAATTCATTCATAAAAATCCATCAAGGGCCAAGCTATTGCTAACCAACTGGCCGATGCACCTATTTTCGGGAATCAACCATCTAACTTCAATTTCCCAGATGAGTCTATAGCTACCCTCTCCCTAGATGAACCCACTTACCAAATGACACTCTTCTTCGATGGCTCCAAGTGTTAGCGTGGGGTGGGGCTAGTGTTATCCTCATTCCTCTTAATGGTGAACCTATGTCTTTGTCTTTCAAACTCAATTTTGATTGTATAAATAATATTTCTGAATACGAAGCACTCGTATTGGGTCTCTAGGTTTCTTATGCCTTAGATGTTAAGTCAATCAATATCTTTGGTGATTCTCAGCTGGTCATAAACCAAGTCAATGGTATATACCAGTGTTGTAATGAGATACTTCAAAAGTATAAGCATCACATAGACATACTTTTGACCACCTTTGACCATTACGCACTTCAAACCACCCCATGTTCTACTAATAAATTTGTGGATACCATGGCCTACTTGGCTTCTCAGATACCCGCTTCTCCCATTGACTCTAAAATCTTTGTCACAATACAAAGGATAAAATCACCCTCTTATTTACCTCATGAGGTCTACTCCATCGGAACCATTTCCCTTGACCCATGTGACCTTTGGTATAAGCAATATGCATACTATCTTTCCCTTTCCATTCTACCTACTGATCTCACTCGTAATAGAAAATGTGACTTTCTTAAAAGTGTCTCCTATTATGTCATCATGGGTGGTCTTCTTTACAAGCGCAACTTCAATGGCATTCTCTTACAATGCCTTACAAGTTCTGAAATTCCCTACACCATTAAGGAAGTCCATGATGGAATTTGTGGAGGTCACTTTAGTGGTTTAGCTATCACAAAACACATTCTTCACCTAGGCTATTATTGGCCAACCCTAAATCATGATTATTTTGATTATGTCAAATGTTGTGTGAAATTCCAACAACATGCTAATCTCCATCACACACCTAGTCATGCCTTACAGGTTGCATGATACCTTTGGCCTTTCTCTCAATGGGGTTTAGACCTTATCAGTGAGATCAACCCCCATTCTTCACAATGCCACCAATGGATCATAACCACTACTGAATATTACACTAAATGGGTAGAGGCCATTCCCCTCATTTCTACAAAATCCAAGAAAATATTTGAATTCATCAACTATCACATCATTTTTTTCTTTGGTGTTTTTCACCTGATCACTTATAATGGAAAGTAATTCAAAACAAAACCTTATGCAAACTATATGATGATTTTGACATCTAACTCATTTTCTCATCACCTTATTACCCGCAAAATAATGAGAAAGACACATCAACCAATAAAACCTTGAACAAAATTCTTATAAAGGTAATCAACGATCTTGGGAAGGATTGAATAAGCACATTCCTTTCGCCTTATGGGCTTATCATACTAGTATTTGCACTTTGACCGCTTCTTCACTCTTTTCTTTGGTTTAGGGTACGAAGGTTGTCTTACCTCTCAAATTCCAAATTCCATCTCTCTCGCATCTCACTACAAAACATGCTCAACGATGATTACTTTTGCCAATATTTTTGGTGCAACTTGAGTTAATAGATGAACATCGCCTTAATGCTCTTGACCATCTCAAAATCTACCAAAAATATATCAAACGTGCCTCGACAAATGTGTTCATGAATGAATCTTTCAATTTGGTGACCTCATCTTGAAGGAAAATCAACATGTAACTAAAGAGGAGAAAAGTAAACGGGGAAAACTTTCCCCTAATCGCCTCGCACTTATATCGTTACCCATGCGTATAGATCGATGCTTATCATTTGTCTTCACTCAAAGGTAAACCTCGAACATGAGCCCATTAATGCCTTGCATCTTCAACCATTTTATTGCTGACATCAATTCCTATATCACTTTCTCGTTAGTTGATCGCTCATCCCTTGACTCCTATTCACCTTCCATATTACCCATTTTTGAGGATCCACAACTAAAAAGAATCATGTGATTCCCCTGTCGCTTTTCACCTTATCTTCAATATAAATACCATAACTCTACTCATAGCATGATTCTCATGGATACTTTTTATCTTCTCCAGATGGAATCCCATGGTCATTCATCACTTAAAACCACCCCTTTCATAGTTAACTCCTGTGTACTATGGTTTTTTCATCCGAATAAGAACCTACCCTTCCTCTATAGTCTTGTCCATGACTTAAACGTCCAAAACAAAAAGGGATGCAACTCCTTGAGTCAAACTTCTAGCAAAATATGACTCCCTCAAAAGGGACATCTCTTCACTCTAATTCCACCACTATAAATAGACTGCTCCCTTGAAGGACAACTATATCAAGTCATTTCAAAAATATAATAAAAATATCCGGAAGCTTCTCACATCGATCAGCTTCATGAAGACCTTAAGGAGAAAATCTACTCATCCCACATAGAATTCCCACATTGATCAATCTATTTAATATAAAATAATGAAGAAAATGATGAAATTTTTGTTATGGACTTGCATTTTTTTGAACATGGGGTTCTCGCCGAGACAAACATGTTGTCGTACACTAAGTTATGTTAAACCACCCACTCTTACCTCATTACCTTTTTCACCCTAATTTTCTCTCAACTCAAAGGGCTTGCCACAACCACACCATTTTGTGATTATGTGAATGTCTTCACCCTTACAATGGTCCATTATGCAAAACCTTTAGGGTATTTCATTCATAAGCCCATCTGGGGTATGGTAGACTCATTAGGGTTCTTATCAATTAAATAGATCTTTTTCCACCTCTTACCATTCACCTTCTTCTCGTACTTATTGATTATCCCGTATAGGACCGATCATCGACACCTTTATTAAAAATGTAACACCCTTGACTATTGTTATTTTCCTCCTTTGCATTCAAGTGTTGATATGTGATTTTCCGTATAAGGATATGTTCTTTTGATTATTGGAAATCATGCTTGATATGGATAAGTCTTTTCTACTCTTAAGATCCTTTGATTGAACTAGAATGAATTCTCTGAATCCATTTTTCACTTCTGATAGGTGATTTGCAATCTGGTTTAAGAGTGTAAACTTGTCTCTTTATCCGACTCATCCTTGGATCAATTTCAGTGATCCAAGGGATGTTTTAAATCTGCTTCATTAAATGAATGGTAAAATTGACATTCCAAGAGTTAAGATACATGTTGGACTGAACTTTGTTATTGCAAGTTCTTTAATTTCTATGTGAACGTACTTCCATTCAGTAGGTTGTTTGGCTTGGGTCCTTGAAGATCAACCATGACAGGTCATTGCTAATAAAATGGGAATGCAGCTTGTTCACGGCATAAGAGATATCTCGGGACCCTATTGAGGATTAACCTACAAGATCCTAATACTAAAAGGTATTATTGTAACCTAACCTAGTATTTTAAATCTATGGCACTTTGAATTATGTACCTATATGGAAATTATCTAACCTAATTTCTAAGGCCATGATGGGGGTTAGTTGTTAGTGTTATATCCTAAGGTATAAATTTAAATTCTTTCTAAGATCTAACCTAAGCGATCCTAACCTATCCTAAAATAATAGATATGAATTGGGACTTAAGGGGGTCACATGCATAGTGACAACTGCTTCTAAGGAATTTATGATGATGTTGATAAGGTTTATTAATACATACGAGACCAACTTTGGCAGGGGTTAGTTGGTTTGGTGGAGGCTTAGGTGGCAGTATCACTAAAAATGGAAATACATGTTATTTTTTATTTGATGATCGCTAAAATTGGTAGGCTGGTGGCAAGGAAGATTGGGTGGGAGATATGGAGTAAATGAAATTAATTTTTTTTTGCTATTGAGCCCAAACTACCTAGGTAGGCATGCCAGTGGATTTTTGTTGGGTTGTTTCATTTTGCATGTTCTCTCGATTTTCTTTCTACATGCACTCTGGTTTTTCAAACCAACAGTTTAAACTACACTTCATGGCTATTTTTGAGGTTTTAAATCTATTTTCGTTTCGTGGAATGTATAAGAAGCATTGTGGAAGAAGTATCTGGTTGTTTGATCTTTCATGGAGAAGAGGAGAAGAAGCGAGTTTGGCTAGAGGTCTTCTTCAATTTTACAGTGACACTATCAGGCATGATAGGCTCTAACTGTTAAAATCTCTTTCTTTCCTCTAAGTGTTTTCATTAAAACAACTTTTCTCGATGAGTTTGTGCATTTCATGCTTTATCTAGTTAATTGATTGATGGGTTTTGTAAAACTTACATTTTGGGTTTCGAATCTATGTTATACATGATTCTGTTGAAAGCTTATGTTGTATTGTCTTTTGCACAAAGGAACTATGCATACGTGAACAAAACTGGTAACTCTGTTTAGCTTCTTCAGTTGTTGGAAATTGTTGTTTGGTTTCGACTTCTTTTACGGCCTATAATTGTTACTGAGATCTGCCTGTGTTTGTTGAGTTTAGTGTTTGTGAACTTGTTGTGTTTTGTGAACTCGAACTGGTAAGGAACTCCAGTTCTTATGGATATTTGCAAACAAGTTTGAGCTATTTGTTGGAATCTTGTTTTAGTAGATAGAACCGTTGTAGAGATTCTTGGCTCTATGGTGTTAGCGTTTTATTTCATAGTTAAACGGACTATGGATTAATCCATATATGGCTTGTTGTTTTTGTATCTCACCTTGCGGAAACTTTGATTGTTGTAAAGTTTGCATGCACTGGAAAAACCATATAGGACTTGTTTTTTGTATTACAACTTGCGAAAATTGTGGCTATTGTTGAAAACTACATCTAACTTGGAACCTATTTTTGTTATCTTAGATAAGTTAGACTGTTGTTCAAAGCTTCTTAAGGCATGGTGCTTGTGAACTATTGTCCTTATGACTATTTAACTATTATTATTGGTTCGTTATGAACCCAAATTTTGTATCTTGTTATCGTCGGGTCAGATCTCTGTTAAGAATCTTACAATCCATACGAAACAGGGTTTGATAGGATGATTAACTAAAAATGGAAGCATTTATTCTTACTCTAAACTATTTATAAGTAGTTTCAGTGTACTCGGTCTAGCATCATGGTGCTGGTGTATTTATGAATTCGTGAATGTGATATTGTGATGCAACACTATGCAATCAGTCTGTTACTTGGTGTTTTTAATGGAAATAGGTAACCTGAACGATGTGTTGGTTTAGTCATTATAGTCTTTTGACTAATTTATAAACTAAAGAGGGAACATGTTGTTACCCGAACTTGGTTAAAAGCATTTGAATGATCTTGATCCTTTGAGGGAGCTTATGCTTTACATTGTGTTTGGATTTGTAATTCGAGTCTTTGACTGACGTATTTTTAATTAGTTGTTTGATCTTGTCATTTAAATTAAGTTTATTACTGGATGGAGTGGTTCTAGGTTCAATCCTTTTGAATAAACTACATGTGTAAGAGAAAACTGGAAGCATGGCTTAGTAGGTTTTTGGATAAACTCTTAGAGATTTTGATTGGAATCAGCTTGTTGGTTGTCTTGTATTTGGAATCTCAATCTGTAGTTCTTGCAGTGATGCATGGGAATACTATCAAGATAGTTCTACCTTAACTATTGGAAAATTTTGAGTGTAGCATCTACTTAGATTTCTTGTCTCTTGATGGGTCCAATAAATGAATGTTAAGTTTGGAAGGTTAATTGCGATTCAAACTTGACTGTGACTGTGTGTTGAACTTCACTATTTTATTATCGAGTATAGAAAGGGGGAAAATTAATGGTATGGATTGATGGAACTTCACTATTGGATGGTAAAGGGTCCTAAGAAAGAAAAATGTTGCATGTTTTCTTCTTACCTTGAGGTTGTTCTGGTCCAATGAAAGAGTGATAAGTCTTTGAAAGATAAACTGTGAAACTTTACTATCCTTGGACTGTATGAACTTCATTGTTACAATGCTCCCAATGGAAGGTAGAATTCATGCATTATAATGTGAAGATTTAGAAGGGAAGGTAGCATTTAGTTTTCTTTTTCCTTGAATTTGATCTTGTTCTCTTTCCTTGGAACTCTTGCATGAACTTAAACTGTATGTATGAGAGGAGGTAAAACTATTTTATTAAGTTGAAAGAAATGAATATAGTTTGGGATCTTATCCTGTTAGGTCTCCTTTTCTAATGTAGTTGGGTTAAGTTCATTATTTGGAACCTTCTGATTTTATTCTTATTGGAAAGAGAATTGGTACTTAATTAGTCTTTTTATACTTGTCATTTGACTGAAATGAAGTAGAAAGAGATTGAAGATAGGTTGGAAAAAGAAATTGCAAACTTGTTGTTGACTGTTAATCCATCATTCCTTCTTGGATTTCTTTCATTTGGATCTGTTTTGATGAATACCTTAAAATGTTGAATTTTAAAGTAGAGGACCTTTAAAGGAATAGTTTAAATCATGATATACACCTATTTCTGCCTTGTTGATGTTATGTACTTTGGCATAATGGGAATGGTTTCTCTCCTTCTTTACTTGAAAGTTAGATGAAACATCCAAGAGGGAATATGTTGTAAACACTCATGTATCTTATAGTAAAGATAAGTGTTGTATTATATTTGGTAGGATTGGAAGCAATGAGATATTATGATTTTTTGTTTGGTAAAGATAATTGATGGGATCAATTATACTTTAATTTGTAAGACAAATTTTATAGATTATATTATGTTCTTCTTTTTGTTAATCCTGGTTTAGTATTGCTCTTCTTTTATTGATATTACTTATGCTTAGGGTGTATGAAATACTAGTTGTTCATTAAATTAGGGTTGTTTTTATTGGAACAATTAGTGGAATGCACTTCATTTTAAGGCTTAGTGCTTATCATGCTCAGTTCATTGAACTGACCCGTACTAGCAATTTTTGTAGATCAACTTCGTAAGTGATGAAAGAAGGCAAAAACTTATATAATGCATTAGCTGATCTAAGTTGATTCTTGTGAAGAATTATGATCTTCTCTTAAGTTGTATTGAGAAAAATAAAATTTATTCTCTTTTGAATGAAGGTTGTTGTCATGCAGTATGTCTGAAATGCATAAGTTGTAAATGTATAAGTTTTGAAAATGAAATGTAGAATGAGAATTTACTTGCATGAAGTATGTAAATTATCTTGTACTTTTGTAAAAGAAATGGAATCCTATCCTATTGATATTCTTCATGTTATTTATATGTTTCAATGAGTGTTCTTGGATAAGTAGGAAAAAGGGATTTAGAGTAATTCCCTAATTGTGATGCAACTAAATAAGTTACAGAATTTCAATGATCCTATTAAAACATCTCTTACTATAAAAGTAACGTATAATGAACTTACAATGGAAACTATGAAATTTGTAAAGGACATAAAGGGTGTGTTAAACCCTAGAACTTAACCATGAAGAGGAAGACTCTTCCTCTCTTATGAAAAAGTGGACAAGAAGGAAGATATGATATATATCATTAGACTTCATTTAATAAAAACTACTATGTTTCAACCTCGGTGGTTGTTACACTTCCTTGAGTGGTTAAGTCTCGTTAAATGGAACTTAAGAGGTTGCTGTCCTTTCTTCTTGGTAGTTGTTTGTTGAGCCAAAATTAATGAACATTGAAAGAAATCTTAAGTTAAGAAAGTTCTTCAGGGTGTAATGACACCTGATTTGGAAAAGAACTTAGGGAGAGAGTTGGATTAGAGTTGTGCAGGGTTGTTGAAATCTGCTTTTAAGAATCCAAATTAATTAAAATTTAATAATCTCCTAAGCATATATATATATCTCAATGAGGTTGTTCTATAAGATGCTGGCACAAACCAACTACAGGCTATACCTTTGACAAGATTAGGATCTTCTCAAAGATACAAAACTGTAGTTGACATGTGGAAACACCCTTCTCGCATTGATTGTCTAGATCTACACACTTTTGGACTTGAAATTAGTTTCTCTCCAAAACTGGGAAGTAGTGTAGTTATGATGCGAAGTAGCCCTCTAGGACTCAGGGTACCTTGGCACACGGGGTTTACTTAGGTTGACCCACTATGCCAATCTATCCTACCTCTTTATGAGATCCTTCCTATCATAACTTACGTTGTTAACTAGAACTAGGGTTAAAACTTGGGCAAGAGGACTGACGGAAATTAGTAAAGGACATTCTAGATAACAATAGAGTGGGGGTGAAGGACATATTCTAGATTGACAAGTATGTCATCAAGGAATAAGTAATACAAACAATATGTTAAAATATTTGGCCAAAGTATCACAAGCTGTTGGTTACGTTGTCCTATGTCACCTAGTCTAAGGATCGTGATGCAGATGAATATTAGTAACAACTATTCAGTTAGGTTCCTTAGATAGATCACTCAATACCCAGAACATGGTAAGAGAACCAAGTATACGTAGTATACAGAAAAGTATTCAATACTTAGTGTTAAACATGAATAGATTAGTAGTTTATCGAGTCATTACAAATTTGTATATGGTTATCTCGTTATAAGAATGGTTGTTTTGGAATGTATGTTCTAAATTACGTATTTAGAACAGGGAAAATTACTCTAAAAAAATCCTTTGTTTCTAAAGTCTTAAAATAGGAATGTTACATAAAACAACTCGACCATGCCTATGACCTACATTCAACCATGCCTAACACCTACCAACCCATTCCTCTACTTCATCATAATCTTCCCTAGCTTATGGGAGAACTACATTGGCCTGAGGTCCCTTTTTTCCTAGACTATGTAGGTAGTACTTCAAGGGCATGGGGCCCTAAGAGGTTGGCTCGCCACTCTTTACCCTAACCAATTCCCCCTTTCACTTTCTTATTCACATTCTACCCTAGTTAGTTTCCATTTTATATCAATAACTAGAAATTAAACCAAACATGCATCAATTAATAAACATTTTTATTACATAATCAAATCATTCATTTATCATTTTCACATTTCCACTATAGTACATATTTGGAAATAAAAACAATAACCTATATATAGATCACAATTTTTCCCCCATGTTACCTACAACTTTGACAATACCTCATGCCTAAACCAACCCGACTCCATAATGACTATAACCTGACTCAACCATGCCTACACATAACCTGACTCCACCATGCCTATGACCTAACTCAACCATGCCTACCACCTGACTCAACCATGCCTATAACTTGACTCCACCATGCCTAAACATAACCTGACTCCATCATGCCTATGACTTGACTCCACCATGCCTAAACACACCTATTTTCCATCCATTTATACATAACAATCAAATTCTACCAACACAAGTACATCATCAACAAATCATCCATCTCATCATACAAATCTATGTATCCATACAATATACACTGATACCAAATAATGTGCATCTCTCAAAACCTCTCATATACAGCCTCACCATCTTCGGCACATAGGCCGGTATATGATAAAAATATAAAACTCTCATATACAGCCTCACCATCTTTGGCATGTAGGTTGGCATATGATCCAAACTCTCAAAAATCTTGTATACATCCTCACTCTCTTTGGCACATAGGCCAAGATATATATATATAAAAATACACAAAAAAAAAAGAGGTATATATGGCTATCAAGCATCACCCTATAAGATATCCTCCATATCGCCTCACTTGTCTCCTCCTCCACTATCGTGCAACGTTCTACTAACATCTCACCACCAACCATGGGTCGTAGCCTTATCTCTATTGGTACCTCACCTAGGGATGGCCTCTATGAACTTGTAGCCTCACCTTAACCTTGTCTCGGGGTTCGATGGCCCCCTATGCTCTCCACACTATGGGTCAATGATCTGGTCCTCTCACTCAAGGCCTGTTGTGCTTTATACTCTCCATAGGATAGGAAATCTATCCTTGTGGCCATCAAAAGATCCTGATAATACCTCACCTCTCCTAGGACATCCCTCAACTTGGCTATAGGTACTATTTATGGAGGTGTTATCAGCCTCTAACCCCGTACTGTCCCATGGGACCCTAGCCTCGCCTTACCTATAAAGTGGAACCCTACCCCCGAACTCTTTATGGTGTTATCAACCTATGCCCTTGTGCTCGTACCTAGCCTAGAGGGTGACAACCTATGCCTCGCACAAAGGCTAACTAGCCCCTCGCAAACCCGCAACATGTGCCTATAGGGTGGCTACCTATATCCCATCTTCATCTCTCGCCCTATGCATGTACTTTTCCCTATGCTACTCGGGCTTGTATGGCAGCCACATGTGCCTCGCAAAGTGTCCACATGTGCCTCTCGACCTCGTCAATTGTCCCCGCACTATCCCCAACTATTTAATTAGGAGTAGCCACCTACCCCTGTAAGGAATCCCTCTGAACAATGATGGTGTCTAAATTCCACTACCCCCACCTCAAATGGTACTACTCATAAATGTGTGGCCCACCACTATTTGTATCTATTAGTAACCCCGACATCATCAATCCTCCGATCTATTACATGCTCCTCATGCCCTTTCGATTGTCGGGCTATGGTAGAGGCAGATGCCTTTCCATGTCATCCCTCCTATATTATGGGAAGGGTGGGGGTATATCTTGAGGTAGCACAAACTACCATCTGAACCTATCTACGGTATCATCTCATGCTCTCCAACACAATTCCCTTTGTCCATTATAATAGTTTTAGTCCATCTAGCTCATCATCCATCTACCTATATGATGGAAAACCTACATATGGCCTCTAGATGATGTCCACGCTTGATAACCCCTCTAGTAAATGCCAATAATATGCTACATCGTGAGTCTCCCTAGCCTCTCGGTGCTCTCCAATAGTAGGTACCCATCATCTCTAACCCACCCACACAAATATTGACTCAAATGCATCAATTCGAGGCATGCCTACTAGATGCACACATATGATGTGCTCATATGCCCAATAGTGTAGTAAGAAAGAGAAATATAGGATGAACCTCCGTAGCTGCCCATAAGCCCATAGATCTTTGTACAACTACACTAGGAAGCGCCCATACAAAACGAGTCCTGTCCTCCACCATATCATGTAGAACCCCCATTAATGATCATGGAAATATCCCACCCTAGGCATCTGGCAAGTGTAAAATAGCACATTGCCTCCATCAGCAACACCACTAGCCTCATCTCCTCCAAATGGGCCTCGATACATATCTCTCGTAGCTCATACTGGTGCTATGGAACCTCAACTCCACCAACCCTCACCAAACATGGTCAACATCAACTCCTCATATGCCTTTGAGGATATTGAATACACCTACATCCCCACTATCGATAACCATAAGATCTTGTACACATCCTCCAGGGTGACTATGATCTCACCCATCGGAAGATGGAATGTATTGGTCACCGAGTCCCATCTGTCGATGAGGGTGACCATCAAACTTGGCTCCTAGACTATGTGTCGGTAGCACTCAACCCCAATCAGCCGACCTCTCGCAACATGGCTCTTATCATTGACTATCATGCTCCTCACACCTCCATGAGTAGGGGTGGTACCCTATCTCACATCCGCAGCTGATCTCTCACCGTATCCAACAAACCATCACATTATTAAACCTTAACCATACCTATTCATCCCCCTTAACCAAGCTATTTTCAGAAACCCTACCTTTCTATCTCTTGCCCTCCCTCACCCACCCATCCCACTCATTATAAGCCCATTTTCCTTCAAATTTTGACTAGCATCATTTTATCTTGACTTCTCGTGGTCTACCACAATCAGCATCACTCACCTCATCTCGTGACTATTATCGGGTCACACCAATCGACGCCGCCAACCCTTGATTGACGCTCGACCACTGCCGCAAAGAAAAAATCCGCAACACCAAACCCCTATTTCCCTCAAAACTTCTCCATTTCTCCCTAACTACCCACCCATTCCTACCTAAAACCCTCCAACCCTTCCCCATTCCTCATTTACCTAAATCCACACTTGCTTATTCATATTACACCCAATTTTTCTTCTCAAATTCAAAATTCACTTTCCCCCAAAAACCCATTTTACCTCACTCAACCTCTATCCACCAGCCTACCTCACAACACAAGGAATAGGATTGACTCATACCTAGTCATGCTTCCATCTCCATGGTGGCACATTAGGCCACTACACCGATGGTCCCCTCAATCCATCTCCCGCCCCCGCAATCACCAACCGACCTCCTCACCTCCAACCAACCGAATCGATCAAATAGATCTCGTGGACCCACCTATCACCTACCGATCACCTCCTATGAGGCTCACCAACTTAGCTCTCAATATCTCTCGCTTGCTTTCCACCTTCTTCTCTCTCCTCTATCATTTTCTCCTCTTTGTAAAATTACAAATGATTCCACAAAAAGTGGAAATTTCCTTTTTTAACCTCTCCCCGACTTGACCAACATCAATTTTACCTAGACCAACATCACTCATGTGCCCTAAGATACCGTGGTCGGGCTTCCTGACCAAAGATCGCTTAAACATGACCAAAGGTCGGGCTTACCCATGTTGACCCCATGGTAACCCATTACACCTTATCTACTTTCCCGCAACCTTTTTCACCTAACTTGAAGCTGACCCTGGCCCTCCACCTCATCCTACGGACCTCATCATTTGTCACCCCACCTCACCATCAGCTGGGGCATATTTATGCCCCTCCCATGGCCTTACCTATGCCACACCTTATTTTTACCCACCCCTGACCTCCCGTAATGTGACCATCAACCTTTCACACTCACTTTACCTTGTGATGTTGTTACCCCATTGTTAGCCTACCAACCATACCTTGCCTTTAGTCATGTGACCCTTATCTAAACAAACCTTGACCTTTTAACCTCTGGATGTACCAGAACCACACATATAAGTTCCTACATCTTACCTCATTGTGTGTCTCGAACCTTATCCTTTACCCTAGATATCGGGCCTTAACAACTCTTATTTGGATAACTCACGACCTTGGATGATGTAGAGTTTACAAGTCGTTTGACCCGATACCATGTTGGGATCTCTATGTGTGCGTATGTTTGTTTGACACTACCCATTACCTATTTTTACCTCCACCTACCCTACCCACACACCTACCCACCTAATCATTGATTATGTGGATATTACCATGTCCTCACTTGTTGCATTTTACAACAATGGTACCTATTTTTCTTAGCCTAATAGCCTTACTTTGCCTATGGCCATGACCTTTTCCAAACAAACCTTGACCTTATGAATGTACCGTAACCACACCGTGTTCTTGCATTTTACTTCATTGAGTGCTGGTCCGTATCCTTTACCCTGGATACCAGACCTTAACAACCCTTGTTTGGATGACCTTTACGACCCTAGCTAATGTAAATTTTTTATGTTGAGAAACCCTTATATCTCATGGAATTTTACAATGTGTGTGTATGTTTGAATTCTCTACGTAATCACCCACCCTACCTTTTACAATCACCATACCCTTGACCCTCACCTTCTTCACACCTAACCCTTTTTCTCAAACCACCCACCCATCCCTTATCTTCATCATCGGTTCCCGATTTGAGGGAGGATCACTCAAGCCCCTATCCTGGGGCACCTAAATCCACCTTCTCACCCTAAATTCACATGGGGCAAAGACCAAACTTCATTTTGGTCACACCGCCTACCAATACAGCCGCCCAACAAAAAGGGAAAAATCTAGACACCAAAATCGGGTCACACTCCCTCGGTCCCCTTTCGAATAACTAGCTTACACACATTCACCTAACCATGACCCTCTTACCCCACATTAACATTAATTGAATTATTTATAATTAAATTAATACCCATCCTCACCCCATTATTAATTTAATTACTTTAATTAAATGAATAGACACCTCACCATAGACCTATTCATAGCATATTTCGATAAATGAATAAGACTTGGTCCAAACCTAAATATCAAGGCATATTATTCCTCTAACCACCTTCCCAATCATAAAAAGGTAACATCCATTTGGATCCTCGGATAAAGGAATGAACCTGATCTAAAAGATTAAGATTAAAATAAAGACATCATCAGTAGAAAGTGGAGAGATCGATCAGATTAAGCATGATCCATCAAGGACAACATGGACACTTGGAAAGCAATGTAACATTCCCATTTTAATACTTTAGAAACAAGGATTTTTTTGGCATGATTAATGTTCTCTATTCTAAATACATAATTTAGAGCACACATCTCATAACAATCATTCTTATAATCGATAACCATATGCAATTGTAATGACTTCGGTGTACCACCGATCTATACATTCTCGTGACTCGGTGAACTACCAATCTATTCATGTGTAACATTGAGCTCGAGTATTCTACTCGAATACTTCATATTCATGGTTCCCTTACCCTATTCTTGGTTCTAAGTGATCTACCCAAGGAACCTATCTAAATAATTGTTACCAAAATTCATCAAAGATCACGATTCTTAGACTGGGTGATATAGGACAATGCAATCAATAGCTTGCGATAATTTAGCCAAAGATTTATAACATACTTGTTTGTATTAATTATTCCTTAAAGGAATAATTGTCAATCCGTAATACATCCTTCACCTAACTCTATTGTTATATAGAACGTTTTATACCGACTTACTGTCAGGTCCCCTTGACCCAAGGTTTCACTCTAGTTCAAGCTAACATCATAGTCCATGATATGAAGAGGCTCTTAAAGACTAAGGGTAAGTTGGCATACTTGGATCAACTAAATTTAACCCCATGTGTCAAGGTACCCCGAGTCTCAAAGGGCTTCCTCATTACTTGATTATGGTGCTAACTAGTCCCAGATAGAAATCTTGATCAAGTTCCGTGTGTAAATCTTAATGATCAATGCGAGAGGGTGTTGCCACACGTCATCGCATTTTGTATCCTTGAGAAGATCCTAATCTTCTCAAACATACAACCTCGCAGCTTGACGTGTGTCAACATCCTATGAAATATCCTTGAAAATATGTACATACCTCCAAGAATTTACTTACGTTAAGTTATATTATGGTTACATAAATACATATTTAGGTAGCCTTCCCTAACCCCGAGTCCAACACTCTTTAAGTTACCATTTTGTAATTAGCATTCAGCTTTACAAAAGGGTCTTAATTAACTTAAGATTTCTTCTTGGTTGTCGGTTAAGACCTAACAAACTTTTATCTCAAAAAAGGAAAACAACAATCTAAGTTTCACTATTTTAAAATAACTTATCCAACGAAGGAAATATATCAACCTAATAGGCTGAGACATATCAAACTTAATACTATTAAGTCTTAGTTATTTATAACCATATATTCCTTTTATAATTTGTGTATTACAAGAGGGAAAGTCCTCCTCTTCTTATACTTAAATTTTAGGGCATAACCCACTCTCAATGTTCCTTTAAATGCAGTGATCTTATTTACAGTTTTTAATCACAATCATAAGTTATAATGAATCACTAATTAAGAATGTAGTATTCAGCCATATAATTAGCTATGGCTTACTTAAGAAATTCATCTATAATCCATTGTATAAAACAATAAGAATGCACACTCATTCATATAGATAATAAGAATATCATCCCAACCAGATAAGTTACACATTCTACATAGGTAATTTCTCACTATTTCATTCATTTCCAAACCCATACAATTACAACTTATGCACTTTGGGCATACTTTAAAACAATAGCCTTCAACAAAAGAGGTAACTTTTCTTTTCACAATACAGTTTAGAAATCAAATCAGAATTATTCATAAAAACCAATTTAGAACAATAATGCATCATATCAAATTTTGTCTTCCTTTACCACTTACGAAGACCATCTACAAAAATTGCTAGACGGGTCGGTTCAATGAATTGTGCATGATAATCACTAATCCTTAAAACAATTGCATTCCACTAATTGTTTCAATTAAACAACCCTATTATGAGGACATCAATTACTTCATACTTTCTAACTTGAAGTGAAGTCAATATAAAGAGTCCTAGTACACTGTTAAAACATAATGGATAGAAGGAATATTCTATTTTAACTTGTCCTATAATTAAAAGTATAATTGATTCTAACAATTACCTTCACAATCCCAAATCATGATACACTCTAAGTTTTCTTCCTACAAATTATAATACAACTTCATATCATAACTTAAGTTATAAATGTAATTTCAACTTAATCTATTTCGATGATTCATCTCATTTCTTGCAAGAAAGTAAGAAGGAACATCTTGTTTATTATGCACCTAATCATCCAAAAAATATGAAACAATGCATATCATGATTTGATCACCTTTATTTAACACTAAACCACTTGAAGTATTCATCCCAACAGTTCATACAAAATTAATTTAAACAAAGGAATGGGTTACTACCACTTGCAAGTTCACTGCGCAATCTATTCTTTATCTTATTATACTTGATTTTCAATCTATGACAAGTATGCAAGGCAATAAATACTGAATTACTTTGCAAAGAAAATAACAAATAGTAATTTTTAAACAAGATCTTAACATTGTTGTAAAATGAAAGGAGTCTTCCAGATTAGGATCCCTAATCCTAATGTTTCTTTCATCTTAATGTAATAATCTGCCATCCCATAACTTTACTGATTGAGTTCCTTAAATAATTCTAAGAAAGAGTATATTAACATTCAAGAAGAGATCAATATAACTTTCTTTCTTTTAAAGCCCCTTTCCAATCTTCCTTTTCAACTTAGAGATAAAAATAGAGATGACCAAACACTATTGTAACCAAATTTTAGAACTAAATCCAATTACCAAGAAATAATAACCTTTTAATAAATCTAATCAAGGAAGAAGAATTTGTTTCTAGCACTTAATTACATTCAACAGTTCGTTCAAGTAGAGTCACCATATAGAATTACCCTTAGATCCCTATAGGATCTACCACTATACATCCAATGAAACCAATATCAACATTTAACATAAAACATTACAACCTATCAAACTCGATATAAACCCGATCTAAAGGAAACATGATACTTTCCTTCATATGCTCAAACCATTCGAGATTAAAATCAAGTTAGGTTAAATTAAAATTTTCCTTTGATTACATAGTAATCCAATACCAATCTAGCTGGACCGATTCATCATCCGGTGCCATTTCATTATAATACACTAAACAAGATTGAATATTCAATATTTATTAACGTATTCAAATCCTATTTTCAAAAACAGCCAAGGTTAAAATGTTCAAACCATTATAATAAATACATAATAACAGTCAAATTAAAAATAGGTCTTCCATATGCTTCAACCTATATCAACTCTAATGTCAATTTCTAATTATGTTTAAAAACCTAGAATTGATAAACACAATTTCTTATTACCACTTTTCTAAGCTCAACCAAGAATTCGCAAGAAGAACATGAAATCCATTCAACGACTAATCTTTTAGTATAAAATCATATTTCTAGCATTCATGGTTACCTTAAAAATAAACAACTAAACCATGAATCAGTATTACTCGCAGTACACTGTGAATTTAAAAAGTAATCAACCCCTTCACAAGAGAAGATACTGATTTAAATAATTCAATAATTCCAAAACACACAACCCGTAATAAAGTCAAGTTTTGAGTATACCAACAACCCGTCCAAAAATAATTTATCAGTTTCTTTGAACATGAACTTGTTACAGTCAGAGTTTCTCATGGTGAAGCAAACAATCTATTACTCCATTCATCGCTGAAGCATTAAGAGATTACCATAGCATTAAAAACATGTAGTATTTTAAAATGTTTCCTTTCATGGAACAAGTTTTTAATCTAATAAATCAGTCAGATAAGAGCTTACAACAGTTGTTAGTTGTTTACCCAAATGGGTATGAAGACACAATTGTTCACAAAAACCCATGTCAACGAATACAACCAAGTCATTAACAACAAGAAGGATCTTAAGAAATTGAACACATTCACCAATTTCATCACCAAAAATAAACCTTATAGAGTCTGGTACAATTTACTTAGTTACAAATACACAGCGAAGAAAGGTAATGCAACAGTTCCAATAAGATAAAGAACTCCATGTTTAATTCACATCAAAGGAACATAAGAATAATGAAAACAAGTTTCCTTCAGAACCCAAAATTTCCATGTTCAACCCAGAACCCAAGTTTACACAAAACCCTCAAATCATTGTTACCAGTCAAGAAAAAATGCACATATATCATCAGAACACAGTTCTTTTAATAAAAACATTTAAAGGAAAGTAAGATTTTAATAGTTAGGACCTATCATGCCTGATAGTGTCACTTAAAAGTTGAAGAAGACCTCTGGATGAGCTCGCCCTTTCTCTTCTTTTCCACAAAAGATTAAACAAAAAAATATTTCTTCCTCCATGCCTTATATATTCTCCACAACACATAAGTAAATTTGAAACTTTCAAAATTTTCATGTAGCGAAGAAGAGTAAACTGTTGGTTCAAAAACCGGTGCTCATGCAGAGTGAAAATGGAAAGCATAAAAGAAGAAACAACCAAGCAATATTCCCTTTGCATGTCTCTCTAAGTGGTCCGAGCTCGAGGACCCATGTAATTTAATTGCATTAAATTCATTTCTCCCACCTGTTTTCCATTTCCACCGCTCGCCAAAGTTGTAAGCTCCACATTAATGTAAACAAGAGTTTTCATTTTTTTAGAGATGTTGCCACGTAAGCCCCCACTTACCAAATTAACCTCCACTAACCTTGGTAGTACTCCCTATCCTCTCATCCTTATCCTTACCTTAAATTCCATAGAAACCACCACCCAAAACTTGCGACCCCTTAGGTTCCTTTTCATAGCACTAGTTTAGGATAGGTTAGTGACTTAGGTTAGATCATAGGTAAATTTAATATTAACACCTTAGGATATAACATTAGTCACCCACCTTAGTATTAAATTTATATAACCCTTAGGAATATCAAGTACATAGTTTAGGACTAGGTTAGATTAACTAACCTTTGCAACAATAGGTTATAGTTTAGATTTAAAAACTAATAACCTTTTAGATTCTAGCTTAGGTCTACTTTGATAGGCTAAAATCATCATTCAGAATTCAAACAGAATACAACGTTCCCAGATCAAATTCTATATTTACATCAAGTAAAAATAGATTTATATGGGAAAATCACATATCTTACCTAGCTTAAGGTATAGGTTCTTTCCGATGCCAAAATGACTGAAACCAAATTTCAATTGCAATGACCTACCAGGATTAATTTCTGAATCCAACAAAACTTCCGCTATGGAAATATTTTCATATGAAGGAGGTTTTAAAAGAACTTATACTTTCTAAGTTTAGTCAGACTTAATAATTCATGAAATGTCAATACATAATTGTTCATCCCGAAAATAATTTAAACATTCCTTGGATCAATGCAATTGATCTAAGGATGAGTCATAGAGATAGATAAGTCTATAATCTCCCGTAAATTAGATTACACTCATATGCGAGGAATGAAATAAAAAGAATCCAATCATATTCCAGCTTCAATCAAAGATCTTAAGAGCAGAAAAGACATGATCAAATCAAGCATGACTTTCAAACCAAATGAACATATCCTCATATGGGAAAATCACATATCAACACTTGAATGCAAAGGAGAAAGTAACAACATATCGGGGTGTTACATACTTCCTTCCTAAAATAATCATTGTCCCAATGATTAAAACTTTTATTTACCTTATGGTCAGAAATTCTTTCACTTACTTATCAAATAAACTATTTTAAAATTTATATAGTTCCAAAATCAAGTATTATGTTACTATTTATTCAACCTGAATAAATGTTTTCCCCAAAACTGGCTTAATTAATGTCATGTAAAAGATAAAATCACAATTTTTTTATTAGTCCAAAGATTCAGTTCTATTCAAAAAGAAAGGGAAAAGTAGTTCTCATATCTTCCAGATTTTCCCAAGTTGCACTTTCTTCGTTAAACTAGTCCACTGGACCTTACATTGTCATATTTCATGATTTCTCAAGTGCAATTGGAGAGTTTCCAACACTCGAGTGGGTTTAACCACCATTATTCCTGGTCTTGGACCTACAAGGAATTCCAATTTAACACATGTGACAAATCTGAAATGTATTTCTTAAGCAAATAAATATGGAAAACATCATGCATTCATGACAAAGTAGGTGGTAATGCTAATTAATAAGCTACGAGATTGATTACTTCAACAATTTCGAAAGGTCCCACAAAAACAAGGTGATAACTTGGAAACCTTGCCAAACAAGGTGATAACTTGGCAACCTTGCCAAAATTTATAGAACTCTTTCTTGGTTTAACACGAAGAAAAACTTTTTCACCAAGTTCAAATTTCCGATCAACCCACTTTTAATCAAAGCATAACTCTTTTGCTTATCTACTTTGCTTTTTCAAGCATTCACAAATCATTTTAACTTGCTATTCCATTTCCATAAGGATTTTAGGCCCAATTACCTCTCTATCCTCAATGTTATCCCAACTAACAGGGGTTCTACATTTTCTTCCATAAAGTTCCTCGAAAGGTGCCATCTTAAGAGAAGCGTGATATGTATTGTTGTATGAAAATTCAACTAATGGGAGAAACTCTTCCCATTTATACTGTTGATCCATGTAATACATCCATAACATATCTTCTAACACTTGATTTACTCTTTTCAATCGAGTCATGTCTGCTTTCCTGGATGATACGCAGAACTAAAGTTTAATTTAGTTCCAAGAGCTGCATTAAGTGTTTGCCAAAATCTTGACGTCATTCTAGGATCCCTATCTGATATAATCAATTTAGGTACTCCATGTAATCTGAAAATTTCATGTACAAATATTTTAGCTAAAATAGGAGAATCATCCTTTAGATTTCCAGCAATAAAATGAGCTACTTTTGTTAGTTTATCAACAACTACTAAAATAACATCATGTTTATTTCTTGACATAGGCAGCCCTTGTAAAAAATCCATACTTATTACTTTCCATTTATACTGCGGTATGCTATGGGGATATAATAAACCATCCGGGTGCATATGTTCTCGCTTCCACCTATTGACATTCAAGATAATGAGTCACAAAATTAACAACATCCTTTTTCATTCCTTTCCAAAAATATTGTTGTTTTATATCAGCAAGCATTTTAGTAATACCTGTGTCCCGAAAAGGGTGAATTATGAAATTCAGCTAACAATTTCTTTCTCAAATCATTAAGAAAAGGTACGTATACTCTATTTCCATAATGTAAGATTCCTTCATTGTCGAAATGAAAACCTTTATACCTTTCATATTTTGGATTTGTAGCAAGCACTATTTTCACTTGCTGAAAGTATAAATCAGATTCTAATGCACTTTTCACTTCATTTTTAAACCGAGTTCTTAATGTTATAAGAGCAAAATGTGCTTCCTACGACTTAGAGCATCTATTACTTTATTCTCTTTTCCTTTGATGTAACTTATATCAAAAGCATATTGAGACAAAACTTTAACCACCTTCACCGTATTGCATTCGATTAGGCTAACTGAAAATGTATTTCAGCCCAAGATGATCAATTTTCAACTCAAAAGGTTTACCAAGTAAATAATGCCTCCAAACATGAAGTGCATGTACTATGGCAGGAAGCTCTAAATCATGTGGAGCATAATTCAACTCATGTAACTTAAGTTTTCTACTTTCATACGCTATGACATGATCATTTTGTGAAAAATACCTCCAAGGCCTTCCCTGATGCATCCATTACAATAGTAAAGTCTCCATTAGGGTCAAGTACAACTAAAATAGGTGCTGAAGTCAACTGAGTTTTCAAATTTATAAAAGTAGATTCACATTTATCATTCCAAACAAATTTCTTATCCTTTTTCTGTAATGAAGTTATCGGTGCAACCACTTTAGAAAAATCTTTAACAAATTTTCTATAATAACTAAGTAGGGCCCATGAAGCTTCTTACTTCATGTACATTCTTTTGCGCAGATACTCGGTTATAGCCAATATTTTAGAAGGATCTATAGCAATTCCTTCTTTACTTATAACATGACCCAAATAATGAACTTCGGTATCAAAGAAAGAACATTTGGATAACTTACCATATAACCTTCTCTTTCTCAGAATTTCCAAGACTACTTTCAAATGCTCATTATGCTTCTCGACACTTTTAGAATATAAGAGAATGTTGTCCAAGAATACAAGCACAAACTTGTCGAAGTATTCTTGAAAGATATTATTCATTAAGTTCATAACGCGTTACGGTGCATTAGTTAATCCAAAATTTCCATAACTTGTCCGAAAGTTGTTTTATGAATATCTTCATCTTTAATTCTTAATTGATGATATCCAGATCAAAGATCTATCTTGGAATATACCAATGCTCCACTCATCTGATCAAATAAATCATCAATTCTAGGAAGTGGATATCTATTTTTGATCAAGTTGCTTTGTTTAACATCTGATAATTGATACACAATCTAGTGTTCTATCTTTCTTTTTCACAAATATCACTTTGGTGCTCCCCAAGGTGAAACACTTGGTATAATCAAGCCTTTAGACAAAAGTTCTTACAACTGAGCCTTAAGCTCAACTAACTCTATGGTATTCATTTGATAAGGTGCTTTAGAAATAGGCTCCGTTCGATTTGATTTCAATGGTGAAGTCAAATTCCCTTTTAGGGTGGTAAACCCGTAACTCTTCTAGAAATACATCACTAAAATTCTCGTAACAACAATGGTAACGCGTTCCATGCAAACGTTGTTTTCTTCTATAGATTCAGATATTTTTACCACATACAAGGTACAACCTTTATTTTTGGCCTTTTAAGTTGCATAGCCAAAAATTTCTAACTGAAATTTCTTGTTTTACGCCTTAAATCTCTATTGTCTTCTCTAGATCATCCAAACAAGTAATATTTTTTTCAAAACAATCCACTTTCACTTTATGCACAGCTAACCAATTAACATCGATGACAATGTCATAAGATCCCAAAGGTGCAACATAGAGATTAACTTCAATGGTAAAGTTAGGTAAGTCAAGGACAGCCCCAAATAGACACATACTAACTGTTTGAACAAAATTATTACCATAATGTACAATCCATGATTTATCCATTTTTCCATCTTTTCTTTTAAGTTTCAAGTGAGTTTACTAGAAATAAAACATTCAGGTAGCTCCCGTATCAAAAATAACAGCTTCAAGTATGCCAAATAACTAACTAGGAATTTTAATAGGTGTAACTTTCTTTTCAGCTTGCTTGTCATCTGCTCTTACAGTAGCATGTATCTTATGTCTGATTATGATCATCCTTTTTCAAAGGACATTGATTTGCGTAATGATCTTTGCCACAATTATAGTAGTCGGTCCCTTTTTATGCTCGACTTATTTCCAACCCTAAAATTATCATGTTGACCTCCATAGGACTTCTCCATTAGTATTAATCTTGGAAAAATTATTCCTTGCATTTCAAAGACGCTTGTTCGCCGTTGTTTTCTTATTATTATCGATTGAAAACTTATTTTTGTTACCAAACTTTTTCCATGGCCCCTTCTTGGGTACAAGAGAAACTGAAGAAGAGTTTGGAATTTTCTTCCACACTTCCTCTTTATGAACAGAAATAGCTTTTAATTTTTGTTCCTTCCTTATGGCTTTTTCAACAACCCCTTCTATAGTGGTTGGAATGTAAACATCAACCTCTCCTTCAATCATGGGATTCAATCCCATGATGAATTTTCGTATTCTAAACTTCTAGTCAGTTTGATACTATGGTACATACTTGAGAAGTTTCGTAAACCACTCCCAATACTCAGTTACAGTTAGCTTTCCTTGAGCTAAGTTCTGAAATTATGTCATTTTCTGATCATAATACAATTGTGGAAGCCAAGGTTGCCTAAAATTACCTTTAAATTGATCCCAAGTGATGTCAGTTTCATCAATATTTAGCTCAGCCTTATGGTTGTCCCACCATGAAGATGCTTCATGGGAAAGCTGATATGCTCCTCAAATAGATTTGGTTTCCTCCGAGAAGTTTCTTATTGCAAAGTATTTCTCCATTTTGCTTTGAGCCAATTCTCAGCTACATCTCCTAATGTGGTGCCATCAAATTTAGGTGGACTTATCCTTTTATATCATTAGTGAGTTCCACTTTGCCAACCTATCCTTTTTCTTTTCTAGTTGGGCGGGTACATTTCCATTGTTATTACCAACACCTATATCGGGTTTTCCTCGGAGGTGGCTGATTGTTATTACCAGCCTTCTTCTTCCTCCTCATTTCCCATCACTTGTTGTTCAAATACAGCCAAACAATCTCTTGTGTCCAACAGGGGTAAAGCAAGGATCTCATCAAGTTTTTGGGTTATTTCTGCTCCTTCCTCGGGTGGAGCATTATTCACAATGTTTCCCCATACTCTAACCATTTTTGTTATAAGAAAATTCAATTTTTTATCAAATTATGGACACAATAGGTCCAACAACTATGCACCTTCACTTTCGATACCAAGATGTAACATTCCCATTTTAATACTTTAGAAACAAGGAATTTTTTTGTGTGTGATTAATGTTCTTTGTTCTAAATACAAAATTTAGAGCACACATCTCATAACAATTATTCTTATAACATATAACCATATGCAATCAGTAATGACTCGGTGTACCACCGATCTATTCATTCCATGACTCGGTGAACTACCAATCTATTCATGTGTAAAATTGAGCTTAGAATATTCTATCGAATACTTCATATTCATGGTTCCCTTACCCTATTTTGGGTTCGAGTGATCTTCCCAAGGAACCTATCTCGAATAATAGTTACCAATATTCATCAAAGATCACGATCCTTAGACTAGGTGATGTAGGACAACGTAATCAACAACTTGCGATACTTTGGCCAAATATTTATAACATACTATTTGTATTAATTATTCCTTGATGACATACTCATCAATCTGGAATACATCCTTCACCCCACTCTATTTTTATATAGAACATCTTATACTAACTTCTGTCTGTCCCCCTTGACCCAAGGTTTCACTCTAGTTCGGGTTAACATCATAGTCCATGATATGAAGAGGCTCTTAAAGACTACGGGTAAGTTGGCATACTAGGTCAACCAAAGTTAACCCCATGTGTTAAGGTACCCTGAGTCTCAAAGGGCTTCCTCATAACCTGATTATGGTGCTAACTAGGTCCCAAATAGAAATCTTGATCAAGTTCCAAGTGCGTAAATCTTAACGATCAATGTAGAAGGGTGTTGCCACATGTCATCTACATTGTTGTATCCTTGAGAAGATCCTAATCTTCTCAAAGGTACAACCTTGCAGTTGATGTGTGTCAACATCCTACAGAACTACCTCAAAAATATGTACATACCTCCAAGAATTTACTTACATTAAGTTATATTTTGGTTACAGAACTACATATTTTGGCAGCCTTCCCTAACCCCGAGTCCAACACTCTTTAAGTTACCTTTTTGTAATTAGGGTTTAGCTTTACAAAAGGGTCTTAATTAAATTAATATTGCTTCCTGGTTGTCGGTTGAGACCTAACAACCTTTTATCCAAAAAAGGACAACAACAATCTAAGTTCTGCTATTTTAAAATAACTTATCCAATGAAGGAAATGTATCAACCTAATAGGCTGAGACATATCAAACTTAATACTGTTAAGTCTTAGTGATTTATAACCATATATTCCTTTTATAATTTGTGCATTACAAGATGGGAAAGTCCTCCTCTTCATATAGTTACATTTTAGGGCATAACCCACTCTCAATGTTCCTTTAAATGAAGTTATCTTATTTACAATTTTTAATCACAATCATAAGTTATAATGAATCACTAATTAAAAATGTAGTATTCAGCCATATAATTAGCTATGGCTTACTTAAAAAATTCATCTATATTCCATTGTATAAAACAATATGAATGAACACTCATTCATATAGATAATAAGAAGATCATCCCAACCGGATAAGTTACACATTCTACATCGGTAATTTCTCACTATTTCATTCATTTCCAAACCCATACAATTACAACTTATGCACTTCGGGCATACTTTAAAACAATAGCCTTCAATAAAAGAGGTAACTTTTCTTTTCACAATAGAGTTTAGAAATCAAATCAGAATTATTCATAAGAACCAATTTAGAACAATCAATGCATCATATCAGATTTTTTCTTCCTTTACCACTTACGAAGACCATCTGCAAAATTACTAAGACGGGTCGATTCAATGAACCGAGCATGATAAGCACTAATCCTTAAAATAATTGCATTCCACTAATTGTTTCAATTAAACAACCTGTTATGAGGACATCAATTACTTCATACTTTCTAACTTAAAGTGAAGTCAATATAAAGAGTCTAGTACACTCGTTAAAATAGAATGGACGAAGGAATATTCTATTTTAACTTGTGCTATAATCAAAAGTATAATTGATTCTAATAATTAGCTTCACAATCCCAAATCATGATACACTCGAGTTTTCTTCCTACAAATTATAATACAACTTCATATCATAACTTAAGTTATAAATGTAATTTCAACTTAATCTATTTCGATGATTCATCTCATTTCTTGCAAGAAAGTAAGAAGGAACATCTTGTTTATTATGCACCTAATCATCCAAAAATATGAAACAATGCATATCATGATTTGATCACCTTTATTTAACACTAAACCACTTGAAGTATTCATCCCAACAGTTCATACAAAATTAATTTAAACGAAGGAATGGGTTACTACCACTTGCAAGTTCACCCGCCAATCTATTCTTTATCTTATTATACTTGATTTTCAATCTATGACAAGTATGCAAGGCAATAAATACTGAATTACTTTGCAAAGAAAATAACAAATAGTAAGTTTTAAAAAAGATCTTAACATTGTTGTAAAATGAAAGGAGTCTTCCGATTAGGATCCCTAATCCTAATGTTTCTTTCATCTTAATGTAATAATCTACCATCGCATAACTTTACTTGATTGAGTTCCTTAAATAATTCTAAGAAAGAGTATATTAACATTCAAGAAGAGATCAATATAACTTTCTTTCTTTTAAAGCTCCTTTCCAATCTTCCTTTTCAACTCGGATATAAAATAGAGATGACCAAACACTATTGTAACCGAGTTTTAGAACTAAATCCAATTACTTTAGATGCATGGGTACAAATGAGGATACCTCCATTGCAGCCATCTTTGTATTTATTGTTCATGGATAACTAAAATAAGGCCACTCCCATAAAAATTTTAAAATATGCATCTATTACCATACAGGAGCCAAGTTCATTGGAGATTTTGAGGTTTTAAGCGCTGGAAGAGATAGATAGTTCCCAACTCTACTTGGGTGTCCTTGGTACTATGCAAATAATGTCAATCTTTGGTTCAACAAGGGTTATATAAGAGTTTAAAATAAGGAGGAAAGAGTTATTATCCCTTTAATAGATGGAAAATATGTGCCCTATGTTGATCCTTTGACTAAGGAATACTTGAATAGGATTTATGTATGCGTCATTTAGGACCCGAGGTGATTGAGCCATCTAAAGAAGGAATTATTTAGTGGGAAGATTCACAAATCAAGAGCAATACTACAAGTGTTTCTTTTGATAATTAGGCTCATAGCAGCTTATGATTTAGTAGGGCGTGAAGTAAAGATTATTGTTATCCAAAATGTGCCCCCTGCTCATTTTGTGGCTAACTCCTTTCATTCATCCCTCTCTTGTGCCTCAGTCATAATTTTTATGCTTTTTAGGCACTCAAAACTTTCTAGAAATGGTGCCATTAGATAGATCTTTTCTCGATTTCCATAAAGGTAAAGTTTTCCTCCTAACTCCATGTATTTTTGAAGTTATGGCACTGACAAAGTTTTTGTGGAAAATTTTCCCTGAAAGGCCTGCACCAATGAAATGACGCCACGTGTCCAAGGAAGTGGCGAGGTCGAGGTAGACTTGGATTTTTACCAAGTGTTTGGAAAAGTTTTTCAAAAGGAATATTTTCCCCACAGGCATGCCGTGAGTCAAATGATGCCACGTGTCCAAGGGGAAAAATTGAAAAATCGACTAAGTGTTGGTGCCATGGAAAATTTAAAAAAGAAGGCCCGCGCCCAATCATGTTGCGCCACGTGTCCGCGATGGGTCAGAATTTTGGAGTATGGAGGTGGAGTTAAAATTTTGGCAAAGTGTTGGGAAAAAGGAAAAGGAAAATTATTGGCCCATAGTCCCACCGACCAGTCAGAGCCCACCACGTGTCCATGGGCACGTGGGCAAGCGGAGCGTGGGAGGAGATTGGAAATTTTTCCCAAAAGGGATTGCACAAAAGGAAAAATGTATTCCCAAGGCTCGGCGAATCACATTTTTCCACGTGTCTCGGAATGGTGAAAGGCGGGAAGAATTTAGGAAATTTTCCCAAAGGAAAAGGAAGGAAATTTCAAAGGAAAAATCCCCCCCAAGCGCGAGCCAATGGAATTGTGCCACATGTCAGGTGGCGGCAAAAACTCAAGACAAGCCCACAAGGAAAATTTGAAGGGTAAAATCCATAGTGAATATTGGTTTGCCACGTGCCTGGGTCAAAATATGGATCAAACAGTGATGGAAAATTTAAAAGGAGAGGCCCGCGTCCAATCAGCACGTGCCACGTGTCCTCAGATCATCGGCCCGATGGGGATTTTTTGGAAAATTTTCCAAAGGGAAAAATGATGGAAAATGAAGCATTCGATGCCCACGACCAATTAGAGCATGCCACATGGCACCCAGAATGGCTGAGCATGGGGAATTTTTGGAAATTTTTTCCAAATGACCAAATAGTGGAAAATTTAAAAAAGTTGCCCACCAATCCGATTTGGCTCTGTTTTTCCCTAAAATTTCAAATGGCCATATATTTCGATCCATAGCTTGGTTTTTCACATTCTTTATATCAATGGAAAGATGGTTAAATTATCTACAAGATTCTAGGGTCATTTTTGCATTTTAATGGAGTTTGGAGAGAGAAAATTTAAAAATGCCTCTGGCACATGGTCATGGACAAAAATGACAATTCAACCACCATTTTTAATGAAGAATGGCTCGCATTCTCTCCCAAAGCATGGTGAAAAATGTTAGGGGATGGGCCTGTAAGGATGCCCATGTTGTTTTGATTGTGTTTTGGTTAGTGGTTGAATCTCTCCCATGTTTTCCCATGTTTCTCTCTCCTGGGGTCATGGCTTGCACTGTAAAAGCTAGAATGAGTTCATTTTTGAAAAGGAGACACTTTTTCAGCTCTACAACTTCCCTTTTTCTTCCCTTTTGGTAGAATTTGTGGAAATTTTTACCTTTCCATGTAATACAGCACCCTTTTTTCCTTTTGATCACTGTAATGCATTGTATTGGATCTGAAATGTTAATATATGCTCTGTGATTAAAATCCCTCAATTCTTTCATATATTTACCATTGTTTTCCTGATCTTTCATTACATTTTGAGCAATTTGTGCATGTTTTGTGCTATTTTTCTTATGGATTGTGTATGTATTGTAGTATTAGGTGTCTGAAACTCCTTTTATGCATCACCTCATTAGCATTTGCTTCATTTTCTTGCATTCCCTATCTTTGTCCACTTTGAATTTAGGGTAGGAACTAGGAATTCAAACCTCTGCAACTTATAAGTGATATATCTGATCAAAGGAGTTGAGGAAACAACCTCTAATCTAGATATTCCTCTCCCATTTCTACAATTCCCACACTTGGGGAGAGGATTCAATGTTGTGCAATCACACTAGATGTCCAAGATGTCAAACTAGAAGTCTGATCAACATCTAGGGGTGCTGCTGATTTGCAACAATAGTTTTGGCACACTCGGTGGGACCTTAGAGGTCTTCATCTTCATTGCAACAAATTGATGTGCATTTTTTGCAAGTTTCCAAGTTTAAAGAGCCCTAAATTACACATCTGGCGACTCCAAGGAAGAAGAATCAACTGGTTTTAGTAGTGCAGACCTGAACACTCATGAGAAGAATCACTACAAGGTCAAGAGTTGGAGAAGAAGAGGTGTTGTTTGAGTATCTCTAGTTATCTCCAAGAATAAGGTAAAGAGGGAGGATAATTCAAAGGCCTCCATCTCCACCAAACAGAACTCTATCAACTCCTCCACCTGGTAGGCCTTTCATTCAATCAACCAGGTTCTAAGGCAAATCGAATGGCACAAAACAACCCCTATGTTAATTTCACTGACAACAGCCCACTTGCTCTCAATGCACAAAATCCAATCTAGTTGTAGCATTGAAGAACATCCCATACTTTACTTGGAGAAAATCATACCACTCCCGGTGATCATGTTAAGGATATTGTTAATATTTGTGCAATCCATGAGATCAACGAGATGCAAGTGTTCATTTGTCAAACTGTTGGCATCCTCATTCAAAGGGAAAGCTTTACAATGGTTCAAGAGTCTTGCCTCAGGTTCTATCCAAAATTGGAACCAGCTATGTATATCCCTCCATGAGCAGTTTGGAGAAAAGGGAGATAACTTGTCCCTTTTGGAATAGCTGACAACCATCAAGAGAGCTCCCAATGAGTAGTTGACTGACTTCAACTTCAGGTTTCAAATGACTTGGGAGAGAATTCTAGTGGCAGTAAGGCCAACAACAGAAGGTGCTTTTCTATATTACCTTAAAGCTTTAAATTTTGATATTTCTATGTTAATTCAGTCCATGGGAGGCACAACTATCCCTGTTGCTTATAGCATTTCCATTAGAGCTGAAAATTGTTTGATTCAAGCTAGCAAGCTAGCTCCTAGGCCTCCAATGCCATTGTTTCCAAGTTTAGAGAGCCCAAGTACTAGCCAAGTGCCTAATTTAGCTCCTATTCCCACTCCTAGAAATTAGAATTCAAGTGAAGCTTCTACTTCATCTCCTAATGCCTTAAATGAACTTTAAGAAGTCATGAAGCAATTGCAAAATCTAGGCAATGAGCTGGTTACACTCAAGAGGCAGCAAGCCCAAGGTTTTAGACCTCCTTTCTAGCCTCAAGCTCAGCCTAACAGGCAACCATACCAGCCTCAAAGACCACCCAATCTAGCTACAAACTTAAATCAAGCAAGACCTCCTGCCAACAGACCATTTCAACCCTTTAATCCCAATGCTATATTCGCCTCTAAGGCATTAGTGCCGATGAAAAACAACATAGTTCAAGAGTATGATTGGTGTTTCCCATGCAATGAACCTCACAACTAGTCTATGTGCTTCAATGGTTCCTTAAATAAAGCATTAATGGTGAATAAAAATGGTGTGGAGGGTGAAAGTAGTCAAGGAAATAACCAACAACAAGAAACATTCCAACAGCAATCAACTCCAAATGATACTACACTTGTAAACTGGCGGGAAGAGGGATTTTGTGGAATGAACCAAATAGTTTCCCAAAGTGTTACAGCCAACACAAGGTCAAAAGGAGGAATTTGGGTGAAGAACAGCCATTGGCTCTAAATAATCCACAACCCCTACTATTCCATAAATTATTGGCAAACAAAATTCAGTTCCAAACACATAAGGGATGCCTAAGACAGCTCCTAGACCAGCTCAAATGCCAATTGTTACTCCCATATGGAAGGAATGAATGTGAAAGCAAAGGGACATAAAGAGATGCTTCATCTCCATTCAACATCATTGATCAGATGAAGAAGACAAATGTAAACATATCAATGTGGGAATCACTATCTATCCGAGGCCAAAGAGATTTGCTACAAGTTGCCATGAAGGACTAGTCAACTTCAAACCAAGTAATTCTAAATGCAAGAAAAGGTGCTCACAAATGCTGCCCAACCTAAAGGGAATCATGGAGGATAGAAAGGTAAAATGCTGAAGCCCCCTCCATTCTATGTTTCATTGATCATTGGAGACCAATTAGTACACAATTGCATGATTAATTCCAGGGAAAGTAGTTCAGTAATGCCCAAGCAAATAGCTAATCAGCTAGGGATTCAATATGAAGTCATATCCAAAGGGGTAGTGCAATTGGATGGGACAACAGTAACAACAGTTGGAGTGATTAAAAACTTGATTCTTACTTTGCATGCATGCCCCAACATTGTTATTTTGCGAGATGTCTCAGTAATAGACCTTCCACCACTCTTTGCCCTATGTTTTTCAAGGGATTTCATAGCCAATATTGGAGGCTACTTATCTGCTGATTGGTCACACATGTTTTTAGAACAAGATATGGAACCAAGGCCACAATCAGATTTGAACCTATTGCAAACTTTCACATTGAGCCTTACACTCCAATTCGAGATCAACACCAATTGTTCGGTGTTTGATCAAGAGGATTATCTAAGCACTAATGAAACCGACACCAAGGTTGGAAGCATCCCGCATCTAACTCTTGATGAATGGGCAAGCAAGGTGCATGCTTTTGATCCTTACAAAGAAATAGAAGAATCGAGCTAGGAGTCTATTACATGCATGAAGAAAATCAGCTTATTCCCAACATCACCAAGCCAAACCACAAGGATGAAAATGAGGTATGGCGGTTGTTTTTTGATGGATCAAGGAGTAGACAAGGTGCGGAGGGGAGCTATGTTGGTTTCCCCTCAAGGAGTTAAGTATTCTTTAGCTTTTATATTTCAGTTTGCATGCTCTAACAACACTTTGTTGAATATGAAGCCTTGGTACAAGGATTACATTGGTCAATCAAGAGAGGAATAGATAACTTGTAAGTCTTTGGTGACAGTGAGTTGATTTTCAACCAAGTTAAGGGGAATCATGTTGTCAAGAATGATATACTTGAAGTACTACAAGAACAGGTGTGGGACCTCATTGAAGATTTTGAGGGATTTGGCATAAAATCCATTCCTAGAAAAGAGACCCAAGCTGCCAACAGCTTGTAGCGATTGGGGAAGCCTTTGACGTTGTTGAAAGCATTCAAAAAGACAAGGTGCAGCCAAACATCCATGTGATTATAAGGCCCCGAGTGTCGAACACAATGTAAGTTGGTAAGTGTTTGAAAATTATCAACAGATCATCCATTTCTTGCAAGAAGAGGTTGATTTCTCGGCTAAAAATCGGGAAAAGTTGGAGCAAGAGTATGGTGACCAAGTGGTACAATTGAGAACCAACAAAATACCAAAGGGAATTATTACTTTGGAGTCCAATTTCAATCCTAATGATCAGTTTAGGAAGGAGAAGGCCAACATTCAAGTCAAGGGGGAAGATTCAGTGTCCATCTTGGTAGAAGAAGGAAAATCACTCGAGTTGGTAAAGTGACAATCGAGCAAGAAAGGTATGAGTTCATACAACTTTGTCAAGAATATCCTGATGTGTTTTCTGGAGCTATGAAGATTTGAAAGGTTTCAATCCCAAGTTAGCTCAACACACCATTGAATTGGACCCAAGTACTAAACCCATCAGGCAAAAACAAAGGCCAGTCAATCCACACATGGAGCCTCTCATGAGAAAGGAATTAAATAAGTTGATAGAATCAAGAATCATATTCCCTATCAAGCATTCTAGTTGGGTAGCCAACTTGGTTCCAGTGAGAAAGAAGAGTGGGGAAATCAGATTGTGTGTTGACTTCAGAGATTTGAATAGAGCATCTCTCAAGGATCATTACCCACTTCCTTCCATGGAGCAGATTTTGCAAGTTGTTGTTGGCTCTGAGAGGTTTTCATTACTTGATGGCTATTCGAGGTACAATCAGATTATGGTGAAAGAAGAGGATCAGTTCAAGATAGCCTTTACAACTAGATGGGGAACTTATGCATACAAGAAAATTCCATTTGGGCTGTCCAACGCTCGAGCTAGTTTCCCAAGGGCAATGGACATGGTGTTCAAGGATTTGATTAACAACATGGTGCTGATATATCTTGATGATATCACTATTTTTTCAAAAAATGTAGCAGACCACCTCTTTCATTTGAGACAAGTGTTCCAAAGGTGCAAAAGATTTGGAGTATCCTTGAATCCTAAAAAGTGTACATTTCTAGCCCATGAAGGAAAGCTCATTGGCCACATTGTCTCTAAAGAGGATTAGTAATTGATCCGAGAAGAGTTGAAGCCATAAAAGCACTACCATTTCCAAGCCACAAGAAGGCCCTTCAAAGTTTCTTGGGAGAATAAATTTTGTTCGAAGATTTGTCCCAAATTTTGCAGCCCTAGTCAAGCCTATCACCAAGATGTTGAAGAAAAGCATGGATTTCAAATGGAAAACAGAAGGCAAGGAAAGTTTTGAAGCAATCAAAGAAGCCATCTCTCAAGCCCCAACTCTCATCAACCCGGATTTCTCTAAGGATTTCATCCTCTATGCATTTGGGGGTGATGATACATTTCTGCAATTTTGGTACAAAGTAGAACAAAGACAATGAGGAGCAACCAATTGCTTTCTTCAACCAAATCCGGAGGACTATTAGGTGAGATATTCTTTCATTTAGAAGCATGTTCTTGTAGTAATCGAAGCTTGAAGAAATTCAAGCATCTAGTTTCAAACAACAAGGTTCAGTTGTTGGTTTCTCATGTGGGAGTTAAAGACTTCCTCCTCAACAAAGGCTTGAATGAAAAGAGAGTAGGTTAGATTACTCATGTCATAGAGTATGACATTGAGATCAAATTCACCAAGTTGGTCAGAGGAAAAGGATTGTGTGAGCAGCTGATTTTGAGCAAACAAAAGAAAGCATGTAATGAGAAGGAGGCTATTTTGGCGTTGCAAGATAGCCATGAGTAAGGAAGCACTCAAGAAGAGAATGATGATGTCCTCACTCCTTGCTGGACCCAAGACATAATGCACTTCCTAAACATAGTTCTATGCCCTCCAGAGATGAACAAGACCAAAAGAAGACACTTCAGATTGTAGGCTGTCCCATATGCCCTTGTTGATGGTGTTTTGTTCAAAAGGGATGTGAATGGAGTGCTGCTTAAGATGCATTGGTACAAATCAGATTCATAGGATGTTGGAAGAATTCCATGGTGGATCAGCTGGTGGTCATTTTGCACCAAGAGTAACAGCTCTAAAGATCATGAGGGCTGGCTATTATTGGCCCAAAAATTTTAGTGATTGTTATGCATGGATCAAGAGGTGCAAGAATTGTGCATTCTTCATAGGTAAAGAGAGGCTAGCTTCCCTTCCATTGCATCCAATTTCAATTGACCAGCTGTTCATGCAATGGGGTTTGGACTTCATTGGAGTCATTAATCCCAATTCAAGCCAAAGGCACAAATGGATTTTAGCAGCCACAGATTACTTCACCAAGTGGATGAAGCAGTAGCACTCAAGGAAGCAAATGAATCTAGCATCCTAGACTTTTATGAGGGAATAACAACCAGATTTGGCATACTTGCTACAATAATATCAGATAATGCATTGGCATTCATTGGGTCCAAGGTGACTAAATGGGCTGTCAAGAATGGGATCTACCTAAGCACTTCATCAAACTATTACCCTCAGGGTAATGGCCAGGTTGAATCTACAAATAAGAACTTGTTAAGAATCATTAGGAGGACCCTTGATGAAAATCAGAGATCTTGGCATACTAAGTTGAAATCAGCCTTATGGGCTGATAGGATAACTCCTAAAAGATCTACAGGTAACTCCCCATTCAAGCTTGTTTATGGAAGAGAGGCAATTTTGCCCATGTCACTTGAGTTGCCAATATTAGAACTCATGAAATAGTTGGAGTTGTTGGAGTTTGAACCCATGGAAGTCAGATATGCAAAATTAATGGAGCTCTATAAAGTCATAAATCAGGCATCCCAAGCAATGGACAAGGATCAAGCCTTGATCAAGAAGACCTTTGATAGGAAGACCAAAAATAGATCTTTCCAAGTTGGAGATCTAGTGTTAAAATGGGATGCGAAAGAGAGAAAAACCGGGAAATTATTTGAAATTTGATGCCATTTGGAGTGGCCCATACATGGTCACAAAGTGTAAGGACATCAATGCTTTCTAATTATCTTCATTAGATGGCAAGAACTGCAGATTCCAGTCAATGGGATCTACCTAAAGCATTGCTACTAGAAGGGAATTCTCCACCTTGTACATATTAGCTAGGTTTTCATTCCTCCAAGTGCTTGTGCACATTGTTTTTCTATAGATTAGTTTTGTTTCCCTAAGTGCTTTGGCACAAGCTTGTTGTTCCTAGAAATGTGTCTTGCAGGCCTTGCTCCAATCAGATGATGTTCTATCCTCCATCTTCCTCCTTGTAGTGTTCTAGTCAGTTGGGGTACCAAACAGAGAATTTGATGACTCCATGCCCAATGGATTGCTTCAGAAACTAGTAACTTCATCAAACAAGCAGATGACCCTCGAGTCCCCAAATTGTTATCCAAAATGTGCCCCCTGCTCATTTTGTGGCTAACTCCTTTCATTCTTCCCTCTCTTGTGCCTCAGTCATAATTTTTTTCTTTTCAGGCACTCAAAACTTTTTGGAAATGGCACCATTGGATAGATATTTTTCTCAACTTTCCAGAAAGGTAAATTTTTCCTCCTAACTCCATGTATTTTTGAAGTTATGGCTTGGTGGAGTTTTTGTGGGAAATTTTCCTGAAAGGCTCATAGACAATGAAATGGCGCCACGTGTCCAACGAAGTGGTGGGGGTTAGAGGTAGACTTGGATTTTTACTAAGTGTTTGGCAAAGTTTTTAAAAGGAATATTTTCCCTACAGGCCTACCGTGAGTCAAATGACGCCATGTGTCCAAGGGGAAAAAATTGAAAAATCAACTAAGTTTTGGTGCCATGGAAAATTTCAAAAGAAGGCCCGTGCCCAATCATGTTACGCCACGTGTCCCTTGGGGGTCAAAATTTTGAAGCACGAAGGTGGAGCTAAAATTTATGCAAAGTGTTCAGGGAAAAAGGAAAGGAAAATTATCGGCCGTAGTCCTGCTGACTAACCGGTGAGCCCGCCACGTGTCAATAGGCACGCGGGCAAGTGGAGCACTAGAGGAGATTGGAATTTTTTCCCAAAAGGGATTGCACAAGGAAATTTTTCCCAAAAGGGATTGCGCAAAAGGAAAAATGTATGCCCAAGGCCCGCAGCGAATCACGTTTTTCCACATGTCCCAGACCGGTAGAAGGCGAGAAGAATTTAGGAAATTTTCCCAAAGGAAAAGGAAAGAAATTTCAAAGGAAAAAACCCCCCCAAGCGCGAGCCAATGGAATTGTGCCACGTGTTAGGTGGCGGAAAAAACTCAAGACAAGCCCGCAAGGAAAATTCGAAGGGTAAAGCCCGTAGAAAATCATGTTTTTCCACGTGTCTGGGTCAAAATATAGATCAAACAATGATGGAAAATTTAAAAGGAGAGGCCCACGTCCAATCGACACGTGCCACATGTCCTCATATCATCGGCCCGGTGGGAAATTTTTGGAAAATTTTCCAAAGGGAAAAACGATGGAAAATGAAGCATTAGATGCACACGACTAATCCGAGCATGCCACGTGGCACTGGAATGGCAGAGCGTGGGAATTTTGGAAAAAATTCCAAATGACCAAAAAGTGGAAAATTTAAAAAAATTGCCCACCAATCCGATTTGGATCTGTTTTTTCCCTAAAATTTCAAGCGGCCATATCTTTCGATCCAGAGCTTAGTTTTTTACGTTCTTTATATCAATGGAAAGCTGGTAAAAATCTCTACAAGATTCTAGGGTCACTTTTGTATTTTAATGGAGTTTGAAGAGATAAAATTGAAAAACACCTCTAGCACGTGGTCATGGATAGAAATGACGTTTCAACCACCATTTTTAATGAAGAATGGCTCGCATTCTCTCCCAAAGATGGTGAAAAATGTCGGGGATGGGCTCTGTAACTATGCCCTTGTTGTTTTGATTGTGTTTTGGTCGGTGGTTGAATCTCTCCCATTTTTCCCGTGTTTCTCTCTCCTTGGGGTCGTGGCTTGCACCGTAAAAAGCGAGAATGAGTTCATTTTTGAAAAGGAGACACTTTTTCAGCTCTGCAACTTCCCTTTTTCTTCCCTTTTGGCGAAGTTGTGGAAATTTTTACCTTTCCATGTAATACACCACCCTTTTTCCTTTTGATCATGGTAATGCATTGTATTGATCTGGAATGTTAATATATGCTCTGTGATTAAAATCCCTCAATCCTTTCATATATTTACCATTGTTTTCCTAGTCTTTCATTACATTTTGAGCAATTTGTGCATGATTTGTGTTGTTTTTTTTTTCTTGTGGATTGTGTATGTATTGTAGTATCAAGCATTTGAAAATCCCTTAGTGCATCACCTCATTAGCATTAGCTTCATTTTCTTGCATTCCCTATCTGTGTCCACTTGGAATTGAGGGTAGGAACTAGGAATTCAAACCTCTGCAACTTGTAAGTGATATATCTGATTAGAGGAGTTGAGGAACCAGCCTCTAATCTAGAGATTCCTCTCCCATTTCTACAAGTCCCACACTTGGGAGAGAGGATTCTATGTTGTGCAATCACACTGGATGTCCAAGATGTCAAACTAGAAGTCTGATCAACATCCAAGGGTGCTGCTGATTGATTTGCAACAACAATTATATTTACTAGGGAAAATAGACCTCATTGTATCGGGAGAATAGGTAACAACTCGGTAATTCATTACACTTTGGATAAGGATATCCTATGGTATTTATGCATGTGATGGAGGAACAATGGATAGACAAGTTGGAGAGATGGAATATGCTTTGGCATATACCCTACGTAGGATAACAACGCGCTAGTGGGTGGTTCATAAGGATAATATTATAGGATGGAATTAAATTAGGATTTCTCTTACTATTAGGTTCTTCAAGAGCAACACACCTACTCGGATCTGCACTTATCATGTTAATCAACATGTTTATTACCAAGTTCGGTGAGTGTGAGAGAATCAAGCTAGAGGGGCGGAAGCTTTACCACCTTCGCTTTGGGTGTATAAATTTTATTCCACTTTACAAGGCTACACATGTACTTGGTATGTATATGTGGAGCTCTATAGAGAGACTAGAAATTGGTAGGATTTAATTATATTGATGACCCAAACATTTGAATTTTTCTCTACTAAACCTCCAGTAGAAGATTCCTTAAAGGTTATAAAGTGCTTAACTATGGGAGATAGTGCCAAGGTAGGAGAACTAATTCAAGAGTTATTTGATGAAGGAAACTCAGGGAGCACATTTTGATGGATAAATAGAGAGAAATGCAACACTACTTAATCATGCTTATTGTGAGAAATAAAAAGGAAAAATAGTCTACTTAGTGGATGATGAAGAAGTAGAAAATGTGGATGTAAAACATTCAACAGAGCGAGATAAGACCACACGTGCATATCATGAACCTATGAAGACAAAGAAAGTAAATATTAGAATAGATGTTGAGCCTAAGGAGGCCATGATTCGAGACTATTAGTCCGACTGACTCAAGTGGTAAAAATCATTGAGTTACTATAGGATTATCGGAACTTATTCCCTCGGGGATACCATGAAATCAAAGGGGTGCATGAATCCTTAAGAGGGATGAAGATAAAGCTTAAGGAGGGTGCACGCCTGGTCGTGAAAGAGATCCTACAGATGAACCCCAACTTTCGCAAGATAAATAAATTGAAAAAATGTTGAAGTCTAGGATCATCAAGCCCTTGACGAGTCATAATGGGTTAGCCCAATTATGATCGGTATCAAGAAGGATGGTCGATTAGGATATGTGTGGACTACATGGAGCTGAATGTTGCATGTGTGACTGATCCCTTTCCTATGCCATTCACTAAGGAAATACTAGGAGGAGTTGTAGGACATGAAATATATTTGTTTATAGATGGATTCTCTGGGTATCATCAAGTTAGGATTGCCCAGGAGGATCAAGAAAAGACTACTTTTACTACGAGAATGGGACATATTTTCCTATACTTGTGATGCCCTTTCGTCTTAAAAATGTGTCTGCTATATTTTAGTGCATAGTTTTTCAAGCATTCAAATATTTCATTCACAACTTCTTGCAAGTTTATCTAGATGATTAGACGGTGTATGGACTTGTTAAGGATCATTGTGATAATCAGCACTTAATCTTTGAAAGATGTAGACATTTGAGTATCTATTTAAACATCAAGTAATGTCTATTTTCTACACTATTTAGAATATTGTTAGGGCACATCATTTGCAATGAAGGTTTTTTGGTTGATCCAACTAAGGTTGCAGTCATTATCAGCCTGAAAGAGCCTACCAGTCAAAGTGAGGTGTGTGGATTCTTGAGTGACACTGGTTATTATAGAAAATTCATAAAGGGGTATGATAAGGTTTCCGCACCTTTAAAGGAGTTACTTAAAGGAAAAGGGACTTTCTAATAGGGAGAACCATAGTAGTGCACATTTGAGACATTGAAGGAGAAACTTACTACCGTGCCTATTATGTGCTTTCCTTCGTGGGACGAACCATTTCATGTACATGTGGATGCCTCTGGCATGGCCATTGGCATGGTGTTGGCTCATCCTGGAGAAGGTATTATAGATCATCCTATCTATTTTGCTAGTAGAAAGTTGACTCTTGTAGAGTAGAATTATACAACTACAAAATGTGAAGCTTTTTAATGATCTATGTGCTACATAAGTATAGATAATACACATTAGCAAAACCATTTTTATTTTATACGATCACATGGCATTGAAATATTTAGTGAAAAATCCCATTTTACAGGGGTACATATGTAGATGGGTACTCTTATTATAAGAATTTGATTTCATAGCTATGGTAAAATTAGGGAAAAGTAATTCTGACTGGATCATCTATCTAGAATACGAGTTGGAAGAAGAAGCCTAGGAAATTGAAGATGCCATTCCCAATGCATAGTTATATAGATTACAATGTGCACCATTGGAATTAGATGACATTTCTCTCTTTCTACGAACATGTATGGCACTGAAGGAATGAAATCCTTGGAAAAGAAACAACGTGTTATACGCGTGACACCCTATATGTTAATTAGCAGTGACCTATACAAGTTAGGTGAGATGAAGTATTATGCCACTTGTGTATTGGAACATGAGCGCATAGATATCATGGATGAGGATCATGGTGGTATTACGGTGGGAAATGTGTAGGTGATGCCACCGCGTGTAAGATTCTACTTTTGGATTATGGTGGGAGACCCTATATAAGGATTGTAAGGAATATTGCAAGGCTTGTGACCACTGTTAGTGCCATGGGAAACCAGGTCAACAAGATGAAATGCCTCTAAGACCTATTACTAGTATAAAACCATTTGAGAAATAGGCTATAGACTTTTTGGGTCCTATTTCACCAACCGTGTGCGGGATCGAGTCATGTTATATCATTACTTGCATAGACTATCTGACAAGGTGGGTAGAAGCATTGCCTATAAATGATTTTACAATAGATACAATAGCCAGGTTTCTATGGGAAAATATTATTACAAGGTATGGATGCCCTTTTCATTTGACTAATGATAAGGGCACACATTTTCTAAATGAGACAATCATAATTTTATTAGATTAATTCATGATTTCTCACCATAAGCATACACTATATCATCCTCGAAAAATGGGATCTGCTGAGGATTTCTAAAATATTTTGAGCAAGACATTGACAAAAATTTGTGATGTTGGAAGAAAGGATTGGGATGATAAATTTTCTGCAGTACTTTGGGCGTATAGAACAACATACAAGTGGCTAAACAAGGCCACACCTTTTTAATTGGTGTTTGGCACAAAATCAGTTCTTCCTATGGAATTTATGTTACCTTCTTTGTGTATTGTGCATGTTGTAGGTCTAGCTGATGAGCAAACATTAGAAGAATATATTGACAAGTTGATTAAGTTGGATGAGGAATGATCAATAGCATGCTTTGGAGTCGAAGCAAGTAAAATCCGGACGAAAGCATGGCATGATAGGCACATTAGGGACACAAATATTTCTATAGGAAAAATGGTGCTCCTTTATGATTCTAAGTTTCTACACCATCCAAGAAAACTCAAAGTACATTGGTTAGGACCATATGTTATCACTCACATACTTGAAACATGAGCTTGTCAGTTAGAAATGTTTGATGGAATACGGTTACCTAGTTACTTCAATGGGATTAGGTTGAAGCCCTACTATAAATAAGTCTTCTTGGTGTTTGTAATAAGGCAATATTGCCATTTAGATTAGGTTTTCAATTATTTATTCCCTTAATGTATTTCCTTCTTTGTCATTATGCTTTGTCAATTTAGTTGTTGTTTTGTGAAATAAGTGCGTTTGTGCACCAGAAGCTAATTACCATTTGTAGTATTTTTTATGCACAAAGGACTGCACATACCATTTGTGTGGGGTGGTTATTGAGAAATGGGTACACATAAAGGAACAAACTGCTATAGGTGCTATTCAAATTTTGAAGAGTTGGTGAAAAGAAGATTTCTTCCAAATGAGGACCATGGATGGAGATAAATGAAGGAACAGTATAACACAAGGTAAGTGGCAGCCGTGGAGACTACCAAGAGAAGGCGCAATGATGAGGTACTCAAGCACATGGAAGCACGCTAAAGAGAAGCTTGTATCCAAAAGGTAGGAAGGTGCGCTAAAATTTTATAGGCCGAGGCGTGAAGATGTATCACGTGTAAAATGGTGAAAAGGTTCAATTAATGAGGAGTGTTGGTAAGTGAAGGAGCAACAAATGCACCATATTTTTGAAAATATATATAAGGATGAGATACGAGTTCATTCTTACCATTGTAAATCACAAAAATTAAAAATAGCTAAGTGTAACCAAATCTGAGCGAAGAGTGTTGAGGTGAAAAGATTGTGAAACCAGATGTGAGGAGCATATTTATGTATAGGAGAAGCTTACATTCCCATTGGTGAATGGTTTTAGTGAACTAGAGTGTTTGATAGAGCTAGGGAATGGGATTTCACTAGTGCACATGGATCGAGCTAGGGTTTGAGGTTGCAGTATGTTACGTAAGATAGAAAATGAGCATTTGAGGATAGAACGTTGCAATTTACAAATGGAACCAAAGAAATCACCTACCGTAGGAGAAAAAGGGAAGAAGAATGTGGAAGCGAAGGTTGAAATTTCTCCCAAGAGAAATTTTTCATAAAGTCAATACCCAAAAGGTGTAATAGTGGGAAAAGAATGGGACTCTCACATCTACAAATGTAAGATCAATGACTACAACCACTTTACATCAGAGAACAAAAAGAAATTAGAAATGCTATTGAATACAAATAAAAATAAGTGCACAACCAAGGATATGCAAGTGTATGATGATGCAGGAGAAGTTGCTAAAGCAGATTGGAATTTATCAGCTTATACGAGCTCCCATTCTTAGGAAAGTAAGAACATATGACTAGTACCTACGATGATTTATACTTTAGAAGGTACAAACGTTGATAGGTGATTTTTTCATATGACGGTGTACTCTTAAGACTTTGGAAATCATGTTTGTAGTAGAAAATAATTCATTTGTGGAGAAGGTACATTCTGTCGTGCTTTTGCTTAATTTTAATGGAGCAATTCACATCCTATATGTAGAATTAATTCACTGCTTGAATTGAGAAATTTGGGTTCTTTTTCATAATTATTATTTTAGAACAACATTACCTTGGATCAATTCCATTGATCCAAGGTATGCTTTTAATTTGTGACTTTTTGGTCATAACGACCGAGTCAGATAGATCAGGTGATCTTTGGATTCTAACTATTCTAAGGAAAGGAATGAAGTCCTTAGACCCTGCGGCATATTTGAATTTCGATATTTGGTTGGTCCTTCTTCATTTTGTAGATTGCAATGCTTTCTTTGAACGGTAACCTATTTTTAACTATATGTTTTAATGCTAAGGGACTTTAGCCTAAAGAAAATTCTAACCTATGTCTTTGCAATCTTTTGTAATTAAGATGTTGTGACTTAAACTTGAGACCTACCTTTGGACCTATGTTGATTTCCTAAACTAATGTTAACCTAACTTAAGGTATGGCCAACCTAAAGGGGATGTATGGAACGACATGGGGATTGGGTGGTCGGTGGCATCGGTTTCTAGGTATTAAATGAGATTTAATTCATTCTTATCTCTTCCTACCACCAACTTTGGCATGGGCATTGGAAAAAGTTGGGGAAAGCTGAGTTAGTATCCCCCACCAATTTTAGTTGTATGAAAAATTTAAAACTAGACACTGTTAAATGTGGAGATGGTGGTGGCGTGCGAATCGGAGGGAAATTACAGTCCTTGGCATTTAATGTTTTTGAACTTGGCAAAATAGCCTAGGAAAATGCATGAGGGGTTTTGCATGGTTTTTTTAATCTTTCGGTTCATTTTTGAGCTCGAGCTCTACATGATGGTTTTTAGTTTGTTGAATCTCTAGTTCAAATCTTGTTTGACTGGTTATTTTTGCATTACATGGAGCTATTATTAGACTCTATAAAATCTATAAAATAAGATAGAGTATTGGAAGTTGGTTGATGTTGCATAGAGAAGAAGATGTTGAATTTCTACTTGGTAATCTTCTGTAATGGGTGAAGGAGAAGATCTATAAGGAATGATAGGCTCTACCCATTAAGTTATTTTAATTTTACTTAATTGATTCCATTAAAATAACTTTACTCTCGGAAACAATATAGATTTTCTTAGTTGATATGATCTCTATGCTTGCAATTTTGTGATTATTTTTGTGTATGCTTGTCGACCCTAATGAAATAATGATCTGGGTTTTATTTTTCTTGATTTGATCTACTGGATTATGATTTAATCTTTAAGAATGAGCTTGAGATGAATTTGAAAATGTAAGAGATCTTTTTTAAACTATAGGAAATCTTGTTTGGTCTACTTAAACTGAGTAGAAAGCTTGGGTCACATTAAAACAGTGGAACTTGTCTTAACATAACAATGTTTTCCTAGATGTTGGAAAACTACAGGTAATAAACTATTTTTTAATATCTTGGCTTTGGTTGAACCTTTCTTGATTTTTTAGGAGAAATGATCTTTTCAATAATTACGAATATGGGTTTTATTGTGTTTCTTTTAGTTGTAGACCTCTGACTTTGGGGATTTAGGGGAATAATTGTTTGGAGTTTTCTTGGTAAATATTTTATCACTCCATGGATTTGTTAAGTCATTTGGTTGTGTGTTTTAGCTTGTAAATTTATACTTCTTTTGATTCACTGGAAATGTATTATTTTTTTCAAGACTCGATTTCTTTTTAGAATCCCGTAAGGAATATATATTACTTTATTTTTCTTCTATTTCCATGGGGTCTTGTATAACCTTGGAAGGATGGCATTTGGTGATATGAAGAAGGGATAACACCCTTGGGTTTTTTTTTATTTTTCTTTTGTTTTAGTGCTAATTTGAACCTCTTGGTGGTTCCTTTGAGATTGTAATGTTTTATGGTGTTATCTTGTTCCTTGGTCCTTGTGTCATTAAACCAGGTTTCAATTCTGTAGATTTTAAGCAAAGTTCTTATGAAAATATGAATCGATTACTCATGTTTTTCTTGTATCTTATTGATTCATTCCTTACCTATTATGGGCCTAAGTTGGAAGGTTGGTTTAGACTTGCTCTTCTGTGGAATTTTCCTTTGCATCGTTGTATCTTGAAGGAAATGGTTTTATTGTTATCTTGGGGTAATCTTGGTTATCCATACCATCTCCTGGAATGAAGAAAGGTATTGGATTATGTTGATCTTCATTCTTTCCTTTCTTCTAGTTTTTTTCACTCACTTCGATCTTTGATTCGTTCTCAGTTTGGGATTTTGGTATGGAACATTTGAGACTGAACTTGTCTAGTATATGTTCTTGTTATCTCTTCTCTTTTTCTAATCATGCTAGAACTAAGAGGAAGTAATCTCTCCCTCACTTCTATAATATTCTTTCTATTTCAACCTTGGAGAAGGTGTTGTCATTTTTGGTATGGATCGTCATGCAATATTCTTGTCATGTATGGTATGGTAGAATTAAGTTCAAATTGTGTCGAGTATAGCGGTATAGTTTGAAGCATAGGTTACTTGGTTAGATGGTTGTCTTTGGTTGGAAATATTCTTTGCAAGTCTTTGTGATTAGTAGAAAATATTTGAATGGTTGCTGGAGTTGAAGCTGAATAATAAATATTACCATTCTACTCACTTGACTTAATGATAGTAATGTTGTATTTTTGGGGGATTGAGTGTAGTCCTATTGCATGTTAATTTAATCTTAACCTCTAATGAGGTCTATTTTTAGTTTGCTAGACTCTAACTTATATTTGAGATGTATTCGAGTTTGAGTAGTAGGACACTCAAATCAGAGGCACATGTTAGGTTATGATGTTTGAATCAACCTAAATTTTATTATTATGTTTTTAGATTTAATTACTATCATCTCAAATTTTTGGATGATTTTAAGGGAATGAAATATTGAGGTGGAATTATAGTTGTTTTAAATTTTAGAAAAACTATGTCTAGAAGATAGTAGGATAGTTATCTCCTTATGTTAAATAGGATTAACTAAGAAGGAAACATGTAAGGTAATGTATCACAGAGTTAGTAAGGCTATGATGAAATGTTACTTATCTAAATTATTGTTGTAATTCTTTTGTTAATAAGTAATAGCATGGAAGGTTGAAGTTGTATATTTCATGACTTAATCTTACTTTTTCTTGGGTATATCTCTTTCTCTCTCTCTCCTTTATTTGAGTGTGGTAACTTCCTTTGGTTATGTCTTTCTGAATTTCTTATGACTATTTCTTAACAACAGAGTTCTTTTTATGGAACAGTTAGCTAAAAGAACATCATTTTAATGTTTAGTGCTTATCATGCTCGTTCAATGAACTGACCCGTGCTAGCAATTTTGTAGATGGACTTTGTAAGTGATGAAAGGAGAAAATATTTATAAGAAGTTAGTTTTTTTATCAAAGATATTGGAGCTTGAATGATGTCATATGTTCATTATTGAAATGTATTTGATGAAAAAAAAAATTGTAATTGTATTGGTCTTGTTAATGTTGTTTGACATTGGAAATGTCGAATTAGATGGAATTATATTGTATGAATCATCTTGATGAATGAAATATTTGTTGACTTGTTTAAACTTGGTATGTAATATTTTTGGGTATTCTGAATGGAAATGATAAGTATTTCTCTATTTTTTCTATCAATAATATACCCTCTTGGGTTGGATTAAATTGAATAGAGGTCAAGGGTGCTAGGTGTACTACCCTCTTTAATGAAATGCAACTTATTAAAGTTGGCATTCGTGTATGGATATTCAACTAGATCACTATGGATATATTAAAACAAATTTTTATGGGTGAATAAAACTATGATGATAACTTGTAATATACTATGGGGTTATAAATGAACAATACATCTTTATAAGAACAAGGGAAGGCAACTTCCCTGCAATGATTAATAGACTATTTTAAGACCTCTTGAAATAAATCTGAATGTAACATTGGATAGTTGAAGGTGGTATTTCTCATGATGAGTTCCTTAACTATAATAGGAATGTAGAGAAAGGAAATTAAATGGGATTAGACTTCATTTTATTGAAGTCTAATATAAAAATAACTTGCTCTGAACTTATGTAAGCTAAGGCTTGAGTAGGTGAGTAAGTAACAACACTGTCATGTATGTTGAATCTATTATGTGAAACATAAATTAGAATGTTAATGGAATAAAAACAGAACTTATGAAATGGTTAGGAGGAAAATGTATCTGCATACCCACTCCAATTGAAATTTTAACTTGTAACCTTAATGGTTAATGAACCTAGTTGTTTAGTAGGGCTACTACAATTAACCCTTAATAAGGAAAATTAATAAGTCATTAACTTCTTTCTAAGGTATGTTCATCCAGATGAGGAGAAATCATTCAGATGTTGGCACATGCCAATTACAGTGCAATACCTTCATGAATACTTGGGTCTTCATGAGGATATTATGTTGCATTTGACATGTTGTAACACCCTTCAGAGTTTAATTATCTAGATCTACATAAATTCTAACTTGATCACAATTTTACCTAGGTAGAGTTAGGGGCATGATCTAGTGTCGGGGTTAACTCACAATGACTTAGGATAACTAGAAACACTCAATCAACTTAAGTCGATTGAGTATGTCTATGTACCATTACTCACCATGAGAAGTCCTCCACACTAGACTATGTTGCTAACCTTGGTTAGGGTTAAACCTTGAACAAGTGGACTGATAGGAGTTAGTGAAGACCATTCTAGATAACAAATGAAGTGGGGTGAAGGATGTATTTTGTTTGATGAGTATGTCGTCTAGGAATATAAAAATGAATAGTATGTTTAAAATCTTTGGCCAAAGTATCGCAAGTTGCCGGTTGCATTGTCCTATGTCACCTAGTTTAAAAGTAGGATTTCAGATGAATATTGGTAATATGTGTTCAGATAGGCCTCTTAAATAGAACACTTAATTCCTGTAAAGGGTAAGGGAACCAAGTATATATGGTATACAAACTATTAAGTTCACATGAGAGATCGTATGATACCGAGTCATGAAAAGAGAGATTGGTGATCCACCGAATCATTTCAGCTGCATATGGTTTTCTGTTATGAGATTTATTGGCTTTGGAATGTGTGTTCTAAATTAAGTTAATTTAGAACAGTGAACATTACGTAAAATAAATTTAAAAATCCCTTGTTTCTAAAGTCTTAAAATGGGAATGTTACATTTTGGTATCGAGAAGGTTGCAAACTCTTGGACCTATTATGTCCATAATCTAATAAAACTTAAATTTTCTTGTTAACAAAAAATTTGTTAGAACAAAAGGAATTGATGAAAACAACCCACCACCTAGTGGAAAAGTAGCTACTTCCCAAAACTCGATGAGATCCTTGTTTCCCTGTTGGACATAAGAGATAATTTATCTATACTTGAACAACAAGTAATGGTCAATGAGGAGGAGGAAGAAGATGCTAGTAATAACAATCACCGGCTCCTATGGACAACACCAATATTGGGAATTTGGGCATTTATAACAATAATGCAACCAATGCTAATGAAAATACACCCAATCATCTTGAGAATAAAAAGGCAAGATTAGCGGCTAAACTCACTAATGACATAAAAAGGATAATTCCACCCAAGTTTGATGGCACTACAAAGAGGATATGGAGCCGAGAACGGCTCAACCAAATGGAGAATTACTTTACAATAAGGAACTTCTCCGAGCAAACAAATGCAATATGGGAGCTTATCGGATGTCCCATGAGGCATCTTCTTTGGGGACAACATTAAGGCTAAGTTAAACATTGATGAAACAAACATCACTTGGGATCAATTTAAAATTTATTTTAGGCAACGATGGCTGCCACAACTTTACTATGATCAGAAAATGACTGAATTTCAAACTTAGCTCAAGGAAAGTTAACTATAACAGAGTACTAGGGAGAGATTTACTAAGCTCCTTAAGTACGTACCTCAATATCAAACTGATGATAAATTCAAGATACAAAAGTTCATTATGGGATTAAATCCCATTATAGGTGGTGAATTAGATGTTCATAACCCAACCACTATGGAAGGGGTTGTTGAAAAATCCATAAGGCGAAATAGAAATTGAAATCGATCTCTCGCCCATAAGAAGAAATCAAAAATAAATTTTTAAATTATTCTTCATCCCTTGCACTCAAAAAGGGTCCATGAAAGAATTTTGATATGAAAAATATTTTTTTGCTAATAATAACAAGAAAAATGAAGCAAATAAATTTTCTACTAATGTATGAAACAATAATAATGGATAGAAGTCCTATGGAAATCGAATGATAAATTTAAGGCAGAAATAAATTTGAGCTTAAGAAAGGACGTATATGAGGCTTCTACAATTGTGGCAAGGATCATTATGTAACTCAATTTCATTTGAGGAAGGATGACCAAAATCAGTGGCATAAGATACATGTTACAAAGGTGACAAACAAGTGAAAAGAAAGTTATGCCTATAGAAGTACCAGGTAAGTTATTTGGTATACCTGTAAATATACTTTTTGATATGTGAGCTATTGAATGATTTATTTCTACTAAATTAGCTTCAAAATTAAAAAGAAAAGATGGAAAAATGGATAAATCATGGGCTGTACATTATGGAAATAATGTTGCCCACACTGTAAGTATGTGTCTTTTTGTATCAGTCCTTGACTTGCCTAGTTTTTCCACTAAATTTTATATTTATGTTGCTCCTTTGGGGTCTTATGATGTAATTATAGGTGTTAACTGGCTAGCTAAACATAAAGCAAAGGTTGATTGTTTTGAAAAACATATTAGTTTTCTGGATGACCTGCAGAAAATAACAGACATTCAAGGGATAAAACATGAGATTTCAGTTAGGAAATTTTCAGCCATGCAGCTTAAAAAGGCCAAAAACAAAGGTTGCATTTTATATACAGTAAAAATTTCTAAAACAACCGAAGGGGATAGTGACTTCTTGGAAATATACCCATTGTTACAAAATTTCAGCAATGTGTTTTTGAAAGAACTACCTGTCTTCCACCCAAACGGGAGTTTGATTTCATGATTGAGATCAAGTCAGGAACCGAACCTATTTCCAAGGCACTGTATCAAATTACTATCATTGAATTGGTATACCTTAAGACACAATTGCAAGAACTATTGTCTAAAGGTTTGATAAGAACAAGTGTCTCACCTTGGGGAGAAATGATAAATTTTGTGAAAAATAAGGATGGAACACTTAGATTGTGCATTAATTATAGGATGTTAAATAAAATAACAATAAAAAATAGATATCCACTTCCGAGAATTGATGATCTATTTGAATAGATGCATGGTGCATTAGTGTATTCTAACATATATCTTCGATCTGGATATCTTAAGTTAAGAATCAAGGATGAATATATTCATAAAACAACTTTTAGAACAAGGTATAGACATTATGAATTCACAATGTTACCTTTTTGATTGACAAATGCCCCTATAGCTTTTATGAATTTAATGAATAATTTTTTTCAATAATACTTGGAAAAATTTGTGCTAGTATTCTTGGATGATATTCTCATATATTCTAAAATAATTGATGAACATCATGAGCATTTGAAGATATTTATGGAAATATTAAGGAAGAGAAGGTTGTATGGTAAGTTTTCCAAATGTTCTTTCTATGAGACAGAAGTGCACTATCTGGGACATGTCATAAGTAAAGATGGAATGGTTGTAGATCCCAAAAAAATTGTTGCAATAAATGAGTGTCCTGTACCTAAGAATGTACATGAATTTATAAGCTTCATGGCTCTTGTTGGTTACTATAGGAAGTTTGTTAAAGAATTTTCAAAGGTCATTACACCAATAACTTTGTTGTAGAAGAAAGATAAGAATTTTTGTGGAATAAAAAATGTAAATTTTCATTTAAGACATTAAAGGATTAGTTAGCATTTGCACCTATTTTGGTTGTACCTGATCCAAATGGAGACTTTATTATAGTAACAGATGCTTCGGGAAGGTCTTGGAGGTATTTTGTTGCAAAATGAGCATGTTATAGCATATGAAAGTAGAAAACTCAAGTTACATGAACTGAACTATGCTCCCCTTACCTAGATCTTGCTATCATTATTCATGCACTTCATGTATGGAGGCATTATCTTCTAGGTAGACCTTTTGAGCTAAACATTGATCATCTGGGCCTAAAGTATATTTTCACTCAACCAAATTTGAATGCAAGACAATGAAGATGGTTAGAATTTATATCTCAGTATGAATTTGACATAAGTTATATAAAAGGAAAGGAAAACCGAGTGGTAGATGTACTATGTCGTAGGAAGCATATTTTTGCTCTTATAACATTGATAACTCAGTTTAAGGATGAAGTAAAAAGTGTTATGGAATCGATTCTTAATTTCAGCAAGTAAAAACATCACTTACTGCAGATCCAAATGATGTGAGATATAAAGGTTTTCCCTTTGATGACGAAGGAATCTTGATATTTGTAAATAGAGTATATATACCTTCATTAAATGAATTAAGAAGGAAATTGTTAACTGAATTTCATAATTCACCTTTTTCTGGACATCCCAACATTATGAAAATGCTTACTGATATAAAACAACAATATTTCTGGAAAGGGATGAAAAATAACATGATTGATTTTGTGATACACTTTGCTTAGAATGTTAGCATCTTAAAGTGAACATATGCATCCAAATGGTTTACTATACCCTCATAGCATGCTTTGCAGATAAATGGAAAGTAGTTAGCATGGACTTTGTTCAATGGTTGCCAATGTCAAGATATAAACTTAATGTAATTCTAGTTGTTGTTGATAAACTAACAATGGTAGCACATTTTCTTTTTGGTAATATCAAGGATGATTCACTTGTTTTAGCAAAAAAATTGTTCATGAAATTTTAAGATTGCATGGAGTACCGAATTGATCATATTAGATAGAGATCTAAGAAGGACATCTAGATTTTGGCAAACACTCAATGTGACCTTAGGGAATAGAATAAATTTTAGTTCCACATACCATCCAGAAATAGATGGGAAAACTGAAAGAGTTAACCAAGTTCGTAAGATATGTTACGAATTTATTGCATGGATCAACAAAGATAAATGGGAAAAGTACCTCCCATTAGTTGAATTTTCTTAAAACAACATGTATCATGCCTCTCTAAAAATGGTACCTTTTAAAGAATTATACGGAAGAAAATTTAGAACTCGAGTTAGTTGGGATAACATTGAGGACAAAGAGGTAATTGGCCCCAAATCCTCACCGAAATGGAACAACAAGTTAAAATGATTTGTGAACGTTTGAAGGAAGCAAAAATAGGCATAAGAGTTATGCAGACTTAAAAGGGTTGACAAGAAATTTGAACTTGGTGAGAAGGTATTTTTACAGGGTTAAACTAAAATAGAGTTCTATAACTTTTGGTAAGGTTCCTAATTTATCACCTTGTTATGTGGGACCATTTGATATTGTTGAAATAATCAACCACCGTAGCTTATTGTTTAGCTTTACCTACTATTTTATCACAAATGCATGATGTTATCCATATTTCTTTTCTTAATAAATAGGTTTTCAGATCTATCACATGTGTTAAATTGGAATTCCTTGTAGGTCTAAGACTTAGGAATAATCGTGGTTAAACCCATTCAAGTGGTGGAAACTCACCATCTACACTTAAGAAATTGTGAAATAAGTCAATGTAAGGTCTAGTGGGACCATTTTAATGAAGAAAATGCAACCTAAGAAAACCTTAAAGATATGAAAATTTCTTTTCCATATTTGTTTGAACATAATTGATTCTTTGGATTGATAAAACTTTAATATTTTACTCTTAGTATAACAATAAATCTGCCATTATTGGTAGAAACTAAACTCTTTAGTACTCTTGAAATAGCTATATTAATGCTTTGAATAATTTTGAAAATTTGAATTTCTCAAATATGGTTCTATTATGAAATTATGAAGGAAAGAATTATATTTTCATTATATTCTTGATTGGATTTATTTTTTACTAATTTAATCATTAGGACAATGATGCATTTTAGCAGGGATGTATGTAACACCTCCAAACATGACTAGTACCTATGATGATTTCTACTTTAGAAGGTACAAACATTGACAGGTGATTTTTTCATTATGATGGTGTACTCTTATGAATTTTGAAATCATGTTTGTAGCAAAAATAATTCATCTGTGGAGAAGGTACATTGTATCATGCTTTTGCTTAATTTTAATGGAGTAATTCACCTCCTTTATGCATAATTAATTCATTGCTTGAATTGAGAAATTTGGGTTCTGTTTTCATAATTCTTATTTCGAACAACATTACCTTAGATCAATTCCATTGATCCAAGGTATGCTTTTAATTCATGACTTTGTGGTCATAACGACCAAGTCAGATAGATCAAGTGATCTTTGGATTCATTGTTCTAAGGAAAGGAATGAAGTCCTTAGACCCTGTGACATATTTAAATTTTGATATTTTGTGGCTGGTCCTTATTCGGTTTGTAGATTACAATGCTTGCTTTGAACGGTAACCTATTTTTACTATATGTTTTAATGCTAAGGAAATTTAGCCTAAAGAAAATTCAAACCTATGTCTTTGTAATATTTTGTAATTAATATTTATTGACTTAAACTTGAGACCTACCTTTAGATCTATGTTGATTTCCTAAACTAATGTTAACCTAACTTAAGGTATGGCCAACCTAAAGGGGATGTATGGAATGACATGGGGATTAGGTGGTCGATGGCATCAATTTTTAGGTATTAAATGAGATTTAATTCATTCTTATCTCTTCCTACCACCAAATTTGGCATGGGAATTGGAAAAGGGTGGGGAAAGCTGAGTTGGCACCCCCACCAAGTTTAGTTACATGCAAAATTTAAAATTAGACACTTGTTAAATGTGGAGATGGTAGTGGCATGGGAATTGGAGGGAACTGACAGTCCTTGGCATTTAATGTTTTTGAACTTGGCAAAATAGCTAAGGAAAATGCATGAGGGGTTTTTCATGGTTGTTTTGATCTTTCGGTTCATTTTCGAGCTCGAGCTCTGCATGATGTTTTTCTAGTTCGTCGAATCTCCAGTTTGACTCTTGCTTGATTGGTTATTTTTGCATTACATGGAGTTATTATTAGACTTTGTAAAATCTATAAAAGAAGATAGAGTATTGGAAGTTGGTTGATGTTGCATGGAGAAGAAGAGGTTGTTGAAGTTCTTCTTGGAAATATTCTGCAATCGGTGAAGGAGAAGATCTATCAGGCATGATAGGCTCTACCCATTAAGTTGTTTTTATTTTACTTAATTGATTTCATTAAAAGAACTCTACTCTTGGAAACAATCTGGATTTTCTTAGTTGATATGATCTCTCTGCTTGTGATTTTGTGATTTTTTTGTGTATGCTTATCGACCCTATTGAAATAATGATCTGGGTTTCATTTTTCTTGATTTGGTCTATTGGATTATGCTTTAATCTTTCAATGTGAGCTTGAGATGAAGTTGAAAATGTAAGAGATCTTGTTTGAACTGTATGCAACCTTGTTTGGTCTGCTTAAGTTGAGTAGGAAGCTTGGGTTGCATTAAAACTATGGAACTTGTCTTAACATAACATTGTTTTCCTGTATGTTGGAAAACTGTAGGTAATAAACTATTTTTAATATCTTGGCTTTGATTGAACCTTTCTTGATTTTTTAGGAGAAAGGATCTTTTCAATAATTACAAATCTGGGTTTTTATTGTGTTGCTTTTAGTTGTAGACCTCTGAATTTGGGGATTTAGGGGAATAATTGTTTGGAGTTTTCTTGGCAAATAGTTTATCACTCCATGGACTTGTTAAGTCATTTGGTTGTGTGTTTAATCCTATAAATGTATACTTCTTTTTCTTCGCTAGAAATGTACAGTTGTTTTCAAGACCTGATTTCTTTTTAGAAGCCCGTAAGGAATATATATTGCATTGTTTTTCTTCTATTTATGTGGGGTCTTGTATAACCTTGGAAGGATGGCATATGGTGTTATGAAGAAGGTAAAACACCCTTAGGTTTTTGCTACTATTCTTTTGTTTTAGTTCCAACTTGAACCTCTTGGTGGTTCCTTTGACATTGTAATGTTGTATGGTGTTAGCTTGTTCCTTTATCCTTATGTCATTAAGCCGTGTTTCGATTTTGTAGATGTTAAGAAATGTTTTTGTGAAAAAGGAATCGATTACTCATGTTTTTGTTTTATCTTATTGATTCATTCCTTACCTATTATGGGTCTGAGTTGGAAGGTTGGTTCAGACTTGCTCTTCTATGGAATTTTCTTTGCATCGTTGTATCTTAAAGGAGATGGTTTTATTGTTATCTTAGGGTAATCTTGGTTATCCATACCATCTCCTGGAATGAAAGGAATTTATTGGATTGTGTTTCTCCTCATTATTTCCTTTATTTTGGTTTGTGTTCACTCAATTATATCTCTAATTCATTCTTATTTTGTGATTTCCAAATGGAACAGTTGAGACCGAGCTTGTCTGTATATGTTCTTGTTATCTCTTCTCTTTTTCTAATCATGCTAGAACTAAGAGGAAGTAATATCTCCCTCACTTCTATAATCTTCTTTCTATTTCAACCTTGGAGAAGGTGTTGTCCTTTTTGGTCTGTTTCATTATGCAATCTTCTGGTCCTGTATGGTAGAATTAAGTTCAGGTTGTGCTAGGGAAGTATAGCTGAAGCAGAGGTTAGTTGGTTAGATGGTTGTCTTTGGTTGGAAATATTATTTGCAAGTATTTGTGATTAGTAGAAAATATTTGAATGGTTGTTAGAGTTGAAGTTGAATGATAAATATTACCATTCTAATCACTTGAATTAATGATAGTAATGTTGTATTTTTTTGGGGGGATTGAGTGTAGTCCTATTGCATGCTGATTTAATCTTAACCTATGATGAGGTCTATTTTTAGTTTGTTGGAATCTAACTTATATTTGAGATGTATTCGAAGTTTGAGTAGAAGGACACTCAAATAAGAGTGTTGTTACCCAAATTTGTTCTCCTTTTAGGTCCGAGAAACATCAAAGATATGGCATGAAGCTTGAAGTTAGATAGATCATGATGTGAGTTGTTTTGTAGCCGGGGATGAGATCTAATTGACACTCAGATTTGTGGAGAGATGGATAGCACTTTGAAATGATTTGATCTGACCCTCACTATTTTAGGTTGTGCCTTTTCAACCAAGGTAAGAGGACCTATATTGTAACCCCCAAATGGTGAAGGAGATGAAGATATCCCTCATTTTATGCAAATAGTATGAAAAGGCCTTGCAAAATATGATCAACACTCCAAATATGACTTTCACAAGTTATCACTCCCAGATTATGGAGATATTTTCAATGCAAGGCAAGGGTTCTTTGGAGACATCATATGATCTTTATTTCGTTTGTGTATTTTTGTAAATGGATTGTATTCTTCCGTCGACACACAACGCAATGCAAGGGTAGTATGGGGTAGGATGGGTTGTTTAGAAGGATTTTTGGTGGGGTATTGATGAGAAAAACTGGGATATATCAGATCTTTGAAAACCTCTACAATACTTGAAATAACTATCAAATAAAATGCTTCAAATAATCAAGACATTCTTTCAACTAGAAGAGGCATAAATGGAAGCCCAGGTAACACTCTTCACACAATATTTGAGAACTCACCACAAAAGCTTGAAGTAAAGAACTCAATTAAACACAAAAATCCTTGATCAAACCATGCCTAAGGTTCCCCCAAAGGCTTACAAGAAATCTCTACAGTCAAGGAAGGTAAAGTGATTTTAAATTTGTTTATCTCCTTATTAGATGAAGGCTCTTCTGAATATGAGATTGCAAATGCCACTAAACTATCAACCAGAAATGGAGATCCTGTGTGATTTCTAAAGACTTTTAATGCAAGATTGCAACAAGAACAATGAAAACTATTTGCAAGCATTTAAAAATGATAACAAACACTATATTGCCCAAAAAAACAAATATTAACTCAAAAGCTTGTTAGATTCATCAGCAAGGAGAGTTTCATGAACAATCTCAAAGCTATGCGATGGCTATACACTTGTAACCAACTCACATACATGAAAATCCAACATAGAAGAAATTATCTTGGTTCTTTAGTGGGTTTCTCAGAAGATGAGATTTTTCTCTGAATTTTCTCATGATTTTAAATTTTTCCCGACCTCTTTACATGTCTTAAAACATGCATTATATATCTCATACCACATTTGATCCTTATTTCTCAAGAAAATAATATGCCAAGGATCAATTCTATTACAAAAATTCTTCATGATTCAATGAAAATGACATCAAACGAGAAAAACACTCGCAGGTTGCCAAGTGTGTGTAAAAAGATTAAATGATTACAAATATCTAGATCATTATCCATTCTTGAGGAATTTTTTCATCATTGAGGCATGCAAACACCTTTGAATCATCATTTTCACCTTTTTACCTTTTCAAATTACCTCAACAACTTTTGATTTTTTCATTTAACATTTTTTCTCGGGATGGGGCAAAAATACTTCAAAAACATCCCAAATCAAATAATTAAGCCATGAAAGTGATGTCAATGATCCTAGAAGACCAAGATGATACAAAATCATTATAAATTTGATGAATTTTGATGTAAAAATCATGGTTCCAAGCTTCATGGAGCTCCCATGGTGTTCAAACAAATGGATGCATAGAACCGTCGATCTTATCCATCTTTTAATCATGGCCCTCCACGTGGAAGATGCGAGACTTAGAAATAAGCCTGAGTTACCTTTTTAATTTTTTGGATAAGGCCGGACACGTGGCAAAAAATGATTGGAAATCAATTCGGGCTTACTTTTTTCTTTTTGACATTTTTGAAAAAATGGAAAATTTTAACTTTTTCTCCGCCCCTTCGCCTTTGAATTTTGGAGCTAACACGTGGCACATGGTGGGTCCCATTGGGATCACACTTCAATTCTATGCATTTTGACCTTTTTTGAGTTTTGGAAAATTTTCACTTTTTGCCCCGCAGGCCCGCACCTCCGATTTTTCCCTCGCCATGTGTCTCCTTGTGATTCGTTGCATGGGCCAACAATCCAAATTTTGATTCCGAGTCTTTTTGTAAAAAGGAAAAAAATTCTCCCCCTCTTCTCTGGCCCACCAAACCACCTTGTCCTATGCCACGTGTCACTCATTAATTTACTTGGGGTCATCACTTAAAGTCTTAATTTTTAGTCTTTTTTGCTAAAAGGAAAAAAGTCCCTCTTGCCTCCATTGGCCCGTTGTCCCACCTTTGACCCGTAAAATGTGGCACATGTCTCACCCGGATTGGAGCGGGGTCATTTTTCATTTTTCACCTTTTAGATAACAAAGGTAAAAAATCATAAAATTTTCCTTTGAGCCCTTCTTCCACCTTTTGCCTTTTTGGACATGTGTCCTTTCTTGATTTGTTACAGAGATTTGGCCCAAAATTTCATTTTAACTCCCTTTTTTACTAAGGGAAAATATTTAATTTTCCTTCCGTCAGCCGCCTACCCTCTCGACTCTATTAGACATGTGTCCACCTATGATTGGCCATGGGGCCACGATCCAAAATTTTACTTTAATATTTTTTTCTTCCAAACGCAAAAAAACCTCAAAAACCTCCGCCATCCGCGTCCCCTCTCGACCTTTTATGGACATGTGTCCACTCTCGATTAGATGTGGGGTTTTAGGCCAATTTTTGAATTTTAAAATTTTTGCAAAGTAAAGTCAAAATCTCTAAAGATATCAGACCACCCGCCATCCCCCTGCCAATCAAAACATGCCACGTAGGCAAATTTGGAAAAAACGAGTCCCTGGGCCCAAAAATGCCCCATTGTCAAAAAGGCAAAAAATGAAAAGTTACAACACTTCCCCACTTTTCCTCAGCCAATGAAAACCCACCACATTTCCAATACCTTCTGAGGATGAATTTGATGAGAAAATGATGCCCGTCTGACCATTAAAACGTAAAAATTCTAGGGATGCCCTAGAATTCAATTTTTTCACCAAGGATGGAAAATTTTTTGATTCTAAATCAACTGAAGCATGATTTCTGAACATTTTCGATCTAGGATTTGGATTTTCAAATACAAACAAGTATGATTCGATTAATTTTGATTTTTCCACAATCTGGAAAAGGGAAAAATGACATAGCCTGCAAAATTGGAAAAACTAGGGCACAAAAAAGGGAAAACTTGGATTATTCTTTCAAATTAGGGCAAAACAAGAAGTTTGTGAGCATTTTTAAAGCATTCAACTGGAGGGGAAGAATTATAGACCATCAAATCAAAATATAACACGTTTTTTGAGCAGATACAGATTTGAAAATTTAGCACAACATGGTGCAAGCTCAAAAATGGCACCAACATCGGATCTTTTCTTGGGATGGGCACTCCCATGACTACCACAAGGACAAAGCATAGAACAAGTGCCAAAATATCCATTTGGAAAAGGATTCACGAGCCAAAATCACTACAAACCAGCTGAGAACCCAACAAAAATGGCTGCCAAGAACAAGGGCAAACCACACACCAACAAAACAACAAAAACAAAGAAAAAAACAAAGACTATACAACTATACAATTGGTGCATACCTTAGATTTAGGGATTAATCCAAGAAATGCTTCAAATTTCTGTCATTAATAGGTAGCTCAAGCAATTCCCCATCTAAGTCCTTGAGAAAGAAGGTATGTTCACCAATTCTGATATCAATGGCATAAGGGCCCATCCATAATGCATCAAATTTTCCATGCTTTCCCTTGTCTTCATGCCTACTATCCCACAACAAAACTAGATCTCCAACATTGAAGGCTCTAGGAGTGACCTTCTTGTCAAACAATATTTTAAAATTCTCTCTCGAATCGACATGCCTCTGGAGGGATGCTCTGCTCTCTTCATCTAGCTCCACAATCTGATTGATCCTTGCTTCATATGGACTAACTTCTTGATCCTCAAGTTGTTGAACAAACTGAAATGAAGATAACTATAGATGTAGGGCGAGAATATCTTGAGTTCCATATATCAACTCAAAGGGGATCTTTCCAAGAACTCTTTTGGTAGTGATTCTATTAGCCCAAACTGTAAATTTCAATTGTCCACCCCACTTTCTCTTCTTCAAATCCAAGGTCCTCCTAATGATCTTCAACAAGTTATCATTGTTGGACTCAACTTTCCCATTCCATTGGGGGTTATAATTTGAAGAATAAGTCAAATTTATTCCATATTCATTACACATTGCCATTAAAGGTTTGGCTCTAAAGCATGTGGCATTATCAGCTACAATCTTGACTAGCACACCAAATCTGCATATGATATTATTCAACAAGAAGTCCATAACAACTTGGTATGTTGCTTTCTTGGTGGGGATTGCCTCTACCAAATTTGTAAAATAATCAGTGGCTACAAGGATCCACTTATGGCTAGCACTAGAAGGATCTGAAATCTCACCAATGAAGTCCATCCCCCATTACTTGAAAGGAGCTTCAATTGATATAGGCTGCAAAGGAAGGGAGCCTAAAGCTTTTAGTCTTCCAGAGAAACGTTGACAACTATCACATTTTCTAACCAGCTGGGTTGTATATTTGAAGAGACTAGGCCACCAATAACTAGATCTCAAAATATTATGTGTTGTTACTCTTCTATCAAAGTGTCCTCCACAAACTCCCCATGGAAATAAAAACTATCTTGGGAGCTTCATCTTCAATTATGCATTTCAAGAGGACACCTTCGGGGGAGTTCTTCCAAGCCAGCCCAAGGTCCGTGATGATATATTTTTGAGAAGCCACTTCCTTCGGGCTCTTTTCTAATTTTTATTTAAGTGATTAGGGCAACACAGGTGTTTGAGGTAGAAGATCACATCCTTATACCACTCAAAACTTACCAACATTGCATGCACATCTACCCTTTCTTCCTCTAGATGATTCACTTCCACATTCTACAAGTTGCTCTCATCCATGAGCTTAGAACGAACGAAACCTATTACCAAATTTGTGGTTTATATGTCCATATCATACTCTTGCAGCTTGTTCACCCACCTACATCTTTTTCTTGAGATCTCCATCTCTGATAAGATGTCTTTCACCATGGTGTGGGGAACATAAGCAACAAATTTTGAACTCAATATATAAGGCCTAAAAACTTTTGTTGCTTTCACCAAGGCAAATGCTTGTTTCTCCATGATTGTATACTTCAGCTTAGCTGCTTATAAATCCTTACTAAAGAAGGAAATATGCCTCTCAGCCCCATTCTCATCCTTTTGCAGCAAAACAGAAGCAATGGTATACTCAGAGGTAAAGGAAAAGATTTGGAAAGGCCTCTTATAGTTTGGGGCTGCTAAAACAGTTCATATTTAAGTACATCCTTAATTCCTTCAAAAGATTGAATGGAAGCCTCCTCCCACCTGATAAATTGGTCCTTCTTTAGCATGCTTGTGATTGGAAGAATCAACTCAAAGCAAAGTTGGAAATAAACCTTCTAATAAAATTAACTTGACCAAAGAAAGATTGGATGCTTTTCTTAGTTCTTGGGATAGGTAATTTGCTGATTGCTTCCACTCTCTCAGGGTCTATCATAACACCATCTTTTGACACAATGTGACCAAGCAGCTTGGCCTTTTACACACCAAAATGAAACTTCTTTGGATTAAGAGAAATTCCATACTCCCTACATCTGATCAAAAGCTTCTCCAAGTGCTACACATGATCACCTCTCTGCCTTGAAAACATAGTCACATCATCTTGGTAAACTACAATGAACTCATTAATGTAACTAGCAAAAGCAACATCCATTGCTCTTTGAAAAGTGGCACCAGCATTCATCAAACCAAAGGGCATCCTAACAAAAACATATGTTCCCCAAGGATTAGTGAATGTTGTCTTAAGTCTTTTTGATTCTTTGACAACCACTTGATTGTATCCGTAAAAACCATCCAATCTGGACAGAATTCAGTTCTAGTTACTAACTACAAAGCATGTTCTCCATGTTTGGCAAAGGATAATTGTCTTTTAATGAATCTTTATTCATGTTTTTGAAGTCTAAACAAAGTCTGATATCTCCATTCTTCTTTAAGTGACCGGCATAAGGTTTGCAACCCAAGATGAATACCTTTTGGGCGAAATGATCCCTCCCTCCTTCGGTTTCTTCAATTCACCTTGCATTTTCATGGAGAGGAGTGGATTGATTGGCCTTTATACTTCTGTATGAATGGTTTGGAATTTTTTTCAAGAGGAATGTCATGTTGAAACAAGTCTTCTCTATATGCTTTCAGCTCTAAATATGACCAGAAAGGCGGTCTTGATATTGTTTCAACAATTGGAGGTAGGATTGTTTCTCTTTCTTGTTTAAACTGCTACCCTACCAAACTTTTCTTGGTCTTTCCTTTGTTCCCAAGTCATGCTCTTCCACATCCCTTGAGGCAGACATGTTTCTATTTATGATGTAATCAACATTGTTAAAATTAGACTCAAGAGCAACAAGGCCTCTAGGAATGGTGTTAGTTTTCAATTGGATAATATTTTTTCCAAACAAAGTATCTCTCCATTCATTCATACACACCATTGGTTCCCAATCAATATGTTGATCTAAAAACTCACCTTGATTTTGCAAGAACCTCTACACTTGATAATCATCATCAAACACTTGCCAATGCTTGATGTTGTTAGGGATAGCTGGCCTAGTCAACACTTCAACATTATACTCACAATAAGGTGAGACGGTGCAAAATCCAAATCTTTACCCCAACACTCGCTAACTTTTAGCAGCAGCATTCAAAATTCTATTATGATGCACAATATTAAAAGAATCAAACATTTCAATTAGATGCCAAACTGCATGCTTATACCGCTTCATCCGCCGATTATTATTTGTAGCATACAATTTTCTTATTTGTTTGAAAACTAAATCTAAATCTCCTTTGTAATGATGTCCTTGACACCATACTTCCATGCAATTCTCAAACCCAATAACAAGGCTTCATACTCAGCAATGTTGTTAGTACATTCAAAATTAAGCTTGAAAGAAAAAACAAATTCTTCCAATATAGGAGAAATCAGAATTACACCAGCACCATTTCCAAATTTAGAGCAAGCTCTATCAAATAGAAAGGTCCAAGGAGAACATACCTACTCAAGACACTTTGACTGATCCATTTTGTGTTTTTTTCCATCAGCAAAACTAATAAAATTCTCAACATCTACATCAGCAAACAACACTTTATAGGAAGCATTTTTGGGTCCTCAATTAGTTGCAACACATTTTATTTTCTCCATAGAGCTTGACTAGGCTTCCCTCAATGGGAATCGGGAAAAGACATATCCATTTAGAAACTCCCTCCAACACTTGCAACCCACTTTCTTAACAAAATCATACCCCATTTGGCAAGTCAATAAACAATCACAACATCTAATTTTAAATTCCTCCCTGGATAAGATGCAAGCTGCACTACCAAACCTTTCACACAACCAACAACCAGAACTTATCTTGAGTCCATGGTAGTACAATTTCCATAGGATGTTGTCACTTTGATGTCTAACTCATTCATGACTTCTAGAGGCATGACATTTCATTGCACCAGAATCAAACATACAATTGTGAAGTAGCTTATCCTTTATGATCAAAGTTGTGAAGAATGGATCAACATTCAATTGGGAATGAACCAAAGATGTCCCCAAATATACCTTAGGTGTATCTCCAAGATATTATATTGCTGGTGGTGTTTCAAGGTCAACAATGATCTAAGGTGGAGTTTCAACAACATTTACATTTCTTCCTAGAGTAACCTTCTCTTCTTTCAATCCCAAGTACTCAAATGCTCAGAATTCTAAGAAACTCAATGATTGGAACACTCACTTTAATTTGGCTCAATACTTGGGCTATGTCATAGGGGAAACTCTTTGGAAAAAAACATTGGAAGGGAGACAAGAAGATTCATTAGATGGCATTGGATTCTTGGCAGCTTGGGCATGAGGAGGACTAAAGTTTTTGTTTGGGAAAACAAAAATTTTGACAGAGTGCTTCTCTCCTAGGATCTTCTTTTGGAATGCTTGTCAGCAAAGGGTGTTTTAGGTTTGGCTTAAGGCCTAACTCCTTAACAACTTTTCTTCTAGTGTTATAGTCTTTCTCTTGAGCTACAACAACATTCATCAACAATCTTATATCTTCCTCCAAAAGGATACCACCATCATACTTCTTAATCACCAAAGCTCTTAAGTATTCAAATTCATTGTTAGGAATTTCAAAAGCTTGCACTACATCAACTTCAAGAGCATGAGGGGGGAGAAATACTTGTACCCATTTGATGCAATCCCAAAAGGTAGCAACAGTCCTAACACTTATTACTTCAGTAGATGTTGCTCCTCCTTGTGGGCTTGAAGAACAACCCATCATGCAAATATCATCATCAGTACCATCATCATTATTAGCTTCACCTTCTTGCTGGTCCACTTCACATGGAGGATGGGGTAGAAGACACCTATCACACCAATCAATATCAGCAACCTCTTCAACAACAACAACCCTAGTAGTTAAGGGATCAGGAAAAACTCTTCCTTCACGTGCTTGAGGATGTCTATTTTCGAGATCCAATGTGCCCTTTCCTCTATCATCTACCCTTTGATCATATTTAGGATGATTGAAAAATATATCATCGTTTTGTGCTCTTGGCTGACCTTGTGAAGTCTTCCCAATTATCTTCTCAACTCTTGCCAACTTGTATGAGATTTCTTTGACAACCCCGCCAATTTTTTCACCTCTTCTAAATCAGCACCTTTACTAGCTTGAGGCTTTTCGGGGTTTATCAATTTTACACCATTTCTCTTGAGAGGTTTCCCAATTACTTTGATATTATTCTCAATTTGAAGTGCCATGGTGAAATCTTTTCTTAGATTGGCGGTTCTTGTCTCTTAGGTAATAGGTTGCCTTCTTATCAAGTGCATCTCGCATATTTGATTAGGCAAGATTCATCACAAGGCCTCAAATTAACAGAAACCTTCTCAAAGTTTTTTTAATCTTGTGTTGAAGTCATGGATTGATTCATTAGGGTTATTCTTGATATTCTCAAACTCAGATAAAAGAAATCTAGGATCAGTCTTGTCACCATATTGCAACCTAAATACATTTTTCATTTCAGTCCATGAATCAATAGAATTATCAAGTAGAGCCTTGTACCAATCCCTAACATCTTCTTCTAGTGTATGAATAAACAATTTGACATACACATCCTCAAAATCTATCTCAAAATATTCCATCATATTATCAAAAATTTTGAGATGTTGATCACCAGTAATAGCATTGTTACCCTAGAATTTTGGCAACCTATTTCTAACATCTTGTGGGACAACATTTGGGTAACCATCCATTCCTCTAAAATTTATAGGACCAAAGGTGTTAACAACAAATGGGGGTCTAGGTGGAGGATGAGCCATTTTATTTTGTGGTGGTGATCTTGGAGGAGAAACAAAATGATGAGGAGTGAGAGGTCTTTGGGGAATGGGAATGAAATCTTCAAAACAGATCTCTCTTAAGGGCTCTCCTTCTTGATGATCTCTAGCAAATTTAGAAAATACAGGAGCAGATTTAGGAGCAAGCCTTTCAAATGCACAAGAAGGTCCCTCACCTGATGGGGAATTCAAATCAGCAATAGGATTGTCTGAATCAGATCCACTTGAAGAAGAATTGCAGTCCTCAATAATAGGTCTGCTCACTTTCAAACTCAACAATAGGGATCTCCTTTCTTGTATTCAAGTCTCCAACAACCTTCCACACCTTTCTCCCCTCTAGCTCTAAGTTTCTTGAATATGTAAACAACTTCTTAGCAGAGTCCTTGATGAAGAGAGATCTTCTTCCTTCTAGTTTTACAAATTTGAGCAACAAATTATAAATGACAAAAAGGTAAGACAACTGGTATTTTCAATATCAAATCAGCATGGAGTCACCACTAAGGACTTTCACCTTAGTTGTGAAAATGCACTAAAGTAATCTATAAAATGTTTGCTAGCACTAAAAACTTTGCAAATCCTTATAAATCAGACCTTCTTCTTCTTAAATAAATCAATCATAATGCACCCAAAGTGTATGAACTGCTAGAAGATGGAAAAACGGAAGACAAAACTTGAAACCCTTGTTTAAAAATTGTAGATCTGAAGCATAGAATGATATTTTAACATTTTAGCAACTCAAATACTTGAATAAACAAATGCTCAAAATCTTCAAACACTTCAAAAACACCAAGAAATTCCAAGAACTCCCCGAAGCGCTTAGCTTTAGGAAGGTGTTGGTACCCAATATTTTTCTCCTTTTAAGTCCGAGCAAAGATCGGAGATATGGCATGAAGCTTGAAGTTAGATAGATCATGATGTGTGTCATTTTTAGCTGGGGATGTGATCTAACTAGAACTCATATTTGTGGAGAGATGGATAGCACTTTGAAAGGACTTGATCTGACCCTCACTATTTTAGGTTGTTCCTTTTCAACCAAGCTAAGAGGACCTATATTGTAACCCCCAAATGGTGAAGGAGATGAAGATATCCCTCATTTTATGCAAATAGTATGAAAAGGCCTTGGGAAAATATGATTAACACTCCAATTCCCGACTTTCACAAGTTGTGACTCCCAGATTATGGAGATATTATCAATGTAAGGAAAGGGTTACTAGAGACATTCTATGATCCCGATTTGCTTTGTGCATTTTTGTAAATGGATTGTATTCTTCTATTGACACACAATTCAATGTAGGGGTAGTATGGGGTAGGATGGGTTGTTTAGAATGATTTTTGTTGAGGTATTGATGAGACAAACTGAATATCATCGATCTTTGACAACCTCTATAATACTTGAAACATCTATCGATAAAATGCTTCAAATAATCAGACATTCTTTCAACCAAGAGGCATAAATGGAAGCCCAAATAGTACTTTTCACATAATATTTGAGAACTCACCACAAAATCTTGAAGTAAATAACTCAATTAAACACAAAAATCCTTGATCAAACCATGCCTAAGGTGCCCCCAAAGGCTTACACAAAATCTCTGTAGTCAAGAAAGGTAACATGATTTTAAATTTGTTTATCTCCTTATCAGATGAAGGATATTCTAAATATGAGATTACAAATTCCACTAAACTATCAACTAGAAATGGAGATCCTATGTGATTTCTAAATAATTTCAATGCAAGATTGCAACAAGAACAATGAAAACTATTTGTAGGCATTTAAAAATGATAATAGACACCATATTGCCTAGAAAAACACAGATTAACTCAAAAGCTTGTTAGATTCATCAGCAAGGGAGATTTTCATGAATAATCTCAGATCTGTGTGATGGCTATACACTTGTAACCAACTCACATACATGAAAATCTAACACAGAAGAAATTATCCTGGTTCTTTGGTGGGTTTTTTAGAAGATGAGATTTTTCTCAAAATTTTCTCGTGATTTTAAATTTTTACCGAGCTCTTTACATGTCTCAAAACATGCATTGTATATCTCATGCCTCATTTGATCCTTCTTTCCCAAGAAAATAATATGCCAAGGGATCAATTTTGTTACAAAAATTCTTCATGATTTAATGAAAATGACATCAAACAGAAAAACACTCGCAGTTGCTAGGTGTGCCCAAAAAGATTAAATCATTACAAATATCTAGATCATTATCCATCTTGGAGGCATGTTTTTCATCATTGAGGCATGAAAACACCTTTTACTCATCATTTTCACCTTTTTACCTTTTCAAATTACCTCTGCAACTTTTGATTTTGTCATTTCACGTTTTTTCTCGGGCAGGGGAAAAAATTACTTCAAAAACATCTCAAATCAAAGAATTAAGCCATGAAAGTGATGTCAATGATCTTGAAAGGCCAAGAAGACAAAATTATTATAAATTTGATGAATTTTGATTCAAAATCGTGATTCAAAGATTCCTGGAGCTCCCATGGTAGTCAAAACAAATGGATCCATAGAATCGTCAATCTTATCCATATTTTAATCATGGCCCTCCACGTGTAAGATGTGGACTTAGAAATAAGCTTGAGTTACCTTTATAATTTTTTGGATAAGGCCAGACATGTGAAAAAAATGATTGGAAATCAACTCAGGCTTACTTTTTGTCTTTTTGACATTTTTGAAAAAATAGAAAAATTTGACTTTTTCTCCGCCTCCGCCTTTGAATTTTGGAGCTAACACGTGGCACATGGTGGGTCCCATTGGGATCATGCTTCAATTCTAAGCATTTTGACCTTTCTTGAGTTTTTGGAAAATTTTCACTTTTTGCCTGCAGTCTCGCACCTCCAATTTTCCCTCGCCACGTGTCTCCTTGTGATTCGTCGTGGGTCGGGCGCTCCAAATTTTGATTCTCGAGTAGTTTTACAAAAAAGGAAAAATTTATCTCTTGCCTCTGCTAGCTCATTGACCCACCTTGTCCTATGCCATGTGTCACTCATTAATTTTCTTAGCAAGCCGCTTAAAATCTTGATTTTTAGTCTTTTTGTAAAAAGGAAAAAAGTCCCTCCTGCGCTCCCATCGGCCCGTTGTCCCTCCTTTTACCCATAAAATGTGGCACATGTCTCACCTAGATTGAGTGGGGCCATTTTTCATTTTTCACCTTTTAGACAACAAAGCCAAAAATCATAAAATTTTCCTTCTGCCCCTTCTTCCACCTTTTGTCTTTTTGGACATGTGTCCTTTTCTGATTTGTTGTAGAGATTTGGCCCAAAATTTCATTTTAACTCCCTTTTTGCTAAGGGAAAATATTCAATTTTCCTTCCATCGGCCGCCTACCCTCTAACTCTATTGGACACATGCCCACCTATGATTGGCCACAGGCCGAGATCCAAAATTTTACTTTAATATTTTTTCCTTCCAAAGGAAAAAAACCTCCACCATCCACATCCCCTCTCGACCTTTTATGGACATGTGTCCACTCCCGATTAATTTGGGGTTTCGGGCCAATTTTTGAATTTTAAAATTTTTATAAATTAAAGTCAAAATCTCTAAAGAGATTCAACCACCCAACATCCCCCGCCAATCGAACATGCCATGTAGGAAAAAATTTGGAAAAACGGGTCCCTAGGCCCAAAAATACCCCATTGTCAAAAAAGGTGAAAATGAAAAGTTACAACACTTCCCTACTTTTCCTCACCAATGAAAACCCAGCACATTGCCAATACCTTTTGAGGATGAATTTGACAGAAAATGACACCCGTCCCGATCACAAAACGTAAAAAAATCTAGGGATGCCCTAGAATTTAATTTTTCACCAGGATGGCAGATTTTTCGATTCTAAATCAATCAAGCATGATTTCTGAACATTTTCTATCTAGGATTTGGATTTTCAAATACAAACAAGTATGATTTGATAAATTTAATTTTTTCAATGATCTCGCAAAGAGAAAATGGCATAGCCCACAAAATTGGAAAAATAGGGCACAAAAAGGAAAACTTGGATTATTCTTTCAAATTAGGGGAAAACAAGAAGTTTTTGAGCATTTTGAAAGAATTTAATTGAGGGGAAGAATTACAGACCCTCAAATCAAAAGATAAAACATTTTTGAGTAGATACTGATTTGAAAATTTAGGGCAACATGGTGTAAGCTCAAAAATGGCACCAACAAGAGGCACATGCTAGGTTATGATGTTTGAATCACCCTGAATTTTATTAATATATTTTTAGATCTGATTACTATCATCTCATATTTTTGGATGATTTTAAGGGAATGAAATATTGAGGTGGAATTATTGTTGTTTTAACTTCAACTAAACTATGCCTAGAAGATAGTAGGATAGTTATCTCCTTTTGTTAAATAGGATTAACTGAGAAGGGAAACATGTAAGGTAATGTATCATCACAAAGTTAGTAAGGCTATGATGAAATGTTACTTATTTGAATTATTGTTGTAATTATTTTGTTAATAATTAATAGTATGGAAGGTTGAAATTATATATTTCATTATTTAATCTTACTTTTGCTTGGGTATCTCTCTCTCTCTCTCTCTCTCTCCTTCTCTCTCCTTTATTTGAGTTTTGTAACTTCCTTTGGTTATGTCATTCTTAATTTCGTGAATGTTTCTTAATAAAAGAGTTCTCTTTATGAAACAGCTTAGCTAAAATCACATCATTATAATGTTTAGTGCTTATCATGCTCAGGCCTCAATGAACTGACCCATGCTAGTAATTTTGTGGATGGACTTCGTAAGTGAAGAAAAGAGAAAATATTTATAATAAGTTACTTTTGTTTAACAAAGAGACTGGATCTTTTATTATGTTATATGTTCATTATTGAAATGCATTTGATGAAAAAAGAAAGTAGTAATTGTATTGGTCTTGTTAATGTTGTTTGACATTGGAAATGTCTGAAGTGGTTGGACTTATATTGTATGAATCATCTTGATGAATGAAATATTTTTGACTTGTCGTAACTTGGTATGTAATATTTTTGGGTATTCTATGAATGGAAATGATAAGTGTTTCTCTAATTTTTTTCTATTAGTAATATACCCTCTTGGGTTGGATTAAATTGAATAGAGGTCAAGGGTGTAAGGTGTACTACCCTCTTTAATGAAATGCAACTTATTAAAGTTGACATTCATGTATCGATATTCAACCCGATCACTATGGATATATTAAAACAAATGTTTGTGGGTGAATAAAAATATGGTGATAACTTGTAATATACTATGGGATTATAAATGAATATTAATCCTTTATAAGAAAAAGGAAGGCATATTCCCTATGATGATTAATAGACTGTTTTAAGACCTCTTGAAATAAATATGAATGTAACTTTGGATAGTTGAAGGTGGGATTTCTCATGATGAGTTCCTTAACTAGAATAGGAATGTAGAGAAAGGAAATTAAATGGGATTAGACTTCATTCCATTAAAGTCTAATATAAAAAGAACTTTCTCTGAACTTATGTAAGCTAAGGCTTTAGTAGGTGAGTAGGTAACAACACTTCATGTATGTTGAATCTGTTATGTAAAACATAGATTAGAATGTTAATGGAATAAAAAAATAACTTATAAAATGGTTAGGAGGTAGATGTATCTGCATACCCACTCCAATTATAGTTTTAACTTGTAACCTCAATGGTTAATGAACCTAGTTCTTTAGTAGGGCTACAATAATTAACCATTAATAAGGAAAATTATTAAGTCATTAACTTCTTTCTAAGATATGTTCATCTAGATGAGGAGAACTCATTCGGATGTTGGCACATGCCAACTATAGTATAGTACCTTTGTGAAGACTTGGGTATTCATGAGGATATTGTGTTGCATTTGACATGTTGCAACACCCTTCAGTTTAATTATCTAGATCTACATAAATTCTTACTTGATCATAGTTCTACCCTAGGTAGAGTTCGGGGCATGATCTAGTGTCGGGGTTAACTCACGATGACTTAGGATAACTAGAAACACTCAATCAACTTAATTCGATTGAGTATGTCTATGTACACTTAGTCACCACGAGAAGTCCTCCACACTAGACTATGTTGTTAACCTTGGTTGGGGTTAAACCTTGAAAAAGTGGACTGATAAGAGTAAGTGAAGACCATTCTAGATAATAGAGGAAGTGGGGTGAAGGATGTATTCCATTTGATAAGTATGTCGTCTAGGAATATAAAAATGAATAGTATATTTAAAATCTTTGGCCAAAGTATTGCAAGTTGCCGATTGTGTTCTCTTATGTCACCTAGTTTAAGAAGTGGGATTTAAGATGAATATTAGTAATATATGTTTAGATAGGCCTCTTAAATAGAACACTTAATACCCCATAAAGGGTAAGGTAACCAAGTATACATGGTATACAAACTATTAAGTTGACATGAGAGATTAGTATGATACCAAGTCATGAAAAGAGAGATTGGTGATCCACCAAGTCATTACAGATGCATATGGTTTTTTGTTATGAGATTTATTAGTTTTGAAATGTGTGTTATAAATTAAGTTAATTTAAAATAGAGAACATTAAAAAATAAAAATAAAAAAAATACCTTGTTTCTAAAGTCTTAAAATGGGAATGTTACATCTTGGTATCAAAGCTTAAGGTTACAACTCTTGGACCTATTGTGTCCGTAATCTGATAAAACTTAAATTTTCTTGTTAACAAAAATGTTAGAATAAGAGGAAATGTTGCAAACAACCCACCACCCGGAGAAGCAACTACTTCCCAAAAACTTGATGAGATCCTTGCTCCCTGTTGGACACAAGAGATCATTTAGCTATACTTGAACAACAAGTAATGGGCAATGAGGAGGAGGAAGAAGATGTTGGTAATAACAATCAGCCACCTCCTATGGACAATGCCAATATTGGGAATTTGGGCGTTGATAACAATAATGCAGCCAATGCTAATGCAAATACACCCAATCATCCTGAGAATAAAAAGGCAAGATTGGTAGCTAAACTCACTAATGACATAAAAGGATAATTCCACCCAAGTTTGATGGCACTACACTAGGAGATGGAGCTAAGAACTGGATCAGCAAAATGGATAAGTACTTTGTAATAAGGAACTTCTCTGAGGAAATAAAAGCAATATGCGAAGCTTATCATATTTCCCATGAGGCATCTTCTTGGTGGGATAGCCGTAAGGCTAAGTTAAACATTGATGAAACAAACATCACTTGGGATCAATTTAAAAATTATTTTAGGCAACGATGGCTGCCATAACTTTACTATGATCAGAAAATGACTTAATTTTAGAACTTAGCTCAAGGAAATTTAACTATAACAGAGTACTAGAGAGAGATTTACTAAGCTCCTTAAGTATGTACCTTAGTATCAAACTGATGAGAAATTCAAGATACGAAAATTCATTATGGGATTAAATCCCATTATAGGTGGTGAATTGGATGTTCATAGCCCAACCACTATGGAAGGGGTTGTTAAAAAAGCCATATGGTAGGAGTAGAAATTGAAATTGATTTCTTCCCATAAGGAAGAAATCGGATAGAAAGTTTAAAATTATTCTTCGTCCCTTGCACCCAAAAAGGGACCATGAAAGATGTTTGACATGAATTTTTTTTTCCGATAATAACAAGAAAATCAAGCAAATTAACCCACTACTAATGTATGAAACAACTTTGTAAAGAACAATAATAATGGACAAAAGTCATATGGAAGTTAGAATGATAACTTTAAGGCTAGAAATAAATTTGAGCCTTAGAAAGGACCTGTAGGAGGCTTCTAAAATTGTGGTAAGGATCATTATTCAAATCAGTTTCCTTTAAGGAAGGATGACCACAATTAGCAAAAGATAAGATACATGTCAGTAGTAGCTGACAAACAAGCTGAAAAGAAAGTTATGCCTATAGAAGTACCAAGTAAGTTATTTTGTATGCCTGTAACTATACTTTTTGATACTGGAGCTACTGAATGCTTTATTTCTACTAAATTAGCTTCAAAATTAAAAAGAAAATATGGAAAAATGGATAAATCATGGGCTGTACATTATGGAAATAATGTTGTCCACATAGTTAGTATGTGTCTTTTTGGATCAGTCCTTGACTTGCCTAGTTTTTCCACTGAATTTGATCTTTATGTTGCTCCTTTAGGGTCTTATGATGTAATCATAGGTGTTAATTGGCTAGAACATAAAACAAAGGTTGATTGTTTTGAAAAACATATTAGTTGTGTGGATGACTAGTAGAAAATAGTAGACATTCATGTGATAAAACATGAGATTTCAATTAGGAAATTATCATCTACGCAGCTTAAAAAGGTGAAAAACAAAGGTTTCATTTTATATACAATAAAAATTTCTAAAAAACCAAAGGGGATAGTGACTTCTTGGAAAGATACCCACTATTACGAAATTTCAACGATGTGTTTCTGAAAGAACTACCTCGGTCTTCTCGCCCAAACCGAAGGTTGATTTCATGATTGAGATCAAGCCAGGAACCAAAACTATTTCCAAGGCACATATCGAATGACTATCATTGAATTGGTAGACCTTAAGGCACAGATTGTAAGAACTATTGTCTAAAGGTTTGATAAGAACAAGTTTCTTGCCCTTAGGGAGCACCGGTAAATATTGTGAAAAAGGAGGATGGAACACTTAGATTTTGCATTAATTATAGGATGTTAAACAAGGCAACAATCAAAATAGATATACACTTCCTAGAATTGATGATCTGTTTGAACAGATGCATGGTGCATCAGTGTATTCTAACATATATCTTCGATTTGGATATCTTAAGTTAAGAATCAAGGATGAATATATTCATAATAACTTGTAGAACAAGGTACATACATTATGAATTCACAATGTTACCTTTTGGATTGAAAAATGCCCCTACATCTTTTATGAATTTAATGAATATTTTTTTCTATAATACTTGGAAAAATTTGTGCTTGTATTCTTGGATGATATTCTAATATATTCTAAAATAATTGATGAACGTCATGAGCATTTAAAGATATTTTTGGAAATCTTAAGGAAGAGAAGGTTGTATGGTAAGTTTTCCAAATGTTCTTTCTACGAGATGGAAGTGCACTATGTGGGACACATCATAAGTAAGGATGGAATAGTTGTAGATCCCAAAAATTTGTTGCAATAACCGAGTGTCCTACACCTAAGAATGTACATGAACTTAAAAGCTTCGGGTCTTTTTGGTTACTATAGGAAGTTTTTAAAATACTTTTCAATGGTCATTACACCAATAACTTTGTTACAAAATAAAGATAAGATTTTTTTGTGGAATAAAAAATGTGAATATGCATTTAAGACTTTAAAGGATTAGTTAACATCTGCACCTATTTTGGTTGTACCTTATCCTAATTGAGACTTTACTGTAGTAACATATGCTTCTAGGGAAGGTCTTGGAGGTATTTTGTTGCAAAATGAACACATTATAGCTTATGATAGTTAAAAACTCAAGTTACATGAACTGAACTATGCTCCCCATTACCTAAAGCTTGCTTCCATTGTTCATGCACTTCAAGTATGGAGGCATTTTCTTTTGGGTAGAATTTTTGAGCTAAACATTGACAATCTGGGGCTAAATTATATTTTCAATCAGCCAAATTTGAATGCAAGACAACGAAGATGGTTAGAATTTCTATCTCAAGTATGAATTCAACATAAATTATAGAAAAGGAAAGGAAAACAGTGGCGGATGCACTAAGTCGTAGGAAGCATATTTTTATCTTTTAATGTTGAGAACTCAATTTAAGGATAAAGTAAAAAGTGTTATGGAATTATATTCTTATTTTTAGCAAGTAAAAACATCACTTACTTTGTAGATCCAAATAATGTGAGATATAAAATTTTTCACTTTGATGATGAAGGAATCTTGATATTTATAAATAGAGTATATATACCTTTGTTAAATGAATTAAGAAGGAAATTGGTTATTGAATTTCATAATTCACATTTTTCTGACATCCCGACATTATGAAAATTCTTGCTGATATAAAACAACAATATTTCTGAAAAGAGATGAGAAAGGACGTGATTGATTTTATGACACACTACTTAGAATGACAAATACTTCTTAAGGCTAAAAATATGCATCTAGGTGGTTTTACTATACCCTCACACCATGCCACACAGTATAAATGGAAAGTAGTTAGCATGGACTTTGTTCAAGGATTTCCAATGTCAAGAAATAAACATGATGTTATTCTAGTTGTTGTAGATAAAATAACAAAGGTAGCACATTTTATTGTTGGTAATCTTAAGGATGATTCACCTATTTTAGCAAAAATATTTGTGCATGAAATTTTTAGATTGCATGGAGTACCTAAATTTATCATATTAAATAGAGATCCAAGAATGACATCTAGATTTTGGCAAACACTCAATGTAGCCTTAGGGACTAAACTAAATTTTAGTTCGCATACCATCCAGAAATAGATGGGAAAACTGAAAGAGTTAACCAAGTTTTGGAAGATATGTTACGAATTTATTGCATGGATCAATAGTATAAATGGGAAGAGTACCTCCCATTAGTTGAATTTTATTATAACAACATGTATCATGCCTCTCTGAAAATGACACCTTTTGAAGCATTATACGGAAGGAAATGTAGAACTCCATTTAGTTGGGATAACATAGAGGACAAAGAGGTAATTGGACATGAAATCCTTACTGAAATGGAACAACAAGTTAAAATGATTCATGAACATTTGAAGAAAGCAACATATAGTCAAAAGAGTTATGTATACTTAAAAAGGGTTGACAAGAAATTTGAACTTGGTGAGAAGGTTTTTTACGGTTAAACCAAAATAGAGTTCTATTTCTTTTGGCAAGGCTACCAATTTATCACCTCATTATGTGGGACCATTTGATACTATTGAAATAATCAACCCTATAGCTTATTGTTTAGCTTTACCTCCTGTTTTATCATGAATGGATGATGTTATCCATATTTCTTTTCTTAAGAAATATGTTTCGATTTATCGCAAGTGTTAAATTGAAATTCCTTGCAGTCCAAGACCCGGAATAATCATGGTTAAACCCATTCGAGTGATGGAAAATCACTAGTTGCACTTAAGAAATCATGAAATAAGTCAATGTAAGGTCTAGTGGGACCGAGTTTAACAAAGAAAATGCAACTCCGGGAAAACCTTGAAAATATGAAAGTTACTTTTCCATATTTGTTTGAATGAAATTGATTCTTTGGATTGATAAAACTTTAAGATTTTATTCTTAGTATAACAATAAATCTCCTAGTTTTGGGTAGAAACTAAATTCTTTAGTATCTGAAACAACTATCTAATCTTGAATAATTAAGAAATTTTGAATTTCTCAAATCTGGTTCTGTTATGAAATTACGAAGGAAAGAATTATATTTTTGTTATATTATTGATTGGATTTATTTTTTACTAATTTAATCATCAGGATGATGATGCTTTTTAGGAGGGACATATGTAATGCCTCCAAACATTACTAGTACCTACGGAAATTTCTACTCTAGAAGGTATAAACGTTGACAGGTGATTTTTTCATTATGACGGTGTACTCTTATGACTTTGGAAATCATGTTTGTAGTAGAAAATAATTCATTTATGGAGTAGGTACATTGTATCATGCTTTTGCTTAATTTTACTGGAGTAATTCACCTCCTTTATGTAGAATTAATTCACTGCTTGAATTGAGAAATTTGGGTTCTATTTTCATAATTCTTATTTTGGAACAACATTACCTTGGATCAATTCCATTGATCCAAGGTATGATTTTAATTTGTGACTTTATTGTCATAACGACCAAGTTAGATAGATCATGTGATATTTGGATTCTGACTATTCAAAGGAAAGGAATGAAGTCCTTAGACCCTATGACATATTTAAATTTTGATATGTGGTTGGTCCTTATTCGGTTTGTAGAATACAATGCTTTCTTTGAACGGTAACTTATTTTCAACTATATGTTTTTATGCTAAGTGACTTTAGCCTAAAGAAAAGTCTAACCTATGTCTTTGCAATCTTTTGTAATTAAGATTGTGTGACTTAAATTTAAGACCTACCTTTGGACCTATGTTGATTTCCTAAAATAATGTTAACCTAAGTTAAGGTGTGGCCAACCTAAAGGGGATGTATGGAATGACATGGGGATTAGGTGGTCGATGGAATTAGTTTCTAGGTATTAAATGAGATTTAATTCATTCTTATATCTTCATACCACCAACTTTGGCATGGGAATTGGAAAAGGGTGGGGAAAGCTGAGTTGGCACCCCCCGTCAAGTTTAGTTGCATGTAAAATTTAAAATTAGACACTGCTAAATGTGGAGATGGAAATGGCATGGGAATTAGAGGGAACTGGAATTCCTTGGCATTTAATGTTTTTGAACTTCGTAAAACAACCTAGGAAAATGCAAAAGGGGTTTTGCATGGTTATTTTGATCTTTTGGTTCATTTTCAAGCTCAAGCTCTACATGATGTTTTTCTAGTTCATCGAATCTCTAGTTCGAATCTTGCTTGACTAGTTATTTTTGCATTACATAGAGCTATTATTGGACTCTGTAAAAACTATAAAAGAAGATAGAGTATTGGAATTTTGTTGACATTGTGTGGAGAAGAAGAGGTTGTTGAAGTTCTAGCTTGGAAATCTTCTGCAATCGGTGAAGGAGAAGCTCTATCAGGCATGATAGGCTCTATCCATTAAGTTGTTTTTATTTTACTTAATTGATTTCATTAAAAGAACTCTTCTCTTAGAAACAATTTGAATTTTCTTCGTTGATATGATCTCTCCGCTTGTTATTTTATGATTTTTTTATGTAGGCTTGTCGACCTGTTGAAATAATGATCTAGGTTTCATTTTTCTTGATTTGGTCTATTGTATTATACTTTAATCTTTCAGCACAAGCTTTAGATGAAGTAAAAAATGTAAGAGATCTTGTTTGAACTATATGTAACCTTGTTTGGTATGCTTAAGCTAAGTAGGAAGCTTGGGTTGCATTAAAACTATGGAACTTGTCTTAACATAACATTTTTCCATGTATATTGGAAAAATATAGGTAATAAACTATTTTTTAATATCTTGGCTTTGATTGAACCTTTCTTGATTTTTTAGGAGAAAGGATCTTTTCAATAATTGTAAATCTGGGTTTTATTGTGTTGCTTTTAGTTGCAGACCTCTGAATTTAGGGATTTAGGGGAATAATTATTTGGAGTTTTCTTGGCAAATAGTTTATCACTCCATGGACTTGTTAAGTCATTTGGTTGTGTGTTTAAGCCTATAAATGTATACTTCTTTTGCTTTGCTAGAAATGTACAGTCATTTTCAAGACCTGATTTCTTTTGGGAAGCCTGTAAGGAATATATATTACTTTGTTTTTCTTCTATTTATGTGGGGTCTTGTATAACCTTGGAAGGATGGCATCTAGTGCTATGAAGAAGGGAAAACACCCTTGGGTTTTTGCTATTATTCTTTTGTTTTAGTGCCAACTTGAACCTCTTGGTGGTTCCTTTGACATTGTACTGTTGTATTGTGTTAGCTTGTTCCTTGGTCCTTGGGTCATTAAACCAGGTTTCGATTATGTAGATCTTAAGCAATGTTCTTGTGAAAAGAGGAATCGATTACTCATGTTTTTGTTTTATCTTATTGATTCATTCCTTACCTATTATGGGTCTGAGTTGGAAGGTTGGTTCAGACTTGCTCTTTTGTGGAATTTTCCTTTGCATCGTTGTATCTTGAAGGAGATGGTTTTATTGTTATCTTGGGGTAATATTGGTTATCTGTACCATCTCCTAGAATGAAGGAAGGTATTGGATTGTGTTGCTCTTCGTTATTTCCTTTCTTTTGGTTTTTTTCACTCAATTCGATCTCTGATTCATTCTCAGTTTGGGATTTTTGTATGGGACAGTTGAGACTGAGCTTGTCTGTATATGTTCTTGTTATCTCTTCTCTTTTTCTAATCATGCTAGAACTAAGAGGAAGTAATCTCTCCCTCACTTCTATAATCTTCTTTTTGTTTCAACCTTGGAGAAGGTGTTGTCCTTTTTGGTCTGTTTCGTTATGCAATCTTCCAGTCATGTATGGTAGAATTAAGTTCAGGTTGTGCTAGGGCAGTATAGCTGAAGTAGAGGTTAGTTGGTTAGATGGTTGTCTTTGGTTGGAAATATTATTTACAAGCCTTTTTTTTACCATAAATATTTGAATGGTTGTTAGAGTTGAAGTTGAATGATAAATATTACCATTCTACTCACTTGACTTAATGATAGTAATGTTGTATTTTTGGGGGATTGAGTGTAGTCCTATTACATGCTGATTTAATCTTAACCTCGATGAGGTTTTTTTTTAGTTTACTAGACTCTAACTTATATTTGAGTTTTTTCTGAGTTTGAGTAGAAGGACACTCAAATCAGAGGCAAATGTTAGCTTATGATGTTTGAATCAAACTGAATTTTATTATTATGTTTTTAGATCTGATTACTATCATCTCAGATTTTTGGATGATTTTAAGGGAATGAAATATTGAGATGGAATTATTGTTGTTTTAACTTCATTTGAACTATGCCTAGAAGATAGTAGGATAGTTATCTCCTTTTGTTAAATAGGATTAACTGAGAAGGGAAACATATAAGGTAATGTATCAAAAAGTTAGTAAGGCTATGATGAAATGTTACTTATCTGAATTATTGTTGTAATTATTTTGTTAATAAGTAATAGCATGGAAGGTTGAAGTTGTATATTTCATGACTTAATATTACTTTTTCTTGGGTATATCTCTTTCTCTCTCTCTATCTCCTTTTTTGAGTTTTGTAACTTCCTTTTGTTATGTCATTTTTAATTTATCGTGAATGTTTCTTAATAGAAGAGTTATCTTTATGAAACAATTAGCTAAAAGCACATCATTATAATGTTTAGTGCTTATCATGCTTAGTTCAATGAACTAAACCATGCTAGTAATTTTGCGAGATGGACTTCGTAAGTGAAGAAAGGAGAAAATATTTATAAGAAGTTACTTTTTTTTAATAAAGAGACTGGATCTTTTATGATGTCATATGTTCATTATTGAAATGCATTTGATGAAAAAGAAAGTAGTAATTGTATTGGTCTTGTTAATGTTGTTTGACATTGGAAATGTCTCAAGTGGTTGGACTTATATTGTATTAATCATCTTGATGAATGAAATATTTTTGACTTGTTTAAACTTGGTATGTACTATTTTTGTGTGTTCTATGAATGGAAATGATAAGTGTTTCTCTAATTTTTTTCTATCAGTAATATACCCTCTTGGGTTGGATTAAATTGAATAGAGGTCAAGGGTACTAGATGTACTACCCTCTTTAATGAAATGCAACTTATTAAAGTTGACATTCGTGCATGGATATTCAACTAGATCACTATGGCTATATTAAAACAATTTTTTTGGGTGAATAAAACTATGATGATAACTTGTAATATACTATGGGGTTATAAATGAACATTAATCCTTTATAAGAAAAAGGGAAGGAAAATTCCTTGCAATGATTAATAGACTATTTTAAGACCTCTTGGAAATAAATCCAAATGTAAATTTGGATAGTTAAAGGTGGGATTTCTCATGACGAGTTCCTTAACTAGAATAGGAATGTAGAGAAAGGAAATTAAATGGGATTAGACTTCATTTCATTGAATTCTAATATAAAAATAACTTGTATTGAAATTATGTAAGTTAAGGCTTGAGTAGGTGAGTAATTAACAACACTTCATGTATGTTGAATATATTATGTGAAACATAGATTAGAATGTTAATGGAATTAAAAAGGAACTTATAAAATGGTTAGGAGGAAAATGTATCTACATACCCACTCCAATTGTAGTTTTAACTTGTAACCCTAATGGTTAATGAACCTAGTTGTTCAGTAGGGATACTACAATTAACCCTTAATAAGGAAAATTATTAAGTTATTAACTTCTTTCTAAGGTATGTTAATCCAGATGAGGAGAACTCAGTCAAATGTTGGGACACGCGAACTGCAATGCAGTACCTTCGTGAAGACTTGGGTCTTTATTTTATAATGTGTTGTAGTTGACATGTTGCAACACCCTTCAGAGTTTAATCATCTAGATCTACATAAATTTTGACTTGATCATAGTTCTACCCTAGGTAGAGTTAGGGGCATGATCTAGTGTCGAGGTTAACTCACAATGACTTAGGATAACTAGACACACGTAATCAACTTAAGTCGATTGAGTATGTCTATGTACCCTTAGTCACCATGAGCAGTCCTCCACACTAGACTATGTTGTTAACCTTGGCTAGGGTTAAACCTTGAACAAGTGGACTGACAGAGTCAGTAAAGACCATTCTAGATAACAGATGAAGTTGGGTGAAGGACGTATTTATTTTGACGAGTATGTCATCTAGGAATATAAACATGAATAGTATATTTAAAATCTTTTGCCAAAGTATCGCAAGATATTGGTTGCATTTTCCTATGTCACCTAGTTTAAGAAGTGGGATTTTAGATGAATATCGGTAACAAATGTTTAGATAGGCCTCTTAACTAGAAAACTTAATACCCCATAAAGGTAAAGGAACCAAGTAAACATGGTATACAAACTATTAATTTTACATGAGAGATCGGTATGATACCGAGTCATGAAAAGAGAGATCAGTCTTCCACCGAGTCATTATTCAATTGCATATTGTTTTTTGTTAAGCTATTGATTGCCTTCAAAATTTTGTTCTAAATTAAGTTAATTTAGAATAGAGACATTATGGAAAAAAATTCCCTTGTTTGTAAAGTCTTAAAATGGGAATGTTACAAAGAAGGTGGAAGTGGAGGTTGAAATTTCTCCCAAGAGCAATTTTTTCAGAAAATGCAATACCCATAAGGCATAATAGTGGGACAAGAATGGGACTCTCACATCCAAAAATGCAAGATCAGTGACTACAACCACCACACATCAGAGAACAAAAAGGAATTAGACGCATTATTGAATACAAAGACAAACAAGTGCACAACCAAGGATATGTCGGTGTATAATGATGTGGGAGAGAAGTCTGCTAAAGCATATTGGAGTTTATCAATTGTAAAATCTCCCATAATTCAGCAAGTACAAACCTTTGTACCAGTGGTTGATGAGTAGGGTACATGAATATTTCTTCTATTTCACCGGACACAGGGTAAGGATTATAGCCACTCTGATTTCAACTATAACAAGACTGAGGGGCACAAGGGTGGACTTGAAAAATGACTTAACAGATAAAGCGAATCGTATTGCGATGCAAAATGAGTTAGGATACACAAAAGGTCCACATGAAATGCTTATAGATAAATCAAGAAGTATCTCGGTGGTACAGTAGCTACACATCTGGTCACCAAATTAAATGATCAAGAAAGATGGTCCTAGGTGAACACAATGTGGCTACACATTGCAAGGAAAATGTCACAGATAAACAATATACAACACAAAGAGGCTACATTGTGGACAAAATCATCGAGGAAGTGTGAACAGTTGAGAAGATTAGTTTTGATGTTTTCCTATTTTCCTTAGTATTTTTGAGATCGGAGTGCGTGATGGGATGAAGAACAAGATCTGGGAGTACCCTATGTAAAATAAATCCCTAGCGATAAGGTTTGAGAAATACTAATGTAAAGGGTCAATGACTCGGGACATTCAAGAAGAGGGTTGAGATGAGGTATGATAGGCTCCACATGGTGATTGTAGAGGAGTGGCACATCCCTAAGGATTTACCTTCGGTGGTGGGAAAGGTAGTCTAATTTGTAGTATACCAACATTTTTTCATCGTACGGTTTGTGATGAAGGATAGTACTTAGATCCCTTGGTGTAACCTTCTGTATGCCTTCACAATGCACTACTTCTAGGAAGTGATCCATCAGATCAACAATGCATGATGCTTGAAATTTATTACGAGATAAGGTAGAATACGAATACAACACACTTTGCACAAGACCTATGTGTATCTAGGGAAGACTACATACATAGAGAGGGACCAATTAGGATGCTAGTGCTAAAAGAACCTGAATAAGAGGCACAAAGGGAAAATGATGTAGTGATTAGAAATATTTCATCATACGAGGGGTTGCTTCAAACTTTGCGGGAGGAGATGAAGAAATCATATCAAGCATTGGATATTTTTATAGGTCCATAAGTATTCATCCAAATAAGGACAATGGTATAGGAAAATGAAGTCCTAAAATATATGAAGGATGAGACATTGGGGCATGCAGAGAGACCGATGCAGTGGTAAATAAAAGTGCAAGGCCCTTGCGGTGGCTCAGAGACCCATAAGAATAGGTTGGACAAAATGGGAAAAATCATAGAGCGTAAGATGGATCTTCTAGAAGGGAGAATGTCTGCAATGGCTAACATTATGTTAGTATTACAAAATGAGAAGGGATAAATTGAACAAGATGAATTATAGTCTATTACGGTGAATATTCCGAGAAAATGTAGTGGTCACGTTTGAGTGAGTGGAAGACATTAGAAGTAGAAATAAAGGAAGAATATCCAGAACTCATTCTTCTAGTTGAAGCAAAGGGTGATGCAGAGTAAATACTTATTCTTTATATAGAAATTCTTTTACATTATTTCCATTACTTTATTCTTTATTGTTCAAGGAGTAGCCATTGTCGGGAAAAATGTAGTTTAGTGTGGGGTAATGTTGAATGGATGAAAATGAAATACTTAGCAGAAGGCACATAGAAGGTTCGTATGAGGGAACATGGTTCATTCAAAGGTTCAAAATGATATGGGAGAACACGCACGCGAAAGATAAGGGCAGATTTGGGACTTAGCCATTTTCACATGAGCGAGATATTTTTGGAGATAGCTTAGAGAGACCATAAATCGGGAAAATACTTACGTGAAACACATCGGATATTTTGGAAGAGTGGCTACTAAGCGCTTTGCATGGGTGTGGGCTAAGAATAGATTTACTACTACCAATTAACTAGAAGAGGTATATTGTTAGCACACTTGCATGTGTGGTTGTGATTGTAAAGGCACATGGATATTTTCAGCATGTGACCTATTTTTGGAGTTATACAAGCGGTGAAGGGTAGGACCCCACCCTTATAAATATGTAATGATCTACATAGTATAGGGACAATGTGAGAACTAATTACTGTGAAGTTATGATATCGAGATATGATGCATGTATAAGCTATGGTAGTACCTATTGTAGTAATCTTCTGTGTACTTATCATGTTTAATATAATGGAGTGTATTGGCTGAATCGAGTATTAATCCTAAGTATAATTGGTTCTTGCATGCCTGATTTCATTATGGTTATAATTTAAATTTGTTACTCTATAGATCTAGATTTAAACATGCACTATAGAATGATATAATAATTATGGATCTGAATGCATTAATTCTCCATCATGCTAACATCCTACAACAACAACCCTAAATAGGGGCCTGGTACCTTTACATGCTTTGGGTGAGCACTCATTCTAGGTTGAGTGATGTGCCAATGTGCCTAGGATTTTATTAGTAAATTCTAGGCTACATCAATGTGTGTTAGAACATGAGTGTGTGTCAATTATAGAGGAAGCACATGGTGGGATTGTAGGGACGACACTATGTAGGAAATGCCACGCATGAGAAGATTCTAATGGTAGGGATTTGGTGGGAAAGTATCTACCAGGGATTGTATTGAAATTTTTAATTCCCGTGACCATTTCAGCGACTTGACAAGCCAGGGAAAAGATATGAAATTCCCTTGAGGCCTATAGCTAGTCTTGAACCATTTGAAAAATGGGCAATTGACTTTATAGGACCAATTTCACCTCTACCGCACGAAGGAATGGCTCACATTACATCATCGATTACATCAATACTTGACAAGATGGGATGAGGTAGCACCAACAAAGGATTACACAACAGCTTACATCAATGAGATTATTATGGGAGAACATAATCATCATGTATTGGTGTCTCATGAGTTTAACAAGTGATAGGGGTACACACTTTCTGAATGAAATGGTTAGGATCTTATTGGCATAGTTTATGGTGGCCCATCATAAGACTACCCCTTGTCATCCTCAAGCTAATGGAATAATTTAGGTGTTTAACAAGATACTAAGTCACACATTGACCAAAATTTGTGATGTTCGAAGACAAGACTCGGATGACAAGGTATCACCATTCTATGGGCATACATGACAACCTACAAGAGGTTAAACAAGGCCACACCATTTCAATTGGTGTTTGACATGGAGGATTTTTTTGATTGAATTCATATTACCATTTGTGCGTATAAGCGCGCATGGAGGATTGGTTTATTAGCAAGCACTCAAGGAAAGGATTGATAAGTTAATATAGTTAGATGAGAGGAGATCACTTGCTAGCTGGAGTCAGAAGTCGAAAATTATAGAAAAAGGTATGGAATGATTTTCATATCAAGAATAAGTAGTTTGAGGTTAGGGAGATGTTTTTGTATGATTCCAAGTTTCGCACCATCTGGGAAGTTGAAAGTCCATCATTTGTGCCCATACATCATATTGTACATCCTTGATTCAGAACATGCCAATTACAAGTCTTTGGATGGGATGAAACTACATGCACATTTCAATGGGAGTAGGTAGAAGCACTACTATAAATAAACATTTCTTTTATTTGTAAATAAGGTAGTATTGCCAATCAACTTATGATTTCCCTTTATGAATTTTCCTTTCCTTTTTTTCCCTTTAGCGTTGCTTTTTCCCTTCAGCTCATGTTTTTTTCACCTTGTGCACTAGTAACCACATTACTTTCAAAAGGTTGTGTATGTGCATAGGACCACACATCTAATTTAGTGTGGGGTGGAGTAGTGTAAAGTGAGGAACAAGTTGGTAGTGAAAGTTGTATGGCTTGGATTGAAGGATTAAAGGCATGAAAGATAGAAGAATGCGCGTGGAAATGGTGGAAAATAATTTTTGGTGTCAAGATAGCTTAACAAAGACCACGTATAAAGGATAAGAAGCACAGAACAACATGAGGTAGGTGAGGGAAAAAATCAGGTCAAGGACAGAAGAATTGCTGCGGCGCCGCGGACACGTGCATAAGATTCTTTGGTCGGTAAGGATTTTTTTACACCGAGGTCAGGAAGGTTTTGCATAGGATTGGGCATGTGGGTAAGGGTACTTAAGGATGGATTTAGTGGAAAAATATGCATTTAATGCTAAGTAGATTGGTGGGTGGCATAGCATTTATTTTCAGAGAAGAGCAAAAATCTATAAGTATGAAGTCGGGCACATTATTATTTTACCTTTCCATTACAAGATTGAAGAAGCTCTTGTGAACTAGGGAATCCATGAAGAAATATTTGTGCAAAGGGAGAATCATAGAAATATGAGTACATGACTAGGTTGATCTACAAACCAGAGTGGAAGGAGTACATAGGCATAGGGAAGAAAGTTTCGAGGAGTACGCCATCTGTGGAAGAATTTTTCCAGGTTAGGGTTCTACAAATAGCTAGGGCACAAAAGTAGGACTACTTCACAGATTTGAGCCACAAGATTGAGAAGACCAAGGAAGAGAAGCAATAATATTTTAGGTTTTATACCGACAAGTGAAATGGCATAACAAAAGGCAACCATTTCACCAAATAAGAGTAAGGGAAAAGGAAACCAAAGAAGAGCAAGGGAAAAGGAAAACAAACTACTGCCATGAGTTTTAATGAGGAGTGGTATATAGAAATGTAGTACCCAGATGGAGTGTTGTTGGGGAAAGAGTGGGTATCACATGTGAGGAAGATGGTCGTGAGTGACTACAATCATTGCACAAGCATCATGGAGAAAGAGATGGCATTGGAAATGGTCCATCCGACGACAAGAAGACACCAGAGGGAATGCCGATCTACAACGATGAGGTAAAGGTGAAGTTGGGAAAGGCCAAGTTGTTGTAACTTTATGAGTTGCCCTATTTTGTAAGCCTCGAGTGGTCATACCACTAGTTGATGTAGTGCGTGATCGAGGACCAATTCTATTTTGTGGGCCACAAAATGCGCATAACTCCTCAACTCATATCAAATTTTACTTGGCTTGGTTTTGAAGGGGACTCCATAGATGATGACTTGGAGGATAAGGAGGCCATCAAGGAGACTATGGAGGCCTATGATTACAAAAAGGGTTTATGTTACTTTGATATCACAAATATCCCTGACCCTGTAATGAGGATGGTCGTGTGTTTGGTTATTGTATGCACACAAAATTGCATGTGCTACATTGTCAAGACATGGTTACAATAATCCCCAATGATGATTCAAAATTCTTTCAAGGTGTTTGAGCTCCAAAACTCATTAGCGAGTGTATATTTGTATCCTAGATGGCCTTACTTAAATTTTTTATGCATTTTTCCATCTCCCAACCTCTTTCTCGTGCTTGGAAAGGAGTATGGAAGTATGGGATGGGATCCAAACATAGCGGTGAGCTTTCTAAAGGACATGCACACAGGAGGGAAGAGTATTATTTTAGCATAAGGGAAGGAAATGGGTTATATCAATGATCCAAACAAAGTGCTACACATGCACTTCCAAAGCACTTTGCTCCAACAGTAACAACTCCTAGAGATGTCTTCATTTGATGAGGAAGGCACATACCCACAAACCAGGAAGATGCTATCTTGGGCATTTGAGTCCCATGTTGATGAGATTGAATTCAAATTAATCTAATGGGCGCTATCAAAGATGCCAAAGGAAAATGGATAAACCCACTTGTAAATGCTTAGTAAATATCGATGAATAAGTATGTAATGTTCTCAATAAGGTTTCAAAGAAGTTGAGGCAAGAGTTTCCAAAAGGAATGACTAGGTGGGATTCCTAGAAGGGAAATTGGAGAAGAAAAAGGAGGATCTACTTAAATCTAACAGGGACCTAAAACAAGAAGATATTATCAATGCACAGCTAAGGCATGAGCTATGGGAGGAGAAGAAAAAGGTGTGAGAGGTCTACAAGAAGGTAGAAATGATTACAGATGCTATTATCTTAAAGCATCTAGACCTAGCACCACCCGAGAAGAAATACGAATTGACCTTACAGTGCTTGGAAGATTTAACTTGCACCCTTACCATGGAAAGGAGGCCACTCCCCTTAGATTCAATAGAAGAGGTATTGGTGAACCAAGAAAAGGAGGAGAAGCTGAAGGTTATGGAGATAGTTTCTTGGTACACTAAAATCCTTGCCAATGTGAAGGCCACCGCATAGATAACCGAAGCTGCTTATTACAATTGTGCAAAAAAAGATAGAGTGGCAAGAATTTTAGTTACCACCCATGAGGTAGACCTCAAGGAGTTTTAGGAGAAGAAAAAGGGGAATATAGCATAATGGGATAAGATCCTAAACAAGGTAGCGAAGAAGTCTGAAGCCATCAAGACCCTGAGAGGATTGATTAAAAACTGGTTAAGGGAGTTATATTCCTAGATCACCCATAGGATGGATGTACTGGATGAACTTGGTAAACATTTGGAAGGGATCTTTATATAATGTGTGCCAAGGGGGATGAGATGAGTTTCAATGAGGTAAGCACTCTAGTGAGTGACCTACTCCAGGAAGCGCCGAATGAAGTAGATGCTCCAGAGAAGATTTAGGTAGATATAGGGAAGGATTACCCACTCCTCCTTTAGTAATAAAAATATTCTTCTAGTTTCCTCCATTATTTAATTCTTTCATTCTTCATTCCTTCATTCTTTGTTCCAAATATTCAGTGTCCCACCATTTCTTTATTCTTTGAAGGAAGGATATTTCTGAGGACAGAGAACAAGCTTAGTGTGGGGTGATTTTAGGCCTCATAATATTGACTAAGACCTCAAGGGCACGTGTATGTGAGGGACCAATATGAAGAAGTTAATGCGTGGAAAAGAGTGTAGGACAATGGTTTTAGAAGGGTTTAGTAGAAACCATGGTACATGCGCAAGGAAAATAAAAGGGTTTTAGGACTTATCCATATTTTAACGTTCCAGGAAGCACATGAGAAAAGCGTGACCTAACTAAGCATGTGGAGTGGATAAGGTGCCATCCTAGTGACTTGGTGACCAAGAAAGGAATATTCCACGTGATGGAAGGATCTAGAAAGACATCATTGTAGAAAGTGGAGAGCTTGGATCAGAGTAAGCATGCTCCATTGGAGGACCACATGGACACTTGGCAAGTGATCTACTCTTGAAGGAAGGCATGGCAGTGGATGCTAAAGCTATATATAGAGATTCTCAGGTAGAAGAAAAGGTGACACTATCAAGGGAGAGAAGAGGGATCAACATAGAGGGAATGAAGGGAAAAGCTCTACAAAAATAATGGGAGGTTCTAAAGGGTTGGGGTTTTCATTAAGAGGATCTGTAGGAGTGATAGCATACCTAGGGGGATGGGTCTGTGATAATTTTTGTAATATGGAAAGCATAGCTAGGGATTCTGATGCATGAGTCTTATCTACATTGATGCATTGGCCTGTTATGGCCTTGGTGAATGTAATGTGGTTATTGAACTATGATCAATATGAATATATGGTTATGTTCTAAGAATATAATGTTCATGGATGTAAACCCTAGTGCCATTTCTTTATGTTATGGATCAGATATGTTATTTGTATGATGTTTCTTTTGATTCGAATGAGTGTATTGATATAATAACTCATCCTAGGCTCTCAAAATGAATGCATGGTCCTTTACCTTTTACATCTAAGTTTATGTCATTAAGTAATGTATTCTCACAAAACTCACATAAAGAAGGGTTTCGGCACTCACGCATGCCTCGGGTGAGTTCTGGGTGCTTGTTGGGTGATAGCTTGGTGCACATGGGATTAGATTGTTGTTCTAAGGGCACAAAGATGACTACAAGAATTTGCCAAAGAAAGGTAAAGAGAAAAGTTTTACATCTTCTCGAAGTAATGCAAGATGCCCTTATTCTCTCCTTATATAATAAAATTAAATCTTGGGTTTTTAGATTAAGGAGCTTCTTTCCATGCTTCCCCTTATAAGGGTTATTTTAGGAATTATGTCCAGGGTAATTTTGGGCATGTTTTTTTAGGAGATGATGAACCATGCAATATTACTGGTAAAGGGGAAGTTCATATAAAATTGCAGAATTGAAATACATGGATATTGAAATATGTGAGACATATGCCAAACCTCAAGAGAAATCTATTTTCTATAGGAAAACTTGGTGAATCTGGTTGTATGGTTACATTCATAGCCAACTCTTGGGAAAAAACCAAGGGATATCTTGTTTTAGTAAGAGGAAAATAGGTAGAAACATTGTATTTGTCTACTGTATTACTTATTCCTTTTTTGTGCTATATACTTTAGATTTAGATGTAAGCATGTGGCATAATCGGTTGAGCCATATGAGTAAAAAAGGAATGCATATCTTAAAGGAAAAGGGTAATTTATTATATTTGAAATATTCAAATCTTTATTTCAGATGAGCATTGTATATTTGGAAAGCAAAATAGAGTGAGATTTATCAAATTTGCGGCAACAAAGAAGGATACAAAATTGGATCTTGTGCACTTAAATGTGTGGGGACCATCCTAGGTAGCTTCTCATGGAGGATCCCAATATTATATGACTTTCATTGATGATGCCACAAGAAAGGTATGGGTTTATTGTATAAAACGTAAATATGATGTTTTTGAGAATTTTAAAAGATGGAAAGCCCTTGTGGAAAATGAATCAAATTTAAAATTAAAATGTCTTAGATATGGCAATGGTGGTGAGTAATTGCAAAGAATGCTTTTAATGATTATTGTTCGGTGAATGGAATACATAGAGAAAGAAAGGTTCCTAGAACACCATAGGAGAATGGCGTTGCTAAAATAATGAACACAATAATCATGAAACACGTAATAATAATGAGCATACATGCCGGATTACCCTTAAATTTTTGGGTAGAAGTAGTAGACATGACGGTTTACTTAATTAACCATGGGCCTTCAAGTGCACTGGATGGTGGAATACCGTAAGAAGAAGCTTGACCGAAAAGAGGTAGATCTTTCTTTTCTTAGAGTATTTGGCTCAAAGCTTTTATACATGTTGATAAAGAAAACTGAAATAATTTGAATTCTAAATCCAAGATATTTACTATTATTGGTTATGGCTTTGGTGATTTCAAATTCCATTTTAGGGATTTAAAATATTATAATATTGTTAACAATTATGACGTTAAATTGAATGAAAAGAGAATGTATAGGGATTAATTTTTGATACCTAAAGACAAACTAGTTGGAAAGTTTGTTGAAGAAAAGTCATTCTCATATTTAGAAAATACATCTACATGTATTGGTGTCACCAACCTAAACCGGTATCGCTGAATAGAACCGTTGTTGGTCACTAGAACCAATTTCAGCTATAAATGAGCACAATTGGCATCGGTTAGATGAACCAGAATCGACAAGAGGTGAATGACATCAGCCATTGTCATAGGTAGATACTAACGTACATGACGTATATATTGAGCCTCCAAAACCCCATATCTCAATGAGAAGGTCACAAAGGGTAAGTATACCTCCAAAAATATTTACACCTTCCTTATCTTATTTATTATTGACTGATAGTGGTGAACCAGAGAGTTTTGAAGAAGCAATGCAAGATGAAACCCACAAGAAGTGGGAACATGGCATGGATGAGGAGATGGAATCCTTGGAAAAAAACTAGACATGGGATTTGGTTAAGTTGTCAGTAGGTAAAAGAACATTACAAAACAAATGGGTTTACAAGATCAAGGAAGAAGAAGGTGGAAAAAAGATACGAGGTAAGGCTTGTAGTGAAAGGATTTTCACAAAAATCATGTATTGACTTTAGAGAGATATTTTATCCTGTAGTAAATATGAATTCTATTCATACTGTATTGAGTTTAGTTGCAGTAGAATATTTTCATTTAGAGAAATTTGATGTCAAGAAGGCTTTCCTTCATGGTTATTAGGAGGAATATATTTATATGCGTAGCTGCTTGGTTATGAAGTCAAGGGTAAGGATAAACTTGTGTGTAGGTTGAAAAAGAGCTTGTATGAGCTCAAACAATCCCTAAAGCAATTGTATATGAGGTTTGATAGTTTTATGCATAAGCATGGTTATATGAGATTTAAATCTGACCATTGTGTTTATTTCAAGAATATTGAAAATAGAAAATATATTATTTTGTTACTTTATGTGGATGATATACTTATTGTAGGATCTAGTATGTTGGACATTGTTGAGCTTAAAAAAATGTTAGGTCATACATTTTCAATGAAGGATTTACAAGCTACAAAGAAAATCCTTGGCATGAAAATTCATAGAGATAAGAAGAACATGAAGTTGTATTTATCTTAGGAACATTATATCAATAAGGTGTTGGAAAAGTTTAATAAGTAGAATTCAAAACTTGTAAGTACACCTATGGTTAAAAACTTCAAATTGAGAAAAGATCAATTTCCTATATCATATTAGGAGGTTGTGTACATGGTACGAGTTCCATATGCTTCAGCAATTGGAATTCTTATGTATGTTATGGTTTATACTAGAAACAGACATTGCACAAGAAGTGAGAGCCGTGAGTAGATTTATGGACAATATAGGTAAATAGCATTGAAAAGAAGTCCAATAGATGCTCAAGTATTTGAGAGGGACATCTAGCATATAATTATGCTATGGAGGGTCAGATATTTCTTTATATGGATATGTTAATTTAGATATGGATGGAGATTTAGATAGTAGGAGGAACAACAATGGATTTTTAATCACAAAGGTAGGTGGGATGGTAGTTAGCTAGATTTCCAGATTGTAGAAGGTTATGGCATTGTATACTATATAGGATGAATATGTTACAACTACAGAGGCTCGAAAAGAGATGATATATATGAGCAGGTTCATGGAAGAGTTGGGAAAGGAGCAAGAGGATTACATATTATACAATGATATTCAAAGTGTAATTCATCTGGAAAATAACTCAATGTTTCATTCAAGAATGAAACATATTCAATTGAGATATCACTTCATACGGTAGGTGTTGGAGGATGGGAAGTTGAAACTAGAGAAAATTCATACAAATAAGAACCCTATGGATATGCTAATGAAGCCATTGGAAAAGGAGAAGTTGGAGCTACACTCCAATTTTTGGTCTTTGAGTTTGAGACTTGAAGAGGAAGAAACATGCCAAGGAAAGGATCCAAGGATGGAGCTATATGTTATAATCTGGTAATTTATCTCTAAGTGGGAGATTGTTGAGTTGTGGAGCTAAATTGCTTCACAAATTTCATGCTTTATGAACTTGCTGGAATACGAGTAAGCGGCATCGGTTAGGTGACTTTTTTCAATCACCTAGGGACTAACATCGGTCTAGAAAGTAGGAACCGATATCGGTTAGGGTAACCAGCATTAGTTACCTGTGTGTGATTTATTTTATTTAAGTCACGGGAATTAGATCTAACATTTTATTAAAAGGTGATCTAATGGTTGTAATTGCATAGCTAAGTTTCCCTAAGTATGTATATGCTTATATAAGCTTGAAATATAGGGTTAGAAAGGTTAGATTGTGAAAAGGTTGATCATAATTGTAAGAAGGAATTATTGGAGAGAGGAAAAGAGAAGCTTGTGAGGAAGAAATTATTGTACATCTAAGAGGTGTGGAAGATTGCTGATCTTCACCGTATATCTTCACGTAAAGCTTTGAATAATATATTGACTTTTTCTTATTGGATATAGCCCACACCAGTGAACCACGTTATATCTTGTGTATTTTTATTCTGTTTAATTTCCATGTTTACATCTTGTATGCTTAGATTTAATTTATATTTATACAACAATGGTGTGTCATTAACCTCAACACTTACTATGTTGGTTCCCTTCCTTATGGGATAGGTAGTTGACGGGTGTGACATGTTATTAGGTCTCAATTGGATTTTTAGGTCTCAATCAATCATCTCCATGAATCATTTACATCTCAAATTCATTCACAACAATCAAGTCATTTCTATTGATGGTGTACCTCCATCTATCCCATGGTCATGTTCTCCTCCCATGTTTGTCAATGCATCCTCTACTTCATCTAGTACACCACGACTCATATAACCTAAAGAACCATCTTTTCCTAGTTCACCTACTTGCATACAAACAACATGCTCTCATCATTTTTCTAGTCCAAAACATTAGTATAGGCCCATTCGTAGAACAATTAATACATGTCAGTGCAAATCACCACCTCATTTTATTCCACATAGATATCCATCACCATCATGTTTTTTCACACATAGGTCTCCATCCCATACACATTTTGTTACACCAAAATGTACATTATATACTCATCCCTCACATGCACATATGATTTACCCACCTACGTAATGTTTATCTGTATACAATCACTCTTAGAGAATGATCACATGATTTTATCACAAGAATCATCAAACAATGGACTGTTAACCTTTTCTTTCATAGGATATTTCACTCACCATTAAATAGTTGGGGGAATTTCATCTATACCCATATATTCAACATGTATCTTATATTCACCTTAATCATACATCTTGATACCAAAGATCTTTAATAAGAATCGTGGAGTCATGACCAACGGTGTGGTGACCAGCCCAAAAATCCTAATGTGGTTAATCCTACTAACACATGTGTTAGAAATAAAAAAATAATAATGGAAATAATAAGAGAAACAACAATTTATTACCCTCGGTAAGTGCTATGTATTTTAATTGTCCCCAACAACAACAAACACTCAAAGCAATAGAGGAAAATTCGACCCCAAGCCCTAGGAAATACCCTAACCAATTCCGAACCAAAGGCAAGGGTTAAAAAATTTTAATTATGACAATCAACAATCAAACAAGAATCGTAATTTTGGGCCACAACAAGGAAAAATACAAGGCCAATAGATTATGATCCCGATCTATATTGTGGTTTCCATAGGGTTCGCAGGCATGATGCAAGAACATGCCATGATTGTAACAAGTTTTTACTGCATTTTCTAGAAGACCAAAGGTAGTTATTTGTTGACATGTTTTTACAAATCCAATTGTGCCCACTCAAAATGCCTACATGGGACTAGTATCCCCGTAGAACACACCTTGGGGATCTTCAATGATCCTCTCCCCACATACCCAAAGGATGGTAGGTTAGATCCCAATGGATCAAATAAAGGGATTGTAATAGGGACTCATGATTGTGAGGCCTCAACTTCATCAAACCCACAGTGGCACCTCCTTTGGATGGTCGCTAGCAAATGAAGATCGTGGGATTGGTAGAGTTAGACGTCGAACCCCAAATTAATGCTGCTACAAGAACCAAGGATTATTCTTTACACCAATCTTGATTTATCCGGTTATGTCAAAAATGCTCATGATGCACTAAGCAAGCTAGTAGGGGCTTATGATCTAATTAATGATCTAACCAAGAAATTTTCACACATTTCCTTCTTGGATCTACTAAAGAATTCCCCTACTCATCGAGCTACTCTGTTAGAAGTGCTAGGTCTCGGCCATTTGATTAATGTTACCCCTCTGCCAGAGGCACAAATAAATCACATAGAATTTGACATTAGTCCTCCTAGGGTAGCCTAAGAGAGATATTGGGTTCGTGTTTGACATAAGTAAGATGCCTATGGATGCTAAAATAACTCATAGGGGTGATCCGGCCTTGTTTTTACAAGTTTGGATCTACAAAACTACGTGAAACATGTAATGATCGATGATGGGGAAATAGTTAACATAGTACCCTTCTCTTTTCTTCAGAAGTTAGGGTATGGGGAGATCAATTGCTCCTCGATGTAAAATACACTGAGAGACTATGATAGCCTCAAGGTAACCTCAATTAAAACCATAGTATTACCGATTAATCTCGGGCCTAAGATGGTACTCACTAAGTTTTATATTATAGACCGGGAAACCAACTATAATATGATCCTTGGTCATCCTTGGATCCACCGCATGAAGGAAATCCCCTCCACTCTATTCCAAGAGGTCATATTCTTGCATTTAGGGAAAGTCTTTATGGCACAAGGTGATCCAAAACCCTTTGATATACATTTGGATAACTTAAATAAAAGGCTAGGGGTCCACTCTAAATTTAATCTTCCCATGAATCAATTAAACAAACCTGCAAGCACAGTACTAGAAGAAAAACTAGTTCTTACAATGGAGTTAAAAGTTACGGGTTTGATCAAAGGCATTCTCGATGATCAAGGATGAAAATATTATTGTAGAGACAGTGTCACTAGGAACCACAGAAAATATTTTCAAGATATTAGAGAAGGATTTTCCTATTCTCCTCCCCTTTGATTCTATGGGTATGGGACATGCCTTGGGACTTGGTTCCCTTCCAGTAGATGAGGTTTACATGGTTGAGGTAACGAGGTAAAGGGGGAAGGTACAAAGGATGAATCAACATCCATCTTTCTGAGTAGTTGTTGGAATCTCCATTTTTATGGAGCCAAGTGTCACTTTGGCACTAGGGAAGGCATGATCCTTACTTCTCCCGAAGGAAGGATTCTACCTTTTTCTTTCAAGTTGAATTTTGAATGCACAAATAATGGGGCTGAATATGAGGCTCTCCTATTAGGTCTCATTGTAGCTAAGAGAATGGGCATCCTCAATATTAGGGTGTTGGGTGACTCACAACTAGTTTCAAATCATATATCCGATGTATATAATACTAGAGTTGAGAATCTACAACTTTACAATACAACGCAAAGTTAGGTCCTGACAAAAGGATTCGATTCGATTTCATCTCAATTGAAACATCTCCATGCGAATGAACCTTTTGATAGACTCTATAGAAACTTTTACTTGCATGCTTCACCAAAACTAGTGACCTAGAGGACACCAACTTCACGGTTTCAATTCACGTTGAACCCTTGATTCATAAAGTGCCAATGGCACCAATGTTGACATACGTAGAAACCGAGATTCGGACCAATAGTTTAGAGCATGTTAATAGTGATGAATCAACTTTAATTTATTTAAATGCTTTGGAAGAACTGCATCTTAAGTACCATGAGATAGACCTCTCCCTAATCCCACATTCTTCTTCTTATTTTGGGAATCCCATGATTGAGTCATCTCTCGGGAAAGGATCTTGAGATTTATGAGGTAGAAGAAGAAGGGGACTTGGAGTTTCCTCCAGCCCCGCTAGAATTCAAGGAAGGAAATGCCTCCTTAATTGAAGGAACAATTGATATAAACATCAGAATGGAGGAGGAACCAAAGATCTTAAAATTAGGGTCCTCTTTAACTCCAGAGGAAGTGGAAATACATACCCAAATCCTCAAGGAACATCAAAAATCCTTCATGTTTAGCTATAAGGAAATGATAGGAATTACACCACACATCACAGTTCACAATCTCATCACCAAGCCGGATGCTAAACCAATTAAGTAGAAGTCAAGGCCCATGAAGCCAAAGGTGGCCCTTATGGTAAAAGAAGAAGTAATGAAACTTCTCCAGGTAGGATTCATTAAGCCAATTTATTATTCACAATGGGTATCTAATATTATCCCCATTCTAAAAAATAATGGAAAGATCCATATCTGAATAGACTTCCGGGAAATTAACAAGGCTTGTCCCAAAGATGATTTCTCATTACCATCCATTGATGTTATTGTTGACACAATAGCTAGGTTTGAGTTGTTGTCTCTCATGGATGGGTTTTTTGGGTATAATCAAATTAGAATCTCTGAGGAAGATTAAGCTAAAATCACGTTCATAACTCCTTTAGGGATTTATCTTGTTATGTTGTCATGTCATTTGGTCTTAAGAATGCTTTGGCACTACATACCAACGAGTAATGACATACATATTCCATGATCTTATTCATAAGATTGTGGAATCCTACATAGATGACATGTTGGCCAAGGCCAAGAAGTGCTACAATCACCCAGAGGTGCTTCACATCATCCTTTCACACTTAATTGAGTACGGTATCACATTAAATCCAGAGAAATGTGTTTTTGGCGTAATATGAGGCAAGCTTCTGGGTTACATTATATCTTCATGAGGGATTGATGTTGACCTGACCAAAATCTAGGTTGTATTAGAAATGGTTCCACCATCAGATGAGTCTAGTATTAGATCTTTTCTTGGGAAACTTGGTGCAATCCAAAGGTTCATCCCTAACTTGACCTTTGTTATTCATCCAATCAACAATTTGTTGAAAAAGGATTATAACATTGATTGGATGGAAGAATGCAATGAGGCCTTTGAGGTAGTTAAATAATTCTTGTTGTCCCCTCCCACACTAATGCCACCTAAGTCAGATCATCCCTTGATCCTATATTTGTGAGCTACTGATGTCTCATTGGCTTCCATGTTGGCTCAAAAGGATGATGATAAGCATGAACATGTGATTTATTTCATTAGTCGACATTACTTGATTATGAGACACATTACACACAGAAGAGAAAGAGTGCCTTTCCATAGTCTTTGTAATAAAATGCTTAAGGAATTATATGTTAAATCAAGAAACAAGGGTTATTGTCGATCTGATCACCTACGGACATTCCTCATGTAAGGATCCTTATCTAAAAATATCGAGCTTTTCATAACATTATTGGGTGAGTTTAAACTAACATTTGTAAATCAGAAGTCTTTCAAGGGAAAATCATTATGGAATGGTTGGCTGAAAATCCATTGGATGAGGGTGATTTGGTAGATCTGAAATTTCTTGATGAGTGTGTGTACTTTGTCGAAATCAGGCCCCCAATCTCTACATGTCCTTAGTACACTTACATTGTCAACTTCATTATGGATCATACATACCCAGAGGGGGAAACATTGCAACAAATAAGGTGGTTACGCATCATCACCACTAAGTACATTATTTTGGAATAAGTGCTCTACTGTAGAGCCTTTGATGGAATATTGTTGAGATGTGTTGATGTAGAATAATCAAAGGATTTTTATGAGTCACATAGCGAGTATGTGGAGGTCACTTCGGCAACCATGCCATTGCTTGGAAAATACATCGGATGGGATACTTCCGGCCCACTCTAGAGCATGATCTAGTAGATTTTGTGTGCAAATGTCAAGAGTTCTCCCACGAGATCCACATATTGGCACAAGCTTTGCAACCAATCGCAACCCCATGCCCATTTTCCACGTGGGGATTGGATTTGAGAGGGAAATTTTGTCCCTCGTCAATAGATGGCCATAACTTCATAATCAATGCCATATAATACTTTACCAAATGGGTAGAAGTCATGACCCTTACCATCATACCTGCTCTGTAATCACTAAGTTCATCTTGAACCAGATCATTTGTAGGTATGGGGTGCCACAAGTCATTATTTCTTATAATGGATCATCTTTCAAAAATGACGAGGTGCATGAGTTGTGTAAAAATGTCAAGATAAGTCATTGCATGACTTCTATTTACTATCCTTGGGCTAATGGAAAAGCTGAGGCTACCAATAAGATGTTAAAGGCCATCCTTCTCAAAACCGTTAAGGAAAACAAACAAGATTGGCATTTAAAGATTTTTCTAGCCTTATGGGCCTATCGAACGTCAGTTAGAACACCAACAAGGGAAACCCCATTTTCTTTGGTGTTTAGGGCTGAAGTGGTTTTACCACTCGAGGTCGAGATACCAAGTCTCCATATTTCATTACAAGGGATCCTAGGGAGAAGAGGGTTATCAAGAAGCACAACTCTCTTAGCTAGAAAGTATCGATGAGGCTAGACTCAATGATGCACAATAGCACGATGTTTACACCGATTGGATGGCTTAGAAATATAACAAGAAGGTTTATGAATGTAAAATATATGAGGGAGACTTGGTCTTAAGACTTGATAGCCAGATAGACAAGAAGACCGATGAGGGAAGAAAATTTAGACCCAAGTGGTTAGGTCCATGTCGAGTAGTAGAAGACTACAAAAATAGGGAGTTTCACTTATGTACACTAGAATGTGAGGAGTTTAGTGAATCCATGAAATATCTTCACCTAAAGAGATACTACACATGATCCATTAGCATTTTCATATGTACATTATTGCATCTGCATTGCATTTTCATTTTTCTGTTCATTTTGTAAAATTTGTGATCAAGAAGCTTATTCTTATAGCAATTCCTAAAAAATTATGAAAACATTGAAAAAACATGTAAAATCATGTCTCTTCAAACCTTTATAGTATCATCAACTATTTTTGAATCATTTATCAATCAAAACAAGATAAGAAAAAGTGTTGAGGGTGACCATACCAAGGCCTACATATGTGGTTCTACTTATAGTTTCTTTCTAGGTTAGGTGTCTTTTCCTATAGTCTGTTATAGAAGCTTCATGGTGTCACATCTATCCCATGAAAATCTTTTTGGAAATAAAAACATACTAAAAATTTTGTCTAGATTAGTAAGTCAAATGAAAATCCACAGAAATTTTTTATTTTACACATTTGTTTTCCCTACCTACCCTCGGTGTTGAGCCTACGTCTCTTACTAGTGATGTAGGGTTAGGAAAGGAGAGAAATGCCCTTACTCACCTAGTCCTTTTCCTTGGTGATGAGCCCATGCTTCCTCCCGTAGCATGGGGCAAGGAGTAGAGGGTCTCATTGGTAAACTTGAAAGTTGCAAATAATTCATCCAAATGTTGTGAAATCATAAGTCAAAAACAAAGTGAGTTAGATGTCCAAAATTCCAAGAGAGTTTAAAACCCAAAAACCAAATATTGTCAACCAAGTGGCCATCTACGGATCCAAATATAGATAAAATACAAATTAATCCACATTCTAAACTATGAATTAGCTTGAGTAGGGTAAGGTTGTAGTGTCCCAATTTGGTTCTGCCAAACCTCTTTCTTTCTCTCATCACTACCATTAAAAATAATTCATAACTTGTTCCCTTTCTAACTCTTGGTGTTGAGCCCTTGCATCTTACTAGTTTTGTGGAGTCGGGAGTGGGAAAAGTAAATTTATTTATCATATCATTTTGTCATGCATTTTTTCAAGACCATATGAAGTACTGAAGATTGCAAAATAAACTAAGTTTAAGATCACATTGTGGTTGCATCATCATTTATCAGCATGATAAAATAAAAAGAAAATAAATCATTCTATTATCATTCATATCCATTGCATACATTCTAAAATAATTGAAAAGACAAAATTCTAAACATTTAGCTTACACATGAGAGATAAGCCAAAAGATATTCAACTCAGATGCAATGGAATACCGAACCAAAAATAGAGTCTATGTATGTCATAGTAGATCAAGTTTGTATACAATGTCATCATATATTAGGCATGGTAAAAATTCTTACAATGAGCCCAAAAGATACAAAAACATAATAGTATGAGAAAAAATGGTCTCAAAATAATAAAGGCCCAACGGCTTGTCAATCCCTCAAATGGTGCACAACCACGTCTAGGGCTTCGTTGTGGCTACGATGGCACTGAGAATGGACTGAATGATGTGAGTGTTCATGGTGGTGCCCATTGCCCATAGCCTCATTTTCAGAGTGGCTCCACCTCATCAGGTGCTCAATAGTCTCATATCCAGCTACCTGGTATGAAGGGAGGTCACTATCTCTGCCACCCCCTAGACATGAGTGAACATGTCGATGTCGACCAGGTGGCTAAGGGCTGTCCCGAATCTATAGTCAACTCAGCCAGGGTCTTCTCTGAGGGGATCAATAGGGTTTCTATGCACACCTGATGAATGATTTCTCACCACTTGTGTGCAGATTAACTTAGAAAATAAGAAAAAAGAGAGATATATAATGAGCTAGAAAATCATAGAACACAAGTAAAACGGAGAATACTAAGATAACATACAAAAATCAATAGAAAATTTTGAGAAAGAAGTATCAAACATACTCAGGTCTCCGGGCATCCATGTGGGATTAGTGGCTACTACTGTAGGTGTTACTGGTGGCTATGGAAGCTCACTGAATCCAAAGGTGTGATGTTATCCAATCACAGACTCATCGTTCTCTCTAAGTGTCTCCTCCGAGACCAATGTCTCTCTTTGTGTGCTCACCTCCTCATGCACTTATCTTAGGATATCCTAAGTGTCATGCCACTCAGGGTCGCTCTCCTCTCCCTCCAAAGGTCCTATCCCCTCATCCTCCTTCTCGTTCTCCTCTCCAAAAAAATCCCTCTCTCTGTATCATCTCCCGTATCCTCCTTAGAGTCAGAGTCCAAATCAATCGGCTCATCCTCCTCCCCACTATGAGAAGGAGCAGCTATAATGCTAAGTATAGGTGCTTGAGGGGCACCAACTACCTGCCAAGCCCATACCACACACCTAACTACAATAGGCATGCTTGAATGACTGATGTCCGTTTAGGATCCCCTCTAGGACCCTTCTGGGCCTCCTAAATGGTTCTATAAACTAGAGCAATGGGAGGGAGAACATCAATGTATGGAAGGCTAAACTACACCGAGGTACCCAATCAAATGGGTGAGTCTCTAATCTCCTAACTCTATCAACTAACTAAATCAAGGAAGAGAAATCCACCACTGGCATGACCTCCTCACCCCATAACCCTGTCATGTCCTGGTAGGGTGTAGCGATCATGTCTACAGTGGTAACAGAGGCCACTAACTAGAGTGGTGTTCAGAGCACTAACATACCTATCCATCTAGCTACTCGAATAGCCCCGGGTCTAAGGTTTTGATACTAGTATTCCCCTACCATAGGGGGTAATGTGCTCGTATACCTAGCTCATGATGATAGTAGGGTGGCTCAATGACTACCCCTGTAGTTGGAACACCCTGTATAGGACATAGTATGTAGTCCCTGAATATCTTCCCCCATGTATACTTACGTCCCCGATCTTCAATATGTGTAATGATAGGGAAAAAACAATAAGAGTGGTTCTCCTCCTTGTCCCCGATCAGGTCTCAAGGACCCGATACCCATGATGGCTCTCTGAAGAATAGGAATAGGAGAAGTAGTAATGGACCAAACCTTCGTTCCCTTCTTTGATCCAGATGAGACAATGACATCTCCCATATATGTGGCCCACTGTTTCATCAAGGCCTTGGACCAGTTGTCTCCAATTTCAATCACCTCCCAAGAACCGAGAGCCCAAGGATGCAAAAATACATCTTCCGAGTAATGGTCCACTCCCCCTAACACCTAGAAACCGAAAATGTTTTGTTCTCGCATCCCAAGAAGAGAGTAAGTCACACAGAATGTGACTGGTAGGAGTAACACGGGGAACCCGTGCTATCTCGCGATGCCCACTCACCGTAGTACATCCATATCAGCCTTGGTCAGGCTGATCCAGATCATAGGGATCCAATCACACACTCTCTCTACTCTAGTGTATGTACTCCTTTTGCATTCACCAAAACATGAGAAAAGAGAAAGTTAGTAATGTACATCACATGATAAGCTCATCAAAAACATAGCAAAATATTGAAAACAAAAAAAAATCAAGTTAAGGTGCATTTTAGACATTCTATTTAGAACCACCGCCCAGTGTAGGGCGGCAGTCCCATGACCACTGCCTCTGTCTTGGGCGGGGGTCCTGACCCAATTTCCTAAAACGTGCCCTTAACCCTAAAAATTCTCAAAAATGATAAAATTGATGTTTTTCAATGAAATAAAAACATACCCTATGGGCGCCCCCCCTAGAGACTCATTTAAGACAAAAATTTGAAAATGATCCCCCAGGTGAACTTTTCAACATTTTTAACATTTAGGGGATAAAAAGATAGAATTGAAAATAACCAACCTTTGACCCCACCGGTCAATCTCTTGTATGTGGAGGCATGGTCATGATCTCACCACGGTATTTTTGGCTATATTCACATTGAAAATGGTCAACATGGGTCTAGAGCTCCAAATTCACCAAATCAACAATGCGCAAATGAATTAAAAATGAGTTTATATATATATATATATATATATATATATATATACATATATATACATATATATATATATATACATATATATATATATATATAAAAATTTTAAATTCAGTTTGAGTGTATATGTTTACAAGGAGAATTAGTGCAGGTATATTTCTACATCCCCGTACAAATGGTAGGTCCTCTTGTCATAATTGGTTTAGTGTTTATTTTTCAATATTTTATCTATCTGCACTTGATTCTCTTCTTCTTCTTACAGGAAGCGGGAGCTTGGACGGTGATGTTTCGACACATGGGCATGTCGGTATAGCTTCTAACTCCCCATTTTGGGAATGCCATACTCGAGACTCTATATTTTACACCTTTTCATGGCTAAGATGCTTCTCCAAGGGGGAAATATGTATGCACCCAAAATTGCACATGCTACATTTTCAGGAAACGATTACAAGAATCCCCAATGATGATTCAAAATCCTTTCAAGAAGGTGTTTGAGCTCCAAAACCCATTTGTAGTGTATATTTGTAGCCTAGATGGCCTTACTTAACTTTTCCATGCATTTTTCCATCTCCCCGCCTCTTTATGTGCTTGTTTTGGCCTTCATTGCCATGAATGTTGTCCTACCCGAGTGGCGGTTCTCAAACTGCTGCCGAGGCAAGGTGGAGGTCTGAAACTGCCACCTTACATAGGGCGGCAGCCATGTTTTCTTTTTCCATATTCTTCATGCGTGTTTCGACATGTGATGATTCACTTAAGTTTTCTTTTAGAATGCATCTATGAGCCAAATTGGCTAAAAATAGATTTGTTTGCTTGGTTCTCCTTGCTCCTTCTATTTTAAATAAGATTTAATTTGTTGGAACTACCTCTTCTTTCCTTGTGCATGAAGTAGCCACCGGCCTTTATTCCTATATATTTCATGCTTGTATTCAAGCAAGAGGCCCGAGAATTTTGTGTATCTTGTATTGTTTTATTGTCATAATCTCACTAGGAATTACATAGCTAAGCATAGATCTCTTGTGTTATTTCTCTTCTACTTGTATTGCATCTAGATTGCTTCCAAGATGACATTGCTCAAGCACCATCCTCTTGCTGATGTTCTTTGAATTCCCAAGCCCTTGGACTCACATGAACACTCAACAAAAGAAAGGAAAGAACCGAGGGTACATATATTGATACTAATGGATTTACCAAGGTTCTTGCTCTTCTAGGTTGAATTTGTGTATTTGTTTGTTTTGTTTATCAAATTGTCAATTACCAATTGTTAATTTCAATTGCATATCAAATAGATTAGATAAATAGTTCATTCCAATTAGCTACATAATCTCAAGTAGATCAAATCAATAGGTTTTTGCTCTTCAACATTACAAGGGAAGCTATGGGGAACAATAACCCCGTTAGGGTTATAATTTTTCTTCATGTCTCGTGGTAGGGTTGGCCGGATTTTAATTAAATTAGAATAGATTTTTAGATTTAGATTCACACATCTACACAAATAGTTAGCTACATCTGGCTATTTTTGTATTTAATTTGTTTATTAGATTAGATGCATTGTTTGAAAAGTTAGAAAAGAGAAAAAACATTTACTTTCCATAGATTAGCTTATTTTACTGCTTTGTTCCAATATATTGAGAAAACACCAAAAACATAGGTTAGATTTACTTTGATAGATAGTTTATTTACTGAAAGAAAATCAATTCATCTTGCATGACCATCAATGGTCCACAACATGAAAAGAATTATAGTTATGATCCCCTCATCCCACAACCCAATGGGCCAGAGCTAATAACTAAAATTGACACAAGTCTGTGTTTAACAATATTATGCACACCTACAACATACGCTAAGAAAATAGGATAGTTAGATACACTGAATATCACTTGCTAATCAAGCCTATGAATTTTGGACTACTCCTAGAAATAGGGTTTCATTGCATGCATGACCGTATGAGGGCTCAGCCTAAAAAAATATTTGGTCGTGATCCATAGGTCCCGCAACCCAACGGACTGCTAGTCAGCTAGATATTGACACTAGTTTACGCACATTGGTATTCATATCTTCACTGCTCCCACCTGATATTATTACACAGCTTTCATTGTTGAACATAGCAGCCAATTAGGCTAATAATTTCTGGAAAAGACCAAAAATCACCCATAGTCCCTGTAGCTCCACTACACCTCTTGTCTTCACTTCCATGACCTTGTCTAGAAACCCATACGAGGCACTTGCAGGTTACTTTCCATGTATTCCACAACCAATTAATATAATCTCGGTATAACTAGACATTGATTGGAGTCTCTGAGTAGCTATCATATCGAATGTAACATCACACCCCTTTATGTTAGGAGAGAATTCTTTTCCTTAGATTCACAGATTCTAGTATTGCGTGTTAAAGACATAAGGTTTCCTAATTATCTTGATCACCACCATCAATTTCACTTCCATTTCAATTCCACACCGGCTATCTTGACACAACCTCGGAAGGTCGAGTGTGAAGAAGGTCACATGTTGATTTCCTATCGTACAATTACCAAGCTAAATGGTCAAAAGAGGTGGATGAAGGTAAACAAGGCATGGTTGAATGCATGCCAAAAGATTTCAAAAGGAGCCATATACAACATGTCCTCTTATATTATAGATGAGATCATTATCGGTGCACGGAAGGGGATAAGATAATGTTTAGCAATTTCCTTCTCACCATTGTCTTCTTAGATATTGGAGTGCCCGATGGGCTAGAAAATTTTGTATGGGAGTATCCAGATGAAGATCCCTCACCCACAAAAATATTTTAAAATTATACTTGCGATACCATGATGGCCACCCACAAGGTGCACCTAGAGAAATGGTACAAGCGAATGCATGATGCATTTAGGGTAGAATGGAGAATACCTAAAATTTACCCATGCTAGTAGGTGGAGAGGCTGTGTTTTCTATATACCAGCACTTTTGCATTGGAAGATTCACTTTGACAGATGGGACCAAAAGTCCATGGTGCAAACTACCTTTCTCTTTCACCACACAATATTTCCAAGTAGGGGTTAACCACTTCAAGGAAGCTAAAAGGCTAAGGTTCAACCTTAACAAAGTGGACAAGTTCCACTGTGAGATGTGTAGGAAGATCGTATACAAAAATAAGTGTGCGTATGTGGAGAAGTATATCTCCCATAAAGTACAGATGATGAAACCCTTAACACTACCAATTGTCGGGAGGACCGCAACGAGGGTGTATTTGCGCATCAGGCCTAAGTTTGAGAAGGGTGCCTACTTGGAGAATGATGTCTCCATCCCTGAGGATCCCACTGGTAGGAAGAAGGCCACACCAAAGAAGAGAGAAAGGGAGGAGACCCTAGAGAAGGAAGCATGGGAAAAGAAAGCACCAAGTGTGCAGACAACACAATCTGTGGGTGCACCAGAGTCAGTACCAAGCCAAGCACCTACGTGCACAAGAAGAAGTCTCCCATCAAGGAGAAGGAGAAGACACCTAAGGAAGAGGTTCCAAAACAAGAAGATTCACCCAGAAGGGAATCACCTATTGAGGAAGAGATAAAATACCAAGCTAGTAAGAAACAAAAGGTAGTGGGAAGGCATACTCAGAGGAGACAGAGAGCTTGGAGGCCTACAGAGGTGAGAAGGATGACGATGAGGATGAATAATTTAACAATAATCTCGTGTATGATATACACAATTCAGAAGAGAGGAAGTGAAGAGAAGAATGGAGATGATTAAAGTGCTCAAGGCAAGGGGGTTAGTGAGGAGGTGAACACTAAGGATCAAAGGACCCCCAACCTCACCAAGGAGTAGGTAGAAGAGGCTGTAGAGAGAGAAGTAGTGGGCATAATCAAGAAGTTAGTGGAGTAAGAGGTGGAGCGGAGCACAGACGAGATACTCAAGGAAATAGAAGATGAGAGCATTGGAAAGGAGTACGGAAGCATGGGAGGGGATCCCAACCTAGCGGTGAGCTTTCCAAAGGGTGCGCACATAGGAGGGAAGAGTATGGTTGTAGCACAAGGGTAGGGAATGGGTTATATCAATGATCCAAACAAAGTGCTACACATGCACTTCCAAAGCACTATGCCAACAGAACAACTCCTAGTGATGTCTTCATTTGATGAGGAAGGCATGTACCCGTGAACCAAGAAGATGTTATCTTGGGCATTTGAGTCCCACATTGATGAGCCTAAATTTGAAGTAAGCCAAGGGAGCTGATGAATATGCTAGAGGAAAAAGGGATAAACCCACTGGTAAATGCTCAACAATTATATGATGAACAAGTATGTAATGTGCTCAACAAGGTTTCGTAAAAGTTGAGGCAAAACTTTTTGAAAGGAATGACCAGTGAGATTCCTAAAAGGGGAATTGGAGAAAAAAAGGGAGGATCTAGTTGAAAATAACAAGGACCTAAAGAAAGAAGATATTATTAGTGCATAGCTAAGGAAAGAGATATGGGAGGAAAATACAAAAGTGTGAGAGGTCTACAAGAAGGTAGAAATGATTACATATGTTATTATCTTAAATCATCCAAACCTAGCACTGCCCGAGTAAAAATATGAATCGACCTTACAGTGCTTAGAAGATTTAACTCACATCCTTACAATGGAAAGGTAGTCACTCACCTTAGAGTCAGTAGAAGAGGCATTGACACACCAAGAGAAGGAGGAGAAGTTGAAGGTTATGGAGATAGTCACTCGGTACATTAAAATCCTTGCCATGTGAAGGCCACCGCATAGATAGCTGAAGTTGCTTATGAAAATTATGTGGACAAAGATAGAGTGGAAAGCATTTTAGTTTCCACCCATGAAGTAGATCTCAAGGAGTTTCAGGAGAATAATAAGGGAATATAACGAGAATGGGATAAGATCTTGACGAGGTGGAGAATAAGTCTAAAGCGATTCTAGACCCTGAGAGGCTCGATCAAAAACTAGCTGAGGAGTTATATCCCCAAATCACCCATAGGATGGATGCATTGGACAACCTTGGAAAACAACTAGAAGGGATCATTGATACAATGGGTGCCAAGGGGGATGAGATGAGTTTTGATGAGGTAAGCACTCTAGTGGGCGACCTACTCAAGGAAGCACAAAATGAAGTAGATGTCTAGGAGAAGATTGAGGTAGATATAAGGAAGGATTTCCCACTCCTCCTTCAGCAATAAACATATTCTTCTTCTTTCCCCATTATTTAATTCTTCCATTCTTCATTCCTTCATTCTTTGTTCCAACTATTCAGAGTCCCACCATTCTTTATTATTTGAAGGAAGGATGTTTTTGAGGATGGAGAACAAGCTTAGTGTGGGGTGATGTTGGGCCTCAGAATATTGACTAAGTCCTCAAGGGTGCATCCATACATGGGAAAAATATGAAGAAGGGAATGTGGGGCAAAGCACGTAGGACAAGGTTTTTAGAAGGGTTTAGTAGAAACCATGGCATGCGTGTAAGGAAAATAAAAGGGTTTCAGGACTTAGCCATTTTCAGCGTTCTAGGAAGCACACGAGAAAAGAATGAACTGACTAAGCATGCAGAGTGGATAAGGTTCCATCTTGGTGACTTGGTGACCAAGAAACGAATATTCCACATGATGGAGGAATCTAGAAAGACATCATTGCAGAACGTGGATATCTCGAATCATAGTAAGCATGGTCCATTAAAGGACCACATGGGCACTTTACAAGTGATATCATCCTGAAAGAAGGCCTGGTAATGGGTGCTAAAGCTATATATAGAGGTGCTCATGTAGAAGAAAAGGTGACGCTATCAAGGGATATAAAAGGGATCTCAGTATAGAGGGAATGAACTGAAAAGCTTTATAGGAATAATGAGAGGTTCCAGGGGTGGGGTTCTCATTAAGAGGATCATGGGGACCCGATAACATACCGAGGGGATGGCTTTGTGTGATAATTTTTTAATATGGAAAGCATAGCTAGAGCTTATTATGCATGAGTCTTATATGCGTTGATGCATTGGCTTGTTTGTCCTTAGTGAATGTAATATGGTTACTGAACTATGATCAATATGAATATATGGTTCTGTTCTAAGAATATAATATTCATGGATGTAAACCCTAGTTCCATTTCTTTATGTTATGGATCATATATGTTATCTATATGATGTTTCTTTTGATTTTGAATGAGTGTATTGATATAATAACTCATCTTAGGCTCTCAGAATGAATGCATGGTCCTTTACCTTTTTGCATCTAAGTTTTTGTCACTAAGAAATGTATTCTCACAAAACTCACATAAATAAGGGTTTGACACCTATGCATGCCTCACGTGAGCATTGAGTGCCCCCACCGGGTGATAGGATGACGTGCATGGGATTATAATTTTGTTCTAAGGGCACAAAAATGACGATAAGAATGTACCAAAAATGAAAGAGGCATGTTTTACATCTTCGAGGTAATACAAGATGCCTTTATTCTCTCCTTGGATAATAAAATTGAATCTTGGGTTTTTAGATTCAGGAGCTTCTTTCCTTGCTTCCCCTTATAAGGGTTATTTCAAAAATTATGTTCATGGTAATTTTGGGCATGTTTTTTAGGAGATGATGTACCATGCAATATTACTAGTATAGGGAAAGTTCATCTAAAATTGTAGAATTGAAATACATGGATATTGAAAGATGTGAGACATATGCCAAGCCTCAAGAGAAATCTAATTTATGTAGGACAACTAGGTGAATCTAGTTGTATGGTTACATTCACAGCCAACTCTTGGAAATATACCAAGGGATCTCTTGTTGTAGGAAAAGGAAAAAAGGTAGGAACATTGTATTTGTCTACTGTATTCATTGAATCATTTTTGTGCTATATACTTGATTCGGATGTAAGCATGTGGCATAATCGGTTAAGCCATATGAGTCAAAAAGGAATGTAGATCTTAAAAGGAAAGGGTAAGTTATCAGATTTGAAATATGTAGATATTGATTTCTGTGAGCATTGTATATTTGGAAAGCAAAATAGAGTGATATTTCTCAAAGTTTTGGCAATAAAGAAGGATACAAAATTAGATCTTTTGCACTTAGATGTGTGGAGAAAATCCTAGGTAGCTTATCATGGAGGATCCCAATATTATATGAATTTCATTGATGATGCCACAAGAAAGGTATGGGTTTATTATATAAAACGTAAATATGATGTTTTTGAGAATTTTAAAAGATGAAAAGCCCTTGTGGAAAATGAATCAAATTTAAAATTAAAATGTCTTAGATCTGACAATGGTGGTGAGTAATGTAATAAGGCTTTCAATGATTATTGTTCGGTGAATGGAATACACAAAGAAAGAATGGTTCCTAGAACACCACGGGAGAATGGTGTTGCTGAAAGAATGAACAAGAAAAACATGGAACACATAAGAATCACAAGGATACATGTTGGATTACCCTTACATTTTTGGGTAGAATTAGTAGAAATGAAAATTTATTTAATTAACCATGGGCATTCAAGGGCACTAGATGGTGGAATACCGAACAAGCTTGACTGGAAAAAGGTATATATTTCTTTTCTTAGAGTATTTGGCTCATAAGCTTTTGTACGTGTTCATACGAAAATAGAAGGAAGTTGAATGTTAAATCAAAGATATTTACTTTTATTGGTTATGGCTCTAGTGATTTTAGATTTCATTTTTGGGATTTAGAAGATTCTAAGATTGTTAAGAGTCATGACATTAAATGGAATGAAAAGAGAATGTACAGGGATCAAGTTTTGGTACCCAAAGATGAACCAGGTTGGAAATTTTGTAGAAGAAAACTCATTCTCATATTTAGAAAAGACATCTATAGGTATCAATGTCAGTTAACCTAAATTGCAAGCATGGTATGGATGAGGAGATAGAATCCTTGGATTAGAACTAGATATGATATTTGGTTAAGTTGTCAGCAGGGTAAAAGATCATTACGAAAAAATGGGTTTACAAGATCAAGGAAGAAGAGGGTGGAAATAAATATACAAGGCAAGGCTTGTAGTGAAAGGATTTTCACATAAAGCATGTATTTACTTTGGTTTGATATTTTATCCTATAGTAAAAATGAATTCTATTCATGAGTTTAGTTGATAGAATATTTTCATTTAGAGAAACTTGATGTCAAGAAGGATTTCCTTCACGCTTATTTGGAGGAAGATATTTATATGCGGTAGATGTTTGGTTATGAATTCAAGGGTAAGGATAAACTTGTGTGTAGGTTGAAAAATATCTTGTATGGGATCAAACAATCCCCAAGGAAATTATATATGAGGTTTGATAGTTTTATGATGAGCATGGTTATATGAGATGTGAATCGACCATTGTGTTTATTTCATGAAGCTTGAATATGGAAGATATATTATTCTTCATATCTGTATATGGATGATATGCTTGTTGTAGGATCTATTATGTTGGACATTTTTGAGCTTAACAAAAAGTTAGCTCATACATTTGTAATGAAGGATTTAGGAGTTGCAAAGAAAACTCTTGGCATGCAAATTCACGAGAGATAGGAAGTTGTATTTGTCTCAAGAACATTATATCAATAAGGTGTTAGAAAGGTTTAATAAGTAGAATTCAAAACCTAAGTACACATATGGTTGGAAACTTCAAATTTAGCAAAGATAAATGTCCTATATCACATGAGGAGGTCGAGCACATGGTACGTGTTTCATATGCTTAGTAGTTGGAAGTATTATGTATGTTATGGTTTATACTGGACCAAACATTACACAGAAGTGGGAGCTATGAGTAGATTTATGGAAAATGTAGGTAAATAGCATTGGAAAGGAGTCCAATAGATTATAAGGTATTTGAGAGGGACATACAACATGAAGTCATGCTATGGAGGGTCAATTACTTCTTTATGCGGCTATGTTGATTCGGATATGGTGGAGATTTGGATAGTAGGAGGAACACCAATGCATTTGTATTCATAGTAAGTGGGATGGCAATTAGCTGGATTTTGAAATTACAGAAGTTTGTGGCCTTGTATACTATATAGGATGAATATGTAACAACTACAGAGGCTATAAAGGAAATGATATGGATGAGAAGGTTCATGGAAGATTTGGGAAAGAAGCAAGATGATTACATATTGTACAGTGATATTCAAAGTGTGATTCATCTGGTAAAGAACTCAGTGTTTCATTCAAGAATGAAACATATCCAATCAAGATATCACTTCATATAGTAGGTTTTGGAGGATGGGAAGATGAAACTATACAAAATTCATACAAATAATAACCTGCGGATATTCTAATGAAGCCATTGGAAAAGATAAGTTAGAGCTACACTCCACTTTTTTTGGTCTTCAAGTTTGAGACTTGAAGAGGAAGAAACATGCCAAGAAAGGATCCAAGGATGGAGATATATGGTATAATGTAGTAATTTATCTCCAAGTGGGATATTTTTGAGTTATCGAGCTTAATTGCTCAAATTTTATGCTTTACGAACTTGCTTTGAAACACAAAGTAAGCAACATCGGTTGGGTTACCGTTGTCACACCTAGGGACTAACATTGGTCTAGCAAGTAGGAACTGATATATGTTAGGGTAATCGGCATCCGTTACTGTGTGTGATTCCTTTTATTTAAGTCACGTGAATTAGATCTAACGTTTGATTAAAAGATGATCTAATGGTTGTAATTTCATAGCTAAGTTTATTTGAGTATGTATATACTTATATAGGCTTGAAAGTTAGGGTTAGAAAGGTTAGATTGTGAAAAGGCTGATCATAATTGTAAGAAGTAATTATTAGAGAGAGGAAAAGAGAAGCTTTTGAGGAAGAAAGTATTGTATATCTAGGAGGTGTGGAAGATTGCATATCTTTATTGTATATCCTTTGTAAATATTTGAATAATATATTGACTTTTTCTTGGTGGACATATCCCACACTTTGGGTGAACCACGTTATATCTTGTGTATTTTTCTTATGGTTTAATTTTCATGTTTACAACTTGTATCCTTAGATATGATTTATATTTATACAAAAATGGTGTGTACTTAACCTCAACACTTACTATGTTGGTTACCTTCCTTATGGGATAGGCAATGACGGGTGTGACATGTTCTTAGGTCTTAATTGGATTTGTAGGTGTCAATCAATCATCTCCATGAATCATTTGCATCTCAAATTCATTCACAAAATTTAGGTCATTTCTATTGATGGTGTCCCTCCATCTACCGCATGGTCATGTTCTCCTCCGTGTTTGTAAATGCATCCTTTGCTTCATCTAGTACACCACGACTCAAATAGCCTAAACAACCATCTTCTCCTAGTTCACCTACTCGCATACAAACAACATGCTCTCATTGTTTTTCTAGTCCAAAAAAGTAGTATAGGCCCATTCTTAGGACAATTAATGCATGTTAGCACAAATCACCACCTCATTTTATTCCACACAAATATCCATCACCATCATGTTTAGTTGTGCATAGGTTTCCATCCCCTACACATTTTGTTACACCATAGTGTACATTTTATAATCATCCCTAAAATGCACATAGGATTCACCCACCTACGTGATGTTTACCTATTATACAATCACTCTTAGAGCATGATCACATGATTTCATCATAAGAATCATCAAGTAGTGTATTGTTAACCTTTTCTTTCATAGGATAGTTCACTCACCATTAAACAAATGGGGTAGTTACATCTATACACATAGATTCGACATGTATATTACATTCACCTTAATCATACATCTTGATACACATATACATTACCACCACCCCGTGACAATCTCTTGTGCTTTAGTTTACACTTGACTGTTGAGGGCATACTATACACATTAACCTTACACACTACACAATAGACACTACATACAACACATATTGACACATATTGTGTACATACATCCTACATCCTACATATTATATCATACACCTTACTATGCATCTTATCTCATCTATGCATGTGGTATTACATATGACACATCACACATTACACATCACATGATGATTTATCATCACCACATCTACTACACATAATCCACATCCTACTCATGTACACGTTGCACTCATTACTTGATGACACACTCTAGTCACATGGTCCATACTGGACTATTGAGGGTATACAAATCAAATGGACCTCACCACACTCACATGCTCATCATTCAATCCCTTCTCTCATGCAACATTCCTAGGTTAGTGATATATGTTATAGGCTACATCATCACTTACTCTAGCATCATCATCACCTATTCTGATCATCATTTAGTGATATACACTTTAGGATAAATCATCACTCCTTTGATCATCTTATCATGATATACACTTAGGATACAACGTCACACATACTTCATCTCTCTGTCACACATCATCACTACATACTCATCACATCACACTACATACATCACATAGTTCGACAATTTCCCAATGACGTACTCTTGTTTATGGTTCATTCTTGATTGTTGAGGGGGAAAAATGAACCTCACTCTATAAAATTCCATTCACTCAAGTGCTCATGCAACTCCTATCATTCACTCTACATACATTCCATCCATCCACAACGTATTGCATATCTTTGTTGCATTTACTCTTGCTTTAATTTATGCATATATGTTCACTTAATTACACATGCTAGATAAATATCTTGTATGTGATCATCTTTATCATACACACATGCATGTTCAATTGATTTCTAGCTGTGATCAAAGCTTATATAGGTATTTTACACTCAAAGATAGATGCTTAGCACTAGTCCCAAAACAGTTCTTTGGGGCATCCACATTCATACACTATAGGTGCTCTTGTTTCATTTATTTTCATAACACAATAATTTATTGGTTTACACACACTATGACATAAATTTTATCCTTCTAAACATGCTAACGGGTGTTTCATGTGTAGTATTTGTTTTACAAGATTATTTTCCACCATGGTTAACTGTTATATTTCGTGTACTTGGTTTTCATTCATTCTTTTGTTTCGGCCTTCCCTTTGTCTTGTGTGAACACTTGGTTGTTTGTGGCCATTTTGGCCTTGAGTGTCTTGTGACATCATGAGTGGTGTCCCATGTTTGTAACCCGCTTTGTGTAGTATACATTGTCTTCTTGGGTGTTTACATTGTTTGCATAAATATTAGCTTACACATTGTCTACGTAGTTTACACTTGTCTTCTACATGCATGCTTATTCATACTAAAATTTGTTTCCTAGCCACTTGTTTGCGTGTTCCTTGGTTTTTACCAAGCACATCTCCTTCCCTGTGTATGGCATAGTTACGGTGGTTGGTCCTCTTTTGGGGCCACATCCTCCTATAGTGACGTCATGCACCCCCAAAGAGGGGGCATCATTTGGGTTTACACACACTAGCAATACAATTCAATTTTTATTTTTTGTCCATGAAATAGTGGGTTACATAGCGAGTGGGTTCAACACAGTCTACATAAATCCATACACAATGGCTTTTACAAGGCAAATTTTCCTTAGCATATGTGTGGGTACACACCACCTGCAGTGGTGTTTTATATAGTGGGAAGCAATTAAAGGTTGGAGGAAACACCGGGAAGTTTCTCCCTACACTTATTCCATTACATTGGTGTCAGATCACCCAAAAAACTAGGTAGTACAAATATCTCTTCAGTTTTAGGAAGTAGTTATAGGTTGGAGGATAAATTAGACTTTCCTCCCTACACTTCTTCAGCTAGTGGCATGAGATCACCCAAAAACTTGCACTTCATCGACATCTACATGATCCTTTCTACACCCTTTTTCTCATCATGAATCAGGTGCACATGTTCCTTTTTCACATTTTCAAAATTTTATTTTACATACTTACATGCTTTTTACATACATACATGCATCTTTACACACTTTTTACACATATACATGTGTATTTTACTACTTGATCATATTCTCTTTTGCAGGTCCATCCATATGGGAAAGAAGCAATCAATGCCACACATGATAATAACCATGCAAGTACACCACACACATCAATATCTACATATGTGCTTCCACCCTAGGTTCACTCTCATCACCTTTTTACACTTTTTACATCTTTAGTCTCCACGCTCCATTTTTTTATCACTCCACACTTTTTCTAGTCCCTCTACATGAGTTTCTACATCAATATACATAAATATCAAGTACTTGTATCTATCTACTGTATGTTACCATGCATTCTACTCACCAACATAAAATGGGTGCAAATGTAGACACAAACTCATGTTCTTTGAGTCATTGATTAGTCTTGATCACATACTACTATTTGCATGTTTTTTAAGAAAGAAGAGTATTGATTAACCCATGTCTTTGGCCATATTTCATTTCTTTATATCTGTTAATTTCAGTCTTTCACCTATATTGACCTAGTATGTCTTTTCATACTTTAGTTTTACCTTTTCTAGATTGTAGTGCCCATTCGGGATGCCAACACCAGAACCCTCATCCCCTCTGGGAGCCCTTGTCCTCTTTACACCTTTCTCTCACTTTTTGGGTCCTTTCTAGCCATATGAGCAACTTATATTTTTTTATTTAGTATTTTCAGGGTTAATTACAAAATTCAAGGAAGGGAATCATATAAATATAAAGTTATGTGATCATAATAAGTGACCAAGCACTAAGCACTAGCTGTCAACACCTAAGGTTGCATCCATCAAAGGCATCTATAACTATATTTACATCCATCTAGCTCCATCACAAAGAACATAAGGATAGTTCATTTACATCACACTTCATAGGAGGGGATTCTATTGTTTCTATACACACATTTATTACATTCTACATCTAGTTACTTGATCGCTACTTCACTTCATAAAGTGCAATTGCCACAAGAGCAACCAAGGGAAAAATTATAGACATACACCTAGAAATACATTGGTTTTGAGATGTAGTGTAGAACTCATTGATAATTCCATCAATTTGGCAGCTAAGGAAAGTTCGACCCCTTCATATGCATCTTTATTTTTTTAGGGTTTTGATGCTTGGTTTGTGGTCTTGCAGGTGATTCTTCCATTGCAAGTTTATGGTGACATATGAAGAAGTTCAACGGAATACATGTGAAAAGAAGCGAAGGATTACATATATCTTAAAACCATGAAAATTTGAGTTTAACCATCCATGTAGACCATGGCACCCTGAATTTAGACTAGGGTACCCATGGGTGACCCTATCCTTTCCCAGGCACCCCATCAATAAAAATCCTCAAGATTTGCATTTTCTCGAGTTCTGTGTGAAAATTTCCTCCTCTTGTTCATCTGGTCTCCACAAAGACATAATCTTGTGAAATCTTTGAATCAGCTAAGGCTCTTCCAACTCTCTTTACACATTAGGTTTTATACATTTTATTGTTTAGCTTGTTTGGGTAGTGTTTCTATACTTTATTATTTCATTTATTCAGCTATTTATTACTCCTATAACATCATATTCAGCTAGCATATTTACATTTTATTTTAATCATCCCAAATTTCATAGACAGCTAGGATAGTAGGGCCATAAAAATGTGCTCAAGTCCAAGAAGGTCAAAAACTTAACCAAAATTGCAAATTTAATCCTTTAGCATTTGTCGGGGAAGGTTACTGGATCACATAGAGGTCTAAGGGATTCAAAAAGGGGGTAGGGTATATTTTTTTATTCTTATTTTCTCCACTATCCAAACTATCCCAAAAATTAGGACAAATCAGGGATATTTCGAACACCAAAATGCGTCTGAAACTAATAGCAAATTTGACTAACTCCCAGAATCTTGAAATGAACTTTCTCAGAGTTGTAGGAGGTCATTCTAGGAGAAATTTAATATCAATGTGATTGAAAAGAAAATTTTAAAAATAATTGGATTTTTTTAATACTTTATTCTACCTCGTTCCCCCAAAAATTCTTCTTTTTCATTCGGGACCACCAGGTGAGTCTATCAAGATTTATCTACACAAAGGAGTGCTTAGGTTTTGTGAAAGTTGTGAAAAATTATTCATGCAGAGGATCCTCTTATATTTATAATGGTATATTTTTTCCCTCTTTACTCATCATGTAGCTCACAAAATCTTCATGTGAAGGTCGGTGTTTTTGGACTTGAAGCTCCTCAAGCCTCCAAGACTCACTTTCACTATTTTGATCCCAAAACCTCTAAAACTTTCCAAAACTTCACTAAACCTATTTCATTGCACTTTATGATCTTAAATAACATCCTTGGATGACTTCATGGATCTTGATCTGCTCCAGAAGATGTGTACCTAGTCTAGAAAGGCTAGGGAATAGCCTTTCTAGACCTAGCAAAGATTTCACCTCTTGATGAAGCTTCACTATATGAAATGGGTGACCTCATGACCATATTTCACATACTTGGGGAGGTTGTTTATCACATTATGAGGTCCCTTAGTGATGGGAAGGGTATGACACAAAAGGTAAACTAGCCGGATTATGACTCAGGGAGTGTCTTTGGTCAAAAAAATTTGACAACTGGGGTATGGTTATCATGTTTCAACATTGAATTTTTCTCTTGCAAAATCTCATAACAACACATAATAACACATGATTTTCAATCCACTCACCTTCTCACACCCCACCTTCTTCCTCCAAACCTCCACTTGCTCACACCGCTTCCACTCCCCCCTGCTGAAAAGGAAGATTGAAGTTGTTGCTTCCAGCAAGAAAAGCAAGAGCATAAAAGCTAAAATCCCTTCTTCTCAACGGGTCCTTAGGAGCCACAAAGACTTGGAACTTGCTGAGAACCTCCTGCATATCAGTAAACCGATGGAGGAGCCCAAGGAGGAGGATTTGATGGAAAGAGTGGACAGGTTAGAAAAGGAGATACAAGAGCTCAAAGGGACTATAAAAAATATGGAAAGAGCTAAGGGAAAAGGAATTCTTCAAAGTGATGATGAAGAGGGGTTATTGCTGAAGTTTTCAAGAAGTTACAGATTTGGATGACAGAATGGGGAATGCAAAAGTCACAATGACTGCATATTATCTGCCCTTAAAAGCATTTATAATTTCATTGAACAACATGTTCATAGTGTCTGCAGTTTAAGTGGGATTAATGAAGACATTTGGGGCCCTAAAGAGAAAAGGGATATTGCAATTGCTCAGGTGGATATGAAAGACTCCTCTCAGGCCACTACCATTTCCTTCTTCATGTCACTGCAGGCTATCAAGACCAAGATTGACAGGGCTATCAAGTAACGGGTTGCTGTGTTGTTGTTTTTTGGCTGCGAAGTTGTTGTTATCTGGCGGTTCTGGAGCTGCTTTTTGGCGGAGTTTTATATGTTGTATCTCTTTTGGTTGCTTTTTGATCTTTTCTAGCTTCTTTTTGGATCATTGTTCGTTTGGATCCTTTCTTCACATGTATTGTCATATTTGGCTGTTGAGCCCTCTTAGGTTGGCCATTTTGCCCTTCTCTGGTTGTTTCTCTCACCTTTGCTATCTGGCTTTTGAGCCCTTTTGTATACAGGGTATAGTCCCTTCAAAACTATTTTCCCTTAATAAAAAAACACATGATTTTCAATTATGTATAATATACGAGAATTTTGATACATTATTTATCTTCTTTTTACATTCCCATCCTTACAAAAAGTAGCAACAACAAGGAAAACAATATGTACAACATGGTATAACACATACAATTCATCCCTACATGTACTTTCTCTTCCTATCCATAATTCATTTTTATACATCATTCCACGCTTAACTTATCCACTCGACACCTTTTTTCCACATGCTCTACATGGTTATTAGGTATGCATCTATTATCTACTTTATGTTATCAAGGATTCATTTAATAACATAAAGTGGAGGAAAAGGTAGACAAAAATCATGGAATTGGGTACATTTATAGATCCTAAACACATATTAGCATTCATAGGATTCCTAAGAAAGAAAAAAGTAATTGAAAACTATATTTGGATGCTTGTCTTTGTTTTTTTTTATTTGGTATTACACACTCTGACCTAGTCATTATTTTACTTATTTATCTTTTATGGCTCCAGACACCAATGCCTAGTGAGGACAAGAGCACTCAGGCACCCATTTCCCCTCTGGTGCCCCAAACCTTTTCACCTTACTCATTTCTTTAGGGTATATTTTATCTTTTGGGAATATTTTCACTTATGGTTTGGCCTTCCAATTGTCAATTATGGAATTCAAACAAGGGAATCATATAAATACATAGCTATGTGTTTAAAATTAAGGACCAAGAACTAAGCATTACTAACATCACCTAAGACTCGCATCAAAAAGTAATCTAAATCACTCCAAAGGAATCCATATAGCATCCATTCAAGGGAAAAGGGTTACAACTTTTCCTACACAATATAGGAAGGGGAAGTTCATTTTTCCATCCATATATGCTATTGCATTGCTACATCTAGTTATATCCCGCTATCATGTGCACTTGCATAAGGGCATCCTAGGGAATAATTTTTACACACACTCACAAGAAATACATGGATTCTAAGATGTATTGTAGTGCTTATTTTTAATACCAATCTCAAATTGTTGTAAGGGTCAGTCTTACTCCCTCTTCTACATCATTGTTTTTTTAGATTTGATGCGGTTTGTGCACTTTTGCAAGTGATATATTTTTGGAGGTTAGATGTACCCTTGATGATCAAAGAGTGATACACATGTAATAAAAATGGAATATTTTCGAAACTTGTTTGAAATAGTAAAAATTAAATTCTAAACATTTTCATAGTCACATGCACCCATAAGAGGTCTTCAATGCCCAAGTGCCCTTGTCTAGTTGTGGGTTCCCATGTCCAACTTTATTCTTGTAGTCCAAAATTTCTCTTGAGAAATTACAAAATTGTTCACTTCTTGTTCAATAGCTTTCCCATTCTAGATCACTTCTAGATCAATCGTAAATCAGCTAAGTCATTATTTCTATATCTCTTTCTTAGGGTTTCATACTTGCTTATTTTCTTGTGTCATATTATACTTAGTAGATGTATATCATAGTTTACATTAGTTACTCTGTAATAGGGTTTAATAAAAAAATTGTTAAATCAATGAAAATATTCACCACTTTTTTCTTTTGGCATGGTTTATGCAAGGATAGAGACATGTTTTCACCTGTTTCTTGGAATAAAAATGACTAAAATCTAAAAATTCCTTTCGTAGATCTTGATCATATTTATACCCACGCCATTTGGGAGTGGAAGTGGGATGTGGTTTCAAGTGATTTTATTCTTGTTATCCATATGTCATCCTACCATCATGATGCCATCATGGTGATACTTTGGAAAAGTTGACCAAACTTGTCCACTTCTCTCCCACAAAGATGATGTATAATATAGTCATGATAACTAGAGTGTACCTTTATGACATTATGTGACTACATGGTATTTTGAGAAATATTATTTATGATCAATACACGTTATATATATATATATATATATATATACATCTATACTACCTTCGATAGTATTAGGAACTTATCTCAACTTCATTTCTACTAATCACCCACAAATAGATGGTCAACCATAGAGGATGAATCATGTTTTAGAGGATATGTTAAGGATGTATGTAATGGACTATGAGATTAAATGGGAGGTCTATCTTTATCTGGTTGAGTTCACATACAATAATAGTTTTCATGGTTTGATTGACATTGAAACATATTAGGATGTATATGGTAGACCCTATAGGACACTTTTGAGTTAGGAGAGACTTGAGGACATGATAGTTTTAGTACCAACCCACTTACATGATTTGGAGTAGTATGTTTATTTGACTATATAATGTCTAGATAAGGATCGTTCATGGAAGAAGGTGTAATTTGATTCAAAGAAGGTGGAACATCACTACTCATTTGGTGAAAAATTATTTCGGGAGTGAATATGTACAAGAGTCTTATCTAAATTATAAAATTATCTAAGCTCTCCACTTTCTTTGTTAGACCCTTTGAGATCATGGAGATCATTGGTCTAGTTACTTACCATCTATTTTTTTTTCCATAACTATTCTGATTCCATGACATGTTTAATGTTTCTTTGTAATAAAGATATATAACAGATAGATCTCATGCATTGTATTGGTTAGTTTAATAGGTAGAGGAAAATAGAAAGTGGATTTTGGAGCCAATACACATACTAGAGCACAAGAGGTAGGCCCAAACACTATAATGGTATAGGTATAATAAAACAACTACTACTTATATGGATGTATGGCAATTGAAAGTGTAATACCCTTATATTTTTCAAAGTGACTTATGGGAGAAAGTCTAATTATAGGATAGGGGATGTAGTAACACCTATTTTTGAAACTCTCTCCAAGATTATATTGTCTCTTTTTTTTTTTCATTGTATGATATTAATACTACTATATTTTTTTATTATGATTCAAGTACATGACATTATGGTTTTGATGGATATATAATGTATATTGTGATTATAATAACTTTTTGGAAAGATGTTTGAATTTTTGTTGTAGATTATGAGCCTTATGGAGACTATATGATTGATTTCTTTTCATGATGATTAGCTATATATGTTCTTTAATATTTATTGATTCTTATGATAGCATATGTGTTATTTGGTTGTCTATCATGTTCTGGTATGTACACAAATTTTGTATATGATCGATATTATTGATGGAATGTTGGTTGTTAATACACATAGATTTTAAGTTCACCAAATATATTTTATCAAGAAGGTATTATGCATGTGAATTTAGTGTGTACATTATGGTGTTGGTGAACTGTGTTTCGGATATTTCTCTCATGTTGGAACAATATGCCATTTTCCAAATTATACCCCCTCGTTATGCATTATTTTCATGTGGCTTATGATATTGGTTTGGGAGCCTTTTGGGTTAGTGATCATTCGATTATTATATATCGTAATTGAATAATTTTGTATGAATATTTTATCTTGTTTTCATTTTCACTTCTTAGCTTTGACTTATTTAAATTATTTAAATTTCATTATGATTATGGTTTATCAATTTCATGTTTCTCCTTATCTTTTCCTTAAAATTAATTTGAGTGGATTATGCCTAATACTATTTTAACCTTACCAATGACCTTATTACCTTTTTCACTACATGATGCACTCTTCCCAAGGCACCCCTTCACCCAAATTCAGATTTGGAAGTGTGAAAATATTATAGAGGGATTATACATTTTCCTTAAAAAGACTCCCCAAAGCCATACCTATGGCTAGGTAAGGCCCTTTTTAATGCAAATGGGACCTTTCCACCTTCTCATGTGAATTGACTCATCCAATTTCTTAATGTCTCTTTGTCTTGCAAAGACCACTTGAGGCGAGTTTAATTAATCTCAAGTTGGTCAATAATTTTTCTTTTGTTTGGGAAATTATATTTTATGTATTTTTTATTTGTCTTGGGTTTGGGGGAGAGTAGTGACATGACACCTAGTTGGATGATGACTAGATGTCACATGGATCTCTATCCATTGGTTCCTATTTTGTGGGTTCTCTATTTATCCTCCAAATTTGGGGGAATTTAGGTTCCTCTTTTTCTTATCCTTGTGGATGTTATAAAATTTTAGGGAGTTTGTGCTTGTTTGGAGTATTGTTGGATTTTCACTTGAATTTGGTTTGGAGATCTTGTAATATTTGACTTATTGGCTTGATTTTTGCATGGGAGGCTTCTTAATATAGAGCGAGTTAATTTTTTTATGAATGCATGTGTTTTTAAGTTATTTGAAAAATAATTATTGTTTTGAAAGTTTTTCTAGCCCATGCTCACAAATTTTGATAGGTATTATGGACAAGTGAGGGATTTAAGGATCCATTATACATGGGTAAATACTCCATCCTATGGTGAATTGAGATCCCTCCTTGTTATGGTGGAAATATTTTATCATGTATTTTTAAGGAAACCATGTAGAGGAAGGGTTTAAAAAACCTTACAAGGAGGATATTGGAATCTATAAGTTTCATGGAGACTTAAGGAGTTGGAGGCACAAATACTTATTCTCTCTACTACAAAAATAAAATATATTGAAATACCTATGGAAATGTACAGATTACTACCCTATCTGTATGACACAAATGTTGAGAATGGTACTCATTTGGTTGTATTGAAATATTTTTGGGTGGGGTTCTTGTTGTTTTCATTTTGTCTTTGTGTGTGAATCCTTGTACCAATTTGAGAATAGTATCCTCTCTCTAATGGGATAGGAGGGAGGATATCATAGTAAAAACATTAAGATGAGCATATAAATATGCCTTAAAATGGGGAACCAAGCCATATGCATATTTCTTGTAAATATTGGAGCTAACAAATGGAGTTTGAAAAGTGATTTTTGGAAAGAAGAAAACATGTAAAATTTTGGCATGTTGTTCCCTCTTTGGGGAGGCTTTGTTGGTTTCCATTTTGATCTTGTTGTATCTTTGACATAATATTTGTAAAATTCTGTAATGATTCGTGAGTGTTTCACATATTTAAATAGTAATATCCCATAAAATTGAAGATAATGTAGTATTGGGTAGGTTTTTAGAAAAAATAAAAAGCCTCGGAACAAAAAAAGAAGAAAATTAGTGCTTCGTGAACTTTTGATTATAGTGTTCCATAGAATTTTTTATTTCCATAAAATAAAAAGTGTAGTCTTCTCAATACAAGATATGATTCTAAGAAAAATTTCCATGAGAAACTCGTGAAGTAGAAAAAGGAAGTTAGAATGTGACCAAGTATGGATTTCTCAAAATAAATAACTTAATCTTCCATGGGTTTCTAAAGGTGTAGTATTTTGTAGAGTTACAAAATCTATGAAACAAAGAAATATAGTCATGGGGAAAGGATGCCACATAGAAAATACATTAGATATTTTTAGCATCAAGAGGGTGTATGAGCACTCGCAACATAACGACATAAGAATACTAAGTGTAGGAGTATCAAATGACCGAGTGTTGAAAAATGGAAAACCCATGGAATGATGAAATTTGGTGTCCTATGGACATCAAACACGTAGTGTTTTGTGGAATTGATAAATTCACATAAAAAAATAAAATCCACACATAAAAACATGAACCACACAATACAAATAATGTTTTGATATCCCCTTGAAATAATAAAAAGTCATGATATACCTAAAAATCAAACCAAAGCCATGGCATGAAATGAAACTCGAAAGCCACAAATAAAAGGTAGATTATCCTTAAATCTATAGAACAAGGGATTTTTTTATGGAATGGTCAGGTTTGCATTTTTCCCATAACTTTTGACTCAGGAATCCATTTCACCTCAAACTAAGTTCTTTTGGAACATATTGGATAAGGATTTACAAAGAGATTAATTTTATAAATAAATAGTGTAGTCTCTTGGGAGATTTTAATTAAAGAAATATTTGGCGTTACTAGTCACTTTCATGGGATGAATAATGCCAAAATAATTAAAGATTGTTTATTTGTATTATCCTTCACCCATGTATTCTTCTAGAGGAATAATATGCATTTCCCAAACATGCCAATTTGAGGGGTGTTAATCGAGCAACACAGAGTGGACATTTGATAATGTTTTCTTCACTCATTTCCACTGATTGCATGGAAAGAAACTGATTTATTATTCCTTGGAGATGAAGTCATGTGGATTAACATTTTTTTACTCTTAGATCTTGATTTATCATTTGTGTGGGATATTATTTAGGGATTAAGCATTATTATATAAAGGTAAAGGTTCCCCTTCATTTAAAATTCCAAGAGAATTTTTATAAATAATTACATAGGGTTTTTATTATAGAGATGTGTTTCTCATCAAATATTAGTTTCTATTGGATCCATTTCAGGTTCATTCTAAGGTAGTCACATTTGCATTACCATTAACATGATTTGAGATCCATTTTATATGTTTCCCTTTTCTCCTTTGAAAATGAATACACAAGACCATTCTGACATGTACATGCTTGATGTTTCTTGGTGTAATATCATATATGAAATGAATAAATATAAACCTACCTTTTTAATCACATGCCTTGTCATGTCAAATAACTATAGGTAAGTATTCTTCAGTTGTTTGTTTGATTGAATATTGAGGGAATAATGTTTGTATAATGTTACACAACATCATTTTCTTTAATTATAAATTTCTCTCTAGAATAAATGGGAGTGAATATTTGTTATCTTAGAGTGTATTTTTATTTTTTAGGGATTTTATATGATTAGTGCAAGAAATTTTATTCTCAAGTGTTTTTGCTAAAGTGTTAAGGGTTATTTTGAATTGTTTGCCTTGTTTAGGTATCCATGAAGGTACATAACCTTTGGAGGGTTGGTGTTCTTTAGTTTTAGGTTTGAATGCACCATGAATTATCAAGATAAAGATAGTTAATGCAGCCCCTTCCTCCCATTAGTATCCCATTCCCATTTTCTTCCATCCCCACCTTCATTCCATAACCATTCTCTATCATACATGTACATATTTTATTTTCTTATGCACACCCAACATGATATATGCTTGCCAACTTCATAACTTCTACATATTTTGAGTGATTTGGTCCTTATTTCTGAATCTTGAAATCTCAAGTATCATTTATTTCTATGTTCTCAACATATTCCTTTAAAATGATGCTCATGATCACCCTAATTGTATCTTTAATTGCTTATGTCTGATGTATAAAGTGTTTGCAATTCTTGTGTTGACCATTCTATCAAATGAGCATTATATTTTGTGGTTGAATTTGATATCATATTGATATTCAAACAAGTATTATGGTTTGAAACACAATATCTCCATCCCCATTTCAAGGCAACTCTAACATCCTCTCACTTTGGTTCGAGATGACCCAATAAGTAGCAGAGTTAACAACCATACCCTTAGTTAGGTAATTCCTTGTCATATTAATAAACAATGTCATTAAAGGAATATGGATCCACCCCCAAATAAAAAAAAAAATTAATAGATCCGCCATTCTTCCATTCTCCTTGTTTCATGTATATTTCTCTTCAATTTTTAGTGGGGTGTTATATTTAGATCCAAAATATTTAATGACATCGTGTTGTCGAATTGAAGTATGATTTTGTTGATGTTTATAAAGGGGTTAAGTATGTATACCCTTATTTGATTTTTTCAGGGTTTATTAATTCATCATATGATTGTTATTTTTAGAGTATTATTTAGAGTTTTTAAGGTTGATCTTGCATTTATAGAGTGTAATATCTAGTGGTGACTCCATTATGAGTTTTGGGTTTGACCAGTTGTTATATTGTTTTCTATATTTTATTGGTGACTCCACATTTACAAAGATGGGGGAAGTGAGATATTCATTTGGATCTGACTCCACTAAAGAACTATTTTTAGAGTTAGGTACACTATGTAGTAGTATAGAAGTTTCAAAAGAAATTTCTAATCTGAATTCACAAAGTAAGAACATACAAACATCTGATCTATCTAGTTATTCGTTTTTATTAATGGTGAAGGTTTTTGGTTGGGACCCTACCCAATTACAAGAGAGTCCTAGAGCCCAGAGATATGTTATTACATAACAAGAAACAAAACAATAATAGATAGGAGTGTAGCCAACAAAAAACACATATACAATTAGATGTAAGCTCAATGTCGCACAATAACAACCCAAATTCAACACAATGTCAACATTATGTCAAAGCAAAAATCAACAAAATTGAAAAATTTGACAAGGCATCAAGAAATGGTCAGCATTTCATGAGATTATTGAAGCTCTTCTTAACATTTTCCAGACCTTTCTTGATGTCTTTGAAGGTGGTGCCGTTGTTGGAATTTTCTTTGTTGTTGTGAACTTCAAATTGATAAAAGAAGACCTAGAGGAAGTTCAGAGTGTTCTTTTGCATGGAAATAATGTCACATTATTTTTCTTTGATAGCTTCCACCTCCTTTTCCATTTTTAGGACTATATTATATAACTTAACAACCATCCTTTTTTCAGTCCTATCATTAGTGCTAAAAGAACTGTTGGCTTCAATTTTTCCTTTGATATCTCTAATCTTCATCATCTGGTCCTCTAGTTTTTCAATGATGATAGTGTCCACCTTGTAGGATCATACACAAACATTTCCACCCATTGAAAGTAGGCCTAATATAGCCTCCTCATCCCAATAGTGTAAGAAGACGATAAGGAAAGATCCCAGTAGGAAAGTTATCCCTTTTACTCCAAAAATATATTATGAGGGTAGGTCCAAGTAAGGCATTTGTTAGGGGAGAGGGAAAGAGGAATTATAGGAGGAAGAGAAGCTAGAGTGGGAAAGGGGATATGAATGGAAAGCGTGGGAATGGAATAAGAAGGAACAAAAGGCTAAAGGGGGAAAGAGGAGTAGAAGAGTGGGGAAGGGATAGGGGAGTGAAAGGGTGTGTGGGAGATAATTTGGGATGGATAAAGGAGGTGGATAATGAGATGTTGGGGGAGATGGGGCCAAGGAAGTGGAGGAGGGAGAAGAAGGTGACAAGTGGGAAACAAGGGAAGAGAGACGAGTGGGGAGGGTGGAGAATGATGAAATCAAAATAATTGTATAGGAGTAAAATCACCTAATGATGTAAAGGATTCACCCGTTTACCCCAATTTTCCAAATTTATAGAATATTCCATATAATGGAGAATGTAGAATGGGAAAATAACGACACAATTCCTTCTAAAGTAGTTGAGAAAATTAGATGAAAAGTGGGAATTACTGAGAATCTACCCTCTAGAGTTTACACTTCATGACCATGATCCCAACAATGTTTAATAGTGGAAAAAGTGAATCTCGATAAAAACCTCCATTCTTGTGCACCAAGGATTCACCATCACCAATAAATTTCCATTCCTCCTCTTCTAGGTCAATGTTGTTCTTAAAATATCTCAAACCCTTCCTCTTGAAGCCCATCACTTTAGAGAACATTTCGTCATTTATTTTGAAGGAGTTACCTTTATAAATCACCTTCTTGTCATTCCGGTTTTTTACAAATTCTTGAGATAGATGAAATTACAGCCCAAAAACTCTTTCCATGAACCCCTGGAGAATCCCCCTATGCAATATTTCCCATAGTTCATCATTTTTCCTCCATTCATTAATTTGGACCATCTCTACCCTGCATCAATGATCTATAAACTACCTAAATTAACAAGAAATAGATCACTATGCTTGTGAATATGATTGAAATTCAAGAAATCTTTGCTAAATGAGTTAAGTGTGTAGTATCAACCATAATTAAGTTACTGATTGAAAGGAGAAGAGACAAGATTTATCTTGGAGAAATTTTATGCGGGAAAAACTCCAATGGGTGAGAAATTTATCTCCCCTTCAATATGTAATCTCAAAATGAAACAACTTACACTAATTTGGCATTCAATAAAGATGAAACTCCTCCTTATTGTATCTACTTGCTCTCAATCTCTCAAAATAATAAGAACTCTTCACCATGAACAAACAAGAAAAGAAACAAACTCTCCAACTTTTCTCACACTTTTATTTCACCCAAATCACTTTCTTGAATACTTGGAAATTCTTGTATTTATATAGGCTCAACTTAGGGAGGCATGGAAAGGTGAAACAAACTAATTGAGAAGCTCAAATATTTATAATCTGTGGAGATCCCGCAATATGGAATTGTAAGTGATAGGAATTCCATTAAATGCATACCGAAGGTTACGTAACCATTGGGGTGGTTATGTAACTACCGCAGAGGTTGCACAACCACTTCTCTATACGAGAGCGCGTTATGTAACCGTCGGGGTAGTTACATGACCAAAAAAACCCCTAAATAGAACATCAATAGCCCAGAATGTCATTCGAAGGTGTCCGAACACCCTCAATCTGACTAGACCATCATATGAAGACGTAATGAGATGATATCCTAAAGAGAAAATATCAAATATAGAGAATATAATGAATTAGGCTATTTCTGATCCATTTTTTAGATCATGTCCCCCCAATTTGAGGATTTTAAGTCCCTAAAATCTTTAAGGACCGATGAGGTGAGGAAATTTCTTCCCCACATCTTCTCTAGAACACCACTTGGCTTTGGTAGGTAACTATCCTTTCAATTCATTCAACCACTTGTCCTACACTACTCTCTTTTTGTCCTTTCCTTCCATTATAAAACCACACCATCCATCAATTCCAAATGACCACCGGAGAAAAATCCTCAATATACGGAATTAATACCCCTTCTTCATCATCCAACATGGAGGGATAAAAAATATGTAAGTTTTCAACATTCACAATTGAATAAATCTTCATATAAGGATTCAAATCTAAGCGAAATGCATTCTTACCCACTTGTTCTAGAATTTCAAATGGGCCATAACGAAGAGGTTTGAGCTTCTTATCTTTTCTCTATAGCCTATCCTGGCTCAAATATAACCATACCTTGTCCCCAACAAGGAATTCATAGTCTTATGTTGACCATGTCATGCTTTGTGCTTAGCATGTGATTTTTTCAACCTCTTCTCAGTACTTGTAGGTGTATTTTCTGAATCTTTTCAATAAAATTCTCATATTTTTGGACCTCCAGCCCACTTTCCCATTGTCTCTACATGTTAATATTAAAATAACATCAAAATCACTCTTAGGAAAATAACCAAAACATGTTTCAAAAGGATTTTTATTAGTGGAAGCATGAATTGCCCTATTATATGAATTTTGTATATATACCAAGTTATCATCCTAGGTCCTCATATGTTTCCTATTATTCCCTCTCAAGATATAGACCGAGATATAGTTTGCCACCTATGTTTTCCCATCTATCTCACAATGATATGCCGTAGACTTCTTTAGCTTCGTATCCATCTTTTCCCACAAATTAGACCAAAAATTCCCTACAAACCATGAGTCCCTCTATGACACAATAGAACTAGGCAAACCAAAGTGAGCCCACACATTAGAAAAATATAACTCAATTGCATCACTGACCTTAATGGTCTTTTTGTAAGGAATAAGAATACACATTTTTCTAAATTGATCTACAATCACAAATATATAATCATGACCCTTTTTGGTGGTAGGAAAACCACTCACAAAATCCATGGAAATACTTTCCCATGGTCAGAAGGAACTAGCAATGGAATATATAACCCCAACTTCCTATTATTATGCTTACTTGTACTACATAAAATAAAACCCTGATGAATTTAGAAACTTTATCTTGCATGTTTGGCCAATACACATACCTCTCTAAGTGTGCTATAGTATTTGTCACACTAAAGTGATTAGCTACCATGGAAGTGTGTGATTCTCTCATCAATTGTACTCTTTCCCTCCTATGTGCACAAAGTTTCTCTTTAGTATAGAGAAAACCATCCCGGAAGTAGTATTCTCCTCTAGGTGAAAATTCCTCTCTTAGAGGTTTCTACTGAAAAATATCTACAAAATATGGATCCTGCTCATAGCCTTCTTGATATGCTTCACATAAAAAATGCTCAAGAAGAGTTAACATTCCCACATATGAAATCAAAGGAGGTCTATATAACATATCATCTAATTTTTATTCAAGCCCTTTTTATATTTAATAACCAAATGAAACTGTTTTAAGAAACCCATCCATTTATAGTTCATATCTTTCTGAAGTTTACTTTGAGCCCGCAGATATTGTAGAGGTTGATGATCCATATGAATGATATTTTCCTTACCCATCAAATAAAATTTCCATTTCTTGACTGCTTTAACAAGAGCATACACTTGTTTTTCATAAGTACAATAATTCATAATTGCACCATGAAACAATTCAGAGTGATAACATACCAACCTACCTCCCTGAAGTAGGAAATCCTCCATAACATAGTCACTAGCATCAGTTTCCACTTCGAAGGGAAACCGTAGGTTAGGTAAAGCCAAAAATGGAGCATAAATAATTTTATATTTAAATGAATCAAAATTAATATTCTTTTTCTTACCCTAATCAAATTTCTTACCCCCTTCTTTCACAGAATGTAGTGATATGCTACGGAAGAGAAGTTATTAATGAGCTTTCATAAATATTGAACTACTCGAACAAAACTCTTGGTCTCCGTCAAACTTGATGGTGTAGGCCAATTTTGAATGGATGAATCAATCCTTAACTCCCCATATCCAATCACATGTCCTAAAAGACAAGTGAATTTTTTATAAACTCGCATTTATTTTCATTCAACACAAATCGGTTCTCCTTAAGCACTTCCAAAACTTGAAGCAAATGATAAATATGCTCTTCATAAGTTCGATAAAAACCAATATAATCCAAGTACACGTAACAAAGGAATCAATAAATTTCATGATTACCTCATTCATCAACCTCATGAAGGTAGCTGATGCATTACATAGCCCGAATGGTAATACCAATCATTCATATAACCCTTGTGTGGTTTTGAACATTATTTTCCGATGTCCTCTTCCTTGATCTACAACTTGAGGATACCTAGACTTCAAATGAAGCTTAGTAAAATATTTAGCATGTTGTAATTGATCTAACAAATAATCAATGCAAGGAAGAGTGAACCAATACTTAATGGCTATTTTGTTTAAATCTATATAATCAACACAAATTCTCCATGAACCATATTTCTTAGGTACTAACATAATCGAGAGAACCACATGGAGAATTGTTAGGATGGATTATACCTTGTTCACTTGTAACTATTGTTTTACCTCATTAGCATATTTTAAATATTTCCTATACAATCCCAAGTTTTGAAGCGGTATCGGGCAACAAGTTGATCTTGTGCTCAATTTCCCTGATTTGGGGAAGACCTCTAGGTTTCTAAAATACCTCTCTAAACTACTAAACCAAATCTTCTATTTGTGTTTTCTCTTTATTATAGGACATGCTACCAAAGTGGTTTTAGATGTAAAAAAATCATCATAGGGCATATCCCTCAACATAAGTAATGAAAATTTACCACTATCATTAATGAGATTCTGGTATTTGTTGACACTTACCAAATATATATTTGAATCTCCTAAATAGGCTGAAATGACGTAGTTCTTACCATTATTTACCAAGTGGTACCGATTGGATCTCCTTACAAAGATGGAATCCCTAATGTACAAATATGGGCTGCCAAAACTAGACCACACACATCAAGGGGAATAACATCCATAGTAAGTTCATCAATAAAAAAATTCAATACCAAAAGTGATCTTACAATGGTTTATTACCTTGATGTTTATACCTTTCTTTACCCAACCCAAAGAATTCGGGCTTGGGTGACTATAAGTTTCCAACTTCAAATTATCCACCAAATCTTTAATAATCAAATTATCTTGAGAACATGTATCAAAAATAACATCCACCTTAGTTTTCTTCACTTGAATATTTAAATGAAAAAGCTTTGTTAGTTCATTTTCTTGAACAAAATTGTTACTACCCAAACATACCTCTCTATGGATGGAGGAACAGAACATAGTCTCATCCACCTCTTCACTTTGCAAAAATACTTCCTCACTCTAGAGGGCGGACATAGATTTTTTCTTATCTTTCTTGTTCTTGAAGGGATGTAATTCTGGGTGGATCTTCCAACATTTCTCCTCGGAATGAGTGTCAACATCATAATGCCCACAATGAATTTTAGTATCCTTTTTAGAAATAGAAGTAGAATTTTTCTTACCCTTTCCTTTTCCTTTATCCTTCTTCTTAGTGTCACCTTTTTTATTTGAAGCATGTTGATAGGTAGGTGAACTCTTTTTCTTGTCCATATTTAAATAGTGATCTTGCGTACAAGATTCATCTACATCCGTAGGCTTGGCTAATAGGACGGGTCTCCTCAAATGGCTTTGGAGTCCACTAGTATAATTCATCAATATATATTGATCTTCTACATCCTTTCCCATATGAATATATTTCTTTCGGAACTCCCCTGGTATACTCCCGCATAGTCTAGCCTTGGTTTTGCCTTGAATATTGCAATTACATGGACCTCTCTTCCTCATAACAAATAGGATAAAATTTATTTCGGATTATCTTCTTAAAAACATCCCACTTAGTAATTAGAGGAAGTTTCTTAACAACCAATATATGAGCGTAAATTTAAAACCAAGTTAAATCATGTTTGGTTAATTTTAACTAAGCAAAATAAATCTTCTAACTTTCATTAATTTGATGCAAACTGAAATATACCTCTAGTTGAGCTATCCAATGGTCTAACTTCTCATTATTCACGTCTCCATTATAAGGATCAATTTCGATCTCGGCCTCCGCTTTGAATGGAGGAGGTATAGAAATGGCATGGGAGGGTTCTTCTTCATAAACATTTTCTTCACATTCTTTCGATGTCTTGTTTGTAACACCAATATTTTCCATGAGTAGTCCCATGATGGACTCCAATTTCCTGATAAACAAGGAGATAATGCCCATATCTTTGGACAAAATTACCACATTAGCCTCCAACTTGTAGAAATACTCTTCACCGTTGTCCTCTGCATCATCTCTTCAAGCCATCTCTTGAATTCCTTACTTCCACTTCCTTGTAGAAATCTATTATTCAAAAGGAATAAGGCTACCTTCACCACTTTCTTTTCCCTTTCGGGTAAGGGGCATCTAACTGTAATCTCAACACAAGTTAACCACACAAAATATTGAAATATTAACTACTATGATACCAATCTGATCCGTAAACTTCCTAACTTAACAATAAATAGATCACTATGCTCATGAATATGAATGAAATTTATGATTTCTTTGTTAAACCAGTTAAGTGTGTAATATCAACCATAATTAAGCTATAGATTAAAAGGAGAAGAGACAAGAATGAGACAAGATTTATCCTAGAGAAACCAAATATGGGAAAAACTTCGGTGGGTGAAAAATTACCTCTCCTTCACAATGTAATCTCAAAATGATACAACTTACTACAAATTTGGAATTTAATAAAGATGAAACTCCTTCTAATTATATCTACTTTCTTTCAATATATCAAAACAATAAGAAATCTTCACCATAAATAAAAAGAAAAGAAACCAACCCTCCAACTTTTCTCACACTTTAATTTCACCCAAACACTTGTTTGAATCCTTGGGAATGATTTTATTTATATATTCTCAGCTCAAGGAGGCATGGAAAGGTGAAACAAACTAATTGGGAAGCTCAAACAATTTCAACTCTCAAGATCCCGTGTTCGGAATTGTAACTAACAAGACGCCATTGAATACAAACCGGCGGTTACGTAACCGCCGCAGAGATTATGTAACTACAACTCTATATAGAGTGGTGGTTACGTAACACCACTTTGTATAGAGTGGATTTTATGTAACCAATGGTGTGGTGACATGAGTGATAAATGAAAAATCCCTAAAAACATCAATGGCCCAAAACATCATTCGAAGGTGTTGAGATCACCTTCATCCGACTAGACCATCTTGTGAAGATGTAATGAGCTGAGATCCTCGAAGAGAAACTATCAAATATAGAGAAAACATAAAATTGGGCTATTCCTGATCCATTTTTGGATCAATTGATCACCTCCCATTCTTAAAAACTAGGCCAAAATCTCCAGCAGCCAGAGGTAGATAGATTTGATAGTGCAACATCCAAATGCTAAGAACAAAGGTAGAAATAAAAAGGCCAAGGCCTCCACATGTTCCTATGCCAATGTGCCATCAAAATTGACCTTTTCATTATTGATCACATTAATAGAAAAAGTGGTGGGGTTCATCCCTATTCCAAACTTGGAAATTATTAATTTTAACTCCCACGTTAGCCATGATATCCACTAACTTGTTTCCCTCTTGATAAGTATGTTAGATCATGCACTCTTGGAAAGTGTTGATGATTTGAGTAGCTTCTTCCATCATATTTTTAATTTTCTAGATAGGTTGAGTGCTCCCTTTTTAAAAATTGGTGATGTTCAAGAGAATCCCCTTCAATAATTATTTTAGTAGCATTAAGATCTCGCACAACTCTAAGACCCTAGAGGGAAGCTAGAGCCTTCGCATGATGATTTGAATTATTGCCCATGGGGCCAACATACAATCTAATGACTTGACCAATCTCATTTCTGATGCACCCTCATCCCCCACTCTTCCCAGGTTCCCCTTTGAAGCACCATCATAATTGAGCTTGAGCCAACCAAGGATAGGAGGATGCCATTTAATGTGTTCTCTAGAAATCTCAAAATCAGCCCCTATTGGAGAAAAAATTTAATCCCCATAGCTCAAGGATTATTCTATCTCCTCTACTCTTTTTTTTCTTGTTAGGAGGTCTGAAATTAGAGATATACTATTTTATATCATCAACCAAACCATTAATAGACCTTAGAATAGAGGGTTTTTGTCTTAAAATATTGAAACGTTATAAGATTTCTAGATTTTCCAAATAATTTGAGGAAAATAAATCCTCCATAGCATTCTAATAATGGATTTTATAGAGTTAAAGCCCCATTGTTCCCAAGCATCAACTATAGACATAGGAAAATTCTAATTGGTGTTCCAAAACTTTAGATAATACTCCCAACAAGATCTAACAAAGTCACAATGTAATAAAATACGATTTATCATTTTCTCAAACTTTTGCAGAGAGTGACCTGTTTCGAAAATGTTGACTTGGGTTTCACCCAATTGTCAATGGTTAATATTTTGTTATGGAGAGTAGTCCAAAGAAAGTGGTTTATCTTGGGAGTAAGAAATTTCAACCAATCCTTCTCCCACTCAAATTCCGGAATCAGTACTTGAGACATGAACATATAGGTTGATTTAAATGAGTAGAGCCCATAAAGTGAGTTGTCCAAATAATTTAATATTGTTTTTCATTTCTAGGAATGCGTTGATTGTTGATAATATTTTGAACCTCAGCAATCATTCTATCATTAGAGATACCCTCATCCCTAAGATTTACCTAATTATTGTTGTTGTTGATGTATCTAGCTAGTTATCCTTTGATATAAGAATATTTTAGTTCTCTTAATAGGTCATATCCTATCATCTCTATTTCACAATTCCATAATTTGTTTGAACAAGCTTCTAGGCCTACAATTTTTAAATTTTCTCTTTTGAGAAAGTTTCAAAATAACATCCCTTTTCCTTTGGTTCATAGGCCTACTACTATCAATATTATTGATCATATTATTAATAATCTTGTTAATAACAACATGCATCATCCTCCTCCATGTTCCCCTTTCACATTTCAAGTATTCATACCCATCAATTTTGGGGATATACTTGGATATCCAAATAAGGATCCTAATGAAATTAGGAATAAGTTGCCTAAATTTCAAGGAAATAATTCTATTAGTGGTGATAAACAACTTAAGTTATTACAAAATACTATTGATGATTATGAAATAAAACAATAAGATGTTTTTCTAAATTTATTTGTGCATAATCTTAAAAAAATGTAAGAGATTGGTTCATTTCCTTGTCTTTTGGTTCAATTGATTCTTAGGATGAAATGATGAATTCCTTTAGAATTCAATATGGTGATAGGACTGACCCCAGGTTCCTCCTATCTGAATTTGAAAACATAAAGAAAAATCTCAATGAATGTGTACAAGATTTCAACACAAGGTTCAATAAGACTTTGATGAGATAGCCAGCTAATTTGAGGTTGAGTTATGAATCTTATTTGATCAAGTATGGTGATACATTTTTCACGAAAGTATCTTATTAGTTAATACATAAGAACCTCATGAATATAAGACAAGCATTCAACACAATAAAATTGAAAACAATGTTGAGGATTTTGGAAATCCACCAAAAGGGATGGGGTAAAAATTTTCAACCTTGAAAAACAACAAGCTTGAAAGTCTAATGATATGGTAGATTTTTTTAGGACCTTGGTAGTGGTAGATAAATAAATATCCTACAACATATAAAGATATGATAAAGGGTTGTATTTGGTCCCTCAAATTAAAATCATAATGAAAATAAAATAATATTTATAGGATATCCTTGAGAAGATGATAGTGCAAAATGATAGGAAACATCCTCTTACAAACAATAAGGTAGTTCTTGATCCATTGGGTGCATGAATTAAAACTTTTGAAAAAGTACACATTATCGATTGGTGAGATAAATTCATACTACCACATGTTCCTTATGAATAATATACCTTTAATGAAAATGATTCTAGTTCAAAATTTGATGATGCATGTGTGCTTGATCATCAAGTAAAATTTGAATAAGGGTAAACCTATACTAATATTTTATGTGCTAGAACTGTTGAATATTTTTGGGCAAGTGCAAACAAGATAGGCTATCTTTTTATGGAAGTTGATGCTGAACATGGTATGGCTCAAGCATTTTAATATCCCCATCATGATGTTTAGTACATAATATCTCTGATGATTAAGAAGTATGGTGGAGAAATCCCTTCCAAAGAGGAAACTGAATTGTTGATCAATGCAGTTTTCCCCATGAGAAGTAAAATATGAGAAGTAAGAAAGTGAAGATCCATGACCAATCCTTAAATACTAATATGTTGATCTTAAATAATTTTCATAAATTTTCCCCAAGAAGAATATTTCATGAAAATCCTTTGTTTTGAGCCAAATCTAAGTGTTCCTTCTTATGTGTCTACTTCAAAAATAATTAATTGTCTAAAAATTAATCACCCTTCCACACAACACCCTCATTACCAAGTAAAATGTTTGTTAAATGACCCAAATGGTAAGGAAAATTAGGATAGGTTTCCCTTTAGTATAGTATTTTAGGATTCTTGAGCATGAAAACATGAGATTTGAGTATTTAGGATTATATGAGGATGTTGTTACAAACAAGGATATCTCTCCACTTATTACCAAGAATGATATTATAGAATCTCAAGTGACCAGTGACCCATCCCATTAAGTATATTTGGGTACTTCCCTAGTTGAGAGAAAATTTAATTTTGATCCTTTCTACATCATACTAATTGATAATATTTGGATCATGTATAATTGCATGTTTGACTTAGGTGCTTCTTGTAATATCATGCAATTGGTGCTCATGAATGAACATGGTATAAAGACAACTACTATATATGGATGATGTTATGCCATGGATTCAAGAGAGTGTTGCAATTTTTCATTGATGTCAAGATTGATGGTTGATGTAATGGTTTATGGAATTAATTTTAGGGGAGAGTGTTGATTGTTGAAGTATTATAATGATGTCAAATGATGCCTAATGCTGATGTGAAAGATATGTACCATGTTATGCATGGTTGATTGATGTCATGGTAAAATTTAAGGTTCAAGTCAAATATTTTAAAGGTCATCTTGAGGATAGAGAGATTATTTTAAGACAAATTGAGTTGTCAAGTTCAGTTTAAGAGTGTTAGTCATTGTTGAAGTGTGTTCGGATGCTTGAGAAGCCTAGTCATGGTCTAATGAGTCATGAGGTTAATTTTTTAGAGCATTTATGAAAATATGAGCATGGAAAGAGTTTTTTCATAATGATATAGGTATGTTGGAAAAAATTTAGGTCTTAGTTTGGAGAATTTTGTAAGATATTGCATTTTTGTTCCTACCGAGTGCTAAAAATGGATAATCCCACCTTGAGGTGAACTTTAAGTTGATCATTGGAATGTGAAACATTTGAAACAAAACCTAATATCTTTGGGAGGAATATATCAGTTTACTAGCTAAGAAATCCTAGAATTATTTTTGGTTTTAAGGTCCTGTCTTTTTGAACAATCATTAACACCAAAAAAACTAAAAACTCTTCTAAAACTCTAGATTGAAGTGGATAGGAGGGATATTTCTCAAATAGGATCATAATTGATTTTTTTCTAATTTTTATGATTGGATCATGTAGAATACTCTCCCATTTATCTCCAGGTGGTGTTATTTTTTATTTGAGATGGAAAATGCATAGGTAAATGAATGTTTTACGATTTTTTTGTATTTATCAAGTTTTGCATTAGCCAAAGTAAAAAATGGATGTTTGGTGATTACGGAGACCTATACAATTAATTTGAAAGGAATGATTAATGAATACAAAGTGATAAGTGAAATAATTTTATAATGGCACACTAATACACCCCCATGATTTTTCTTCCAAAAATTGGTATCGAGTAAGACCTTTAAAGAAAGATTAACAAGATTTAGGTGATCATAAGAAGAAAAAAATGAGTAAGATATGGAGTTTTGTGTTAAATTTTTCAAAGGAGAAAATAGGTATCTCAAAGAGTGATATGAACAAATAAGATCAAAATATTGATAAGGAAAATCAGGTCTCGAAGGAAATGAATTTAATACTTAGGTGTTAGCTCCCGACGCGCACCCACCGGGGAGAGAGGGGAGCATGTGCAAGTTGGTAGGAAAGGGGGTGATGTAAGAGGAGGGACCCGGGTGAGGTTTTCATTTTAATAGTGGGGGTGGGGTCTCCCTCACTCACCCTCCCAATCTCTCCTTGTGAGAGACAAGAAGACACCTTAACCAAGGGCATGGCTAACTTTCCTAATGCTTCGACTATGCCTACACTAGGGGGAGAACCCAATGTGCAGCTGAGGGTGATAAAAATAATTAGGAATCGGGGATAATTGAAGGCCATGTGTAGCCACTGAATGAATAACTCACTCAAAAGAGTGGTCACAAAGCACTTGCATGCACTGGGAGCTCCGACATGGGCTGCAGAAGATAGATCTAAAAAAATCAGGATTTATAAAATGATTTTTCGTTCCACCTACATGTTTCTTGCGAGATATTTATTTGATAAAAATTCAGTGATATTTTTCAAAATGATACACAAAACAAAAATTCAGGAAATTGTGAGGTGGGGATGGTTTTGCAAAGGAAAAAGATCGATATAAAATGGGATAAGGGATTTAAGAGATGTGTTGGACATCATACCATGATACTTTCATCTTTTCATGACATCGTAGAAAGATAAGGATATTTTTCCAAAGAGATCAGTCACAAAGAACCTCGGAGAAGATAAATAACTCAAATCCCTAATGATCCAGTTCATGACCCTAATCTTTGAAACACCAATGTGAGGATTACACCAATAATTATAAAAGTAGGGACCCCAAGAAACTTAAATAAATCATCTTCTCTAGTATATCGGTAAGGAATTTTACAAGCTAAAAAAATACACCGAAGTACCCCTTTAGGGTTTCATTCTTTACCTTTCAAACTATCGTACCATTGCAAAGTGTTAACCTATAATCTTCAATTATAATCCTTATGAGATTCAAAAGTAAAAAACACATCATTTTACTTCTAAATCACTATATAATGGAGCGTGGCTTTAATTTTTGTACATTATATGAGGTAAATCCACTTATTTTAGAGAAAGAAACAAGGGAGACATATATACATGATCTTAAATCTTGTTAATGGTTATACATATGTAACCACCTTGGCACGAACCTCAAAAAATAAACATAAATCCAACCAATTCTTACACAAAAGGGGTGCAAATCCCTACAACATAGACATATTTCCAACTCCTTGCGAGCACTTCCAAGCTTCTCATCTCCTTCAAAGGGCTCGCCTCAAAATATCTATCTCTCTTCCTTGAAACCCCTCTCTTCCTTATTATACAACCTTATCTACTTAATGGTTTTAGGGAATATCCCCTCCATATTCTCCATTCATTCATGGATATGTCATCCTTTGGGGTTTTCCAAGGATTAATAGGGAATATTCCCCTAAGATGACATTTAACTTTTCTCACTACCAACTTGTCACCAACATGCCAACATGACGAGGAAAGATATTTTCCATGTCACATTAATTTAAGATAAGATTTTCCACATGAGACTAACTGTGACAAGGAAAAATATTAAATTGACAAGACTTTTGTTTAACAGCACAAACATTTATTCACCCTTTGGTGACACACTTCATATGAATACTTAATCTTGATTTAAATTCCACACATGCCTGACGATATGGGAAAGATATGACATTTATGGTGATATGATTTCTCAAGACACATCATCCAAAGATACATGCCTATTTAAACATGGCTTAATGGGTCAAAAATTCACTATTTGAATTTCATAGAGTTGCTTGTAATTTTCTTCCATCAATAACCCTTCTATCATGGCCTTTTCATCTCTAGGAGTGAATCCCATCGGAAGAACTCACCAATTTGGGTGAATTATTCCAACTTATAGGCCCCAATGAGGCCTTTTTCCAATATGTTTTCAGTGTGCCCAATGCCCGAGATAATCCCCAAGATAACTCCTCCTGGATGCCCTTATTATTTCCTTCTTGAATCAGTTGGCTGAAATTTGTTCCTCCTTTCCCATCTTCCAAACCATTCACTTTCATCTAATCTTCCGTAAGAATTATCCGAGTATGGTGTGCATGAAAAATAATTAGCCTCATCACTTGGCCTCATGTCCATGATGATCATTGGCACATGTACAAATCTTACTATGATCCTTCTCTACTAAATACAAATCTTCTTGTGTCGGGACCACTATGGGTATTAAAGGAAGAATAAATGCTTCTCGTCTCACATGTAGATGAGATAGAGAGGCATCTTTCATCCCTCGAAACTACCCTCACCAAAATCTAGATTGCATTAGGTACCCATGCTTCTCCTCTAAATAAGTGGAGAGTTGTCCCGGATGATTCGTTCGGTGAAGACACTCGAAAAGAAAAGGGAGTTTACCCAAATCCTAAATGGATTCTATTAGGAATAATCATTCGATTAGTGCTCATATTATTGTTTGTAATAGTTAAATGTAATATTTATATATTACATTAGTAAGATAGTGAGTTATTAAGATATTAATATTTTTATATTAACATCATATTTGTGTGAGGAAAACAAAATATTATAATATTATTAATATGAGTTATGAATAAAATCATGATTAATAATATAGGATAAAGTATACTAGTTGTGAGTTTGTTGAATAAACAACTCACGTATCTATTTGAGAGTTGTGTGAGAGATTGATGGGTTTGAGAGTGATTCTAGGAGAGATAAGAGAGTATATTGTGGGATTGAATATTGGAGTTAAATCCTTATATTAAGGAGATCATTCTCATATATATTGTAAGCTCTCTCACCATGTAATTAGCTCCAAATTTATTCAATTAATAATATAGTGTGTTTATTATATTTTTGTCCTCTACAATGTATTATCTTCATTTTGCAACATTGTCTCTTATTGCATTCCTTTTTTGTACAATTCTATAATATAATTTTTGCTTATTTAGATTAGTTAAGCACTCAATTTAATTTCATCATTATAAGAGCAGGTCATCCTTTAGCTATGAGATTCATTGTAGGAAAAAACATTGGCCTCTACGATGTAAATCTGATAATTTTTAATCTTTTGTCTCTTTATTTTAAATTTTGGGTTTGTAACACAAGGATCTTTGTCAATTCGATCCAATCATCATCGATTTTCTGACAACCGATGACTCTTCCTACGGATTGATAGATTGTGAATTACCTGCAATCTTGTTTCTGGTCACAAATGATTTACTCTAGTTACTAGAGACTTTGTTAATAGACAACGACTTTGTTTCCGATCCTGGCGATTCACTCTAGTCGTCATTGATCACTATGGTAAACTTGAAAGCAAGTGATTTTCTATATTTTCATTAATTTTTCAAGATTTCTATTCTACATTGAGGGGGTATTTTTAAACTAAGCTCCACTTTTAAATATTTTTAGTAACTAAAGAAACATCAGATGGAGGATGGAGGAAACGAAGAAAGAAAGCATTTTAGTGACCTCTCATCAGGAACCATTGACAAGGCCACAATATTTCTTTGGTTTCCATGTTTTTCAGTCATGTTCGGTGTGCTTAATTTATGATGTATGCAAATAAGAACAAATGGATCATACTTGTTCAAGTATTGTAATGTGTGAGAAATTTCTTGTATTTTCCCTTAAATGTAAAAATGTGAGTGGGGAAACATGTACGCTGCTATGGAGTGGTTGGTGGTTCACTAGATAACTAATTTGAGAGCTTGTGAATCTCTTCAAAAATAACATATAGAGTGGTTAATGGTTCCACTAGAAAACCTGTTAGAGTTAATGGTGATCTTTGAAAAACATCGTTTTGTCGAACATGAGAAGGTACTAGAAATAACTTATCCATGTTCGCAATAAGGGGGAATGTTAGGAATAATCCTTAGATTAGTGATCACATTATTGTTTATAATAGTTAAATGTAATATTCATATATTACATTAGTAAGTTAGTGAGTTATTATTATAAGTAATAAAGGATAAAGTATATTAGTTGTGAGTTCATTGAATAAACAACTCACATATCTATTTGAGAGTTGTGTAATAGATTGATGGGTTTGGGAGTGATTCTAGGAGAGATAAGAGGGTATAATATGAGATTAAATATTGGAGTTGAATCATTGTGTTAAGGATATCATTTTCATATATATTTTAAGTTATCTCACAATGTAATTAGATACAAATTTATTCAATCAATAATATAGTGTGTTTATTTTATTTTTTTCCTCTGTAATATTATTTTCATTTTGCAACAATTTCTCTTATTGTATTCTTGCTTTGTACAATTCTATAATGTAATTGTTTCTTATTTAGATTAGTTAAGTACTTAATTTCATATCAAAATACAAGCAAGAATCCTTGAATTGCTAAAAATGGAATGTCACGAGGGCTTAGGCATGGATGTCCAATTTTTAAGTATTGTGTCCCATGAAGATTTCATAAATCGTAGGGACCAACTACTAAAGCATATGCCAACCCTCATAGGAATAGTAGTGGTATTGTTGAAAATTAACTTCTCTATTTGCAATATAATCCTTTGTATTTTCACCATTATGTGCGTATATATATTTTTTTAGGGAAGGGTCCCGTCTAATAGAACCCTCATTTTGTTTACAACGCATATCATTCTAAATTGTCCATTTTTATTTTTATTATATGATATGTATTTTATTTTTTATTTTTAACATTACTTAGACATGTCATTTATTTCATGTTTACTTGCACTGCACCATAAACAAATCCACACAATTAATCCCTTCGCACAATGTCCACTACTGCATTCATACATTTCACATAACTTTGAACTATCCCACGAGAAGAATCTATCCGCTCACTACTTAATTGCTCTTGGGTTTTTAAATGGAAAAGACTAAGTACTTTTCATTCCTTTTAATACACATCATATTAACCATAAATATGTAACAAACATTCACCCATCACGTAATTAAGCACTCAATCCCGTGATAAGAACTTAAAACATTTCCAAGTAAGGTGAAATGTAAACTTAATTCCGAGCTCTAAAAATTTGGCTATGTTGCAAAGCTAGTCACACATATCTCCTTGGGATTCAGGTTCTAACCATAAAATTGCATATTCTTGGTCATAATGCATAATTTGACATTGTTATTATTTCCTTTAGTTATTTACTTATGTTTTCTTATACATCACGAGTTTGAGAACCTAACCCACGTTTCACACGAATGCCAAAGAAAATTGAAATACACCTCACATTGCTTTCATGATTTCTAAAAAATTTCCCTATCTCAGTACTAGGGAGAATTAACATTTCATACCCAATACTCATATTTCACACAAGCAATAGATTGTTCTAAAAACACATCAAATTACCAACTGCCTCTTTTATTTCAAAACCCTCGAAAAAAATTATGCTTTGAACAGGAACAAAAATCAAATGAGCACTTGATTTTTGCATCGAATAAAATAATTTGAAGGAAAATTAGAAAAACAGATACCAAATGCTAAAAGCCGAACCAAAAACAAGAGCACAACCAATGATACAAAATCGACATTTAGCACGATGATTATGGGCACCAAAATCGGCTCCAACTCGGGATGGAATCCCCAAATGGTGTTGATGAACACCATAAGTAACCCCGATATAAGAAGGATGCATGCCTATACATTGGGAAATGGATTTGAGAAAATGATCAAAACCGCATCACACCACAAAGAGAGAGATAACAAAACCAACAACCAAAAGCACCAAAAGGACCAAAAAATAATAACCGAAAACAAAAAGCAAAAATTATACACTATACGATGAATCACTAAGGCCCAAAGGACTCAAAAATTTCTATCAAGGACCACCCATATCCCACATAATGTGCACATCCCTAATCAAGAAACATGAGAACCCAAGCCATATTTTTTTCAGCAGAACAATCCATAATCCCTAACACAACAAAACTTAAGAACTCGCCCATATACACCACCGCATAACTTACTCGAGCTTAAATGAAACAATTAGGGAAAATTTACGTGGCTAATATTTGTAATTTTCATAAAATTAGGAATTATGGAATATGAATTTGGTTATTTTTACAACCATGGCAGTGACCATGTTTCACCCAAAAAATCCACAAACAATAATTTTTCTCATGTGAATAGCCAATGGATCTCCAATCCCAACATATATTTTTATTGAATCACCACGTGATAGATGGGTCGGGGTTTTAAAACATTATTGGATCACCAAGAAATCTATGGAACCTTCCTATTCATTTGGTCTCATTCACCAACATGTTTAGGATTTTCTTTTAAATTTAATTAAATTCACAATATATATATAACAACCACACACACATAAATATCTAGATTGGAAGATATTAAACCTTTAGAATACCCTCCAAATTTAAAACACTCCACTAACTGCCTAGGAAGCCGTTAAAACTTTTGATAAGCCTTAACACATGAGGTGTGGCTAAGTGTCACCCATTGCGAGCATCTTTGAGTGTAAAGGTATGCAAAAGAAGCACCAATACTCGGAATTGAATATCGGGTGGACATGTGGTGGGATTTCAGGAATCCTCAAGGAAAATGCATTATGTGGACTCTAAGCCCATAGAATGAACCAATTCAATAAAGTTTCAGGTCTGCGGTTAGGCGAGGTAGAGTGACAGTCAAGGGAACATGTGGTAGACCTCCATTTGGAATTAAAATGTGTTTTGTGCAAGAAATATCCTTCATTCACCACTCCATATACAATTTCCTTCAAAAATATTATATTTCACCAATGTCATGAAGGTTGATTTTAGGTAATTCGCCAACCTAGAGAATTTGGTTTCGACCATATCTCACATGATTTCAATAACATTTTTAGAATGTTTCCTTAAAAAATTTCCCTAAAATCGATCACTAACCAACATAACACACAAATTACATTCAACACGTATAATACTCTAGTCAATGCCTTTAACTTCCTTACTTGTATTAGAATATGAAAACTATAAAAAAACTCATACACATCTCAAGATGCTTAGTATAATTATGTTATTCATTTTCAACTAAGTCTTCATTCAACAAAATTATCTTAATTTCAAAGAAATCATTGAGATAATAGTCAACACACTCATCACCTTTCATATTTGTCACAATGATATCCACTACATTCCTTTGGGAAAGAGAGATGTTATTTTTACATAAAACTTTCTTAACAAAAAAAAAGTAGGCATCTGTCTCCAAGCACAACTCCTCATCTTGAAGTAAATGGACAAGGTTTATTTTCCATAAAATATCTCCATTTAAACACGATTCCTTAGTTTTGACCTTGGAAACTCGGTAAAGACTCATGCTCAAGTAACTCATAAAAATCGGGGAGTGAAAATATTTATACCTAATTATTTTGGTGAATACACACATAATTTATCAAAATAAAAAGACACAACACTATAAACTCGACCCCCAGGAGGTGGATGCAAATTCCTAAACACTATTGTTATCCACAACAAAATCTAGACCAATACCTTCAATATAAGGAACTATCTTGCTAGAACCTGGGGGTCGATTGTGGGGATGATTCATTCATTTCTAACTCAATGAAATTATCTTTCTTTGTCTTTGAATAACTCAATGCAAGATTGCTTAATGATTTGCGCCATAACCAAAACTTATTTTCTTGATCAACCAATGCATCAAGTAATAAACATCTATCTTCTGATGAAGGAACCTATCCTTTATACTTGGTAATCATTCCATTTATCATTTAAATAAAATTATGGCCAAGAGCGTCATGATCCTCGATGCACGGTGCATGATTCCCCCATAGGAAAACAACATAATTTGAAAAGGGTTTCCAAAAATTCACCTACATTTTTGGAACACAAAATATTAGTCGAAGACACCCTTTTCCCACAAACCATTTTATCATCTAATATACAGTCTCTTTCAGCACTTAGACTAGTATTTTTAATATCAACAGAGCCACTCGGCCATAAGTGGTATGTAGCATAAAACATTTATCACACCATAGATTGGCATGGGAATTTCATTGAACTTCTAGTACAATATCACTTATAAAACTACAATCAATGGAAACTTGCCCCAAGTTTTATAATTTCTCACCCCACTTACTCCTATCATACACCAAGGCTTTATCACATGATTCTTCAACTTTACCAACTATTTCGACATCACTCTTAAATATCTTGTTCCTAACAAAGTGTTACCCCTAATTTCAGCTACCTCATCCCTAAATACCAAATATTTTCATTTATTAAACATATTTCCTGTATTACCATTATAATTAAGAGAAAAGAGATAATTACTATCACTAAAATAATTTATAAATACCACCATCAATTCATCCTAGGAGTGCAACAAACTTTGAGGTAAGGAATTGAACTAGTCTCGAGCATATTCCTTCAATGTATGCACAAATAATTTCATGAATACATCTTCAAATGTTATCCCATATTCCTACATAACTTCCTCAAATAAACCAATATGTTACTCTACATGCACATTACCATATCCAATAAAAGAAGTTATCCTAAGCTTTGACTCAATCAAGGATCTTATTTGTGTACCCTTAAATTTGCCTAAAACTCATAGACCTAAATTCACTTGATCTAAAAGGAATCCTATGGATAATGGATGTCATATTATCATTGTAAGTTTAGGGATTATATTTTTATGAGATTGAACCATAATTAATCAAGGTTACATTCCTCATGATAAATATGACAAACTATTGTAGACGGTTATAATCCCACACCTATGAATCATCGATAAAATACATTCTGAATAACACTATCATGTTCCAATAATATAACAACGAGTCACCACCAGATTCTAAACCATGGAAAAGTGAATAATATTTCAAACATCAAATGAAAAAAATCTTAACATCCCAACCCCGGGATCACTAAAGTATGAAACTTAGGAAAAACTAGGATTCCTAGCAAATATTACACTATCCTTGGCAACAACGCCACTCGGTGTTGGCTCCCAGACACAACCCCAATTAGAGTAGAGAGGGGAACATGCATGGGTAGTAGGAAAGGGGGTGATGTAAGAGGAGGGATATGGGTGAGTTTTTATTTTTATAAGGGACGGGGTATCCCTCTACTCTCCCTCCCACTCTCTCATAGGGAGTGATGGGGAGGCACCTTAACAAAGGTCATTCCTAACTTACTTGCTACTACGGATCTTCCTATGCTAGGGTGAGAGAATCTGATGTGTATCACAAGGGTGATGAAAATAATAATGAATTGGGGAAAATTCATTAACTCAATAGAGAAAGTGAATCGAAGGCTAGGCGCAGCCACCAGATGCAACACTCACTGGAAAGAGTGGTCACAAAGCATTGCACACACCTAGGAACTCTAACATGGGTTGCTAAAGATAGACTTGAACACACTTAGGATGTAGAAAATTATTGTTTGTTCCACCCATATGTTTCTTGCGAGATATTGCTTTGATACATTTTTTTATATTTTCGAATGGTACACATAACAATTGTTCAGAAATTGTGAGGTGGGGATGGATTTGCAGAGAGGATAAAGGCTAAAATAACAAATGGAATAAGGCAATTAAGAGATGTGTTGGCCATCATACCATGATACATCCATCATTTTATGACATCATATCAAGATAAGGAAAGTTTTCCAAAGGGAGATATGTCACAAGGAACCTTCGAGAAGATAAATAACCCAAATCCCTAATGATCTAGCTCAGGGACCCCTAAAACTGAAACACCAATGTGTGGATTACATTGATAATTCTAAAAATAAGGGACCCCAAGATGCATAAATAAATTACCTTCTCTAGTAGATTGGTGTTGAGCCCCAAAAAATGACTAAGTCCTAAAGATGAAGATGAGCACAAGTGGAAGGCACTATGGAGAAAAGTGCATAAGTGAATGCACGTGAGTAGAGATAGGTTTACGCGTAAGACTAGGAAAGGATTTAAGGAATTAGTCACATTTTGGTTGAATGGTATCAAATGTAAAACACGTGAATTTGTGGATAAGCATAATGATGAAAAGGTTGTTACATGGAGACTTGGAGCTCAAGAAAAGAATATTCCAGGAATCATTATGGTTACAGGTTGTAAAGTGGAGGTTGTTATGGCTAGCTAGCATCTTCATGTCTGGAAGCTCAAGTATAATAGGATATGATGACATTTGGCATGTGGGCTTGCTTCGGAATGATGTTTAGGGAGCTCCTATCCTATTTAAGGAGGCATTTGGATCTAGAAAAGCATATGGGGTATTGGGTGTTAGAGATTAGAGGTTGAGTGTGGGTGCATATGGGGTGTGCATATGAGTGGTGTATTTCTATAGGAAGGGATTATGTAATGGTTCTAAGGGGATAATATAGGGTTTCTAGATCAGATCCATGGGAAGGGTAGGATGTTAATGGTAGAATGATGTATTGATATGTTGTTAAACCTTTTTGATGTAATATGACTACTATAAGTGGTTGTTAATCAATATATAAAGGGTTGTTCTAAATATCTTTGTTTATGGGTTCAAACCCTAGTACTCTCATTTTTCTCATAGTTTAGATATGATCTCTTTGTGATGTTGTAGTGTTTACTTTTGGGTTATGATGCATCTATGCTTATATATAGTGTTTTTACTTATTTTCTAGAATGGACACATGTATTTCCTATTTACGCAACCATTCCTCCATATTATAGAGCTCACATAAAGGAGGGGTTGGGCACTGCAAACTCCTCCTCGGTGAGCACCCAACTAATATTGGATGATAGGCTAGAACACTTGGGGTTTAAAGGAAATAGGGAAATGTGACTACATTTTGGTTCCATTTCCAAGACCTCTTTTGAAGTTGTTATGAGAATGGTGTGTGATGATAGAATGCTTGACCTTGGACAACATCCATACTTAGCTTAACAACATGGAGGATGAGTTTTCTTAGTGATTTAACACTAGATCTGAGTTTTTAACATGTAAATGGGTAGAGGATCACCTGTATCATGAGCGTTATGAAATATTCTTTTGTTGTTTCCATGTAGAGTTGTACAAAAATGGTTATCAGCATATGCATCAAGGAAGAGTTGGTACTATAGACCTCGTGTTTGGACCGAATAAGAGTATTAGAGGATGTGTGATGCTGATATGACCTAGAATCTTGTTGTTGATCATTGGTGGAGTCGAGTTTTGATAAGATATACCTTGGAATATGTGATTTCTATGTCTTTTTCTCATGATCCAAGAGGATAGTTCTTGTGGGCAATGTCGTTAGCCACTAATATCCCGATAATCACTCTAAATATGGAGGCATTTACTATGGCTAGCTAACTTCCCACTAGGTGCGAGGCATGGAAGATGGTGTGGTGAAAGATGACGGACCTTGTGGAGGAAGAAGAGAGAGAAGAGAGGTAGCTCAATTATAATGAAGCATGAGAAATGGAGTTGGAAAGATAACGTGAAGTTGCTAGAGTGATGGATTTATCAAGGAAGATGTTTTGGGAAGTATTTGAGGTTGATTCAAAGGGTGTGGAACCTAAACAATCATGCTACCCCATCTTGTAAATCATGGGAGATAAACCCCCTTGAATTCTGGTGAGAGATTTTCATATGGAGAAAGGAGAGCCATAGGCACACATCTTAGCCCACCTAGTGACCAAACCTTGGCGCTTAGTTTTCCAATTCCTGAGATAAGTGTTGTTAACCCGATTGGTGTTGGTATTGGTAGTCAAGTGATGATTGGTAGATATAATTTTTCATTTAGTTCTTCTATGGAAGCACAAACATTTCCTATTTTTGGAGGCATCCTATCTAACACATAATTTGGGCAAGGCATGGGTACAAAAATTTTGGTATCACGTCTAGAAGTGGTTTGACATGACAAATTATTAGCATGTAGTTTAACACGACGGTGGAGTACGTGAGTACAACTGCATAAGTCCCATTACCTACAACAAAAGGAGGATCTAGTGGATCCAAAGGAATAATAGATACTAGATCTAGTGGATCTAGTGGTGGAGGCAACAGAGGAGTGAATCAAGGTCCTGGATCTGACGACAAGGGCCACAACACCACCAATAGGTGTTTTATGAAATGTATCTTTACTTACCTTATTAAAAGGGTGTTGAAGATGCCATTGAGCATGTACACAAGTGTGAATTTCTATAGAGTGCTAAGGGTATCATTGCCCCGTAGCAGAAGGTAAGTCAATTTGCAACTACATTAGAGGGATGCATGCATAGCTGGTACCAAAAGTATGACCCACATCAGAAGGTGGTGGATTATACTACATTGCGTGATGAATTCTTGGCATAATTCCTCATTCCTGAGTTTGAGAAAAAAAGCATCAATGCATTAAAGGATATTTAACAAGGTATGGGAGAGAGTGTGTAGGATTATTATGTGTGCTTTAATACTCTTCTGTCAAATTTTTCTTATGGTATCCATCCATCTTAGCATGCTCAGTGGTTCGTGAGTGGCTTGATAACACCCTTCAGGTGAGCACTCTCACATAAGACTTTAATGGATCCATGTGAAGCCTTGGAGGCTACTTTGCATGCTGAGATTGTTGAAAGCACGATACTAGGGAAAGTTCCTTTTTAGAGGCACAAACTACTTCCATGGAAAAAAAACTTGAAAATTTTTCTACGAACTTAACTCATGATACTCACAATGGATTATGGTGCATGAATAATGATGTAGAAGGACACACAAAGGAAATTTACCCATAAAATACGGTGTGCGCTATGTCATTGGATTGTGAAATCTGCCACGGAGATCATGATCTAAGTAGATTCCCATTGTTGCAGCGCCCACTCCACAAAAAAATTCTTCTTATTGTAATATTTTCTCATCTATGACTCATGATACAAATAACGGTTGATTGTTATACCAAATCCATGATTCCATTGATATTGGTGTGCACCAGACCAGTATTGGGAATAATTCTAATAATGAAGTTCATTAGTATAAAGGGTGCAGAGATGGAGGTGGTCTAGAAAGAGGTTTTCTAATAGGATTCATAGGCCATAGTGGTCAAGGAGTTAGGAGTGAATTTCCTCTTGGAACTTGTTACACTTGTGGGTCTACTAAACACTACAAGCATGAGTTTTCAGATTTTCTACAATGCTCATGGTGTAGGAAGAAGCATAAGTATGAGGAGTGCCCTGAGTTATATGAGCACATGATCTAGAACCATAGGAAGGACAAGGGTGTGGAGATGGTGAGTGTAAATCGAGTTGATTCAAAATGGATGCCTAGGGTGATGCATAACCCGAGTTGTGTCTTAGTAACTACATAGGTGGAATTCATGAACGCCGCTAAAATATCAAGCAAAGGCATCTCATTACAAGAGAAGAGGTATTACATGGGAAATATCCTGATCCAACTCATCAGAAGGAGGTCTACCAAGAATAAATGGAGGTAATTAGAAACCTGCAGGGGAGTTTCGATGTCTGAAGTAGTAATTACAAAAGTTGGAGTAGAAGAAGAATGTGGAGGTCCCTCGAAGGACATAGATGAGGTCAAAGAAATGTGTAAGATGTTGCGCTCGGAGAATATTATCCCTCTTTTAGGAGATTGTCTAAGATAAAAAAGTGTCACGCACGGAGGTGAGCATGAGAGGAAGGTCTTACATGTTAATCGCCTCCTCAAAATATTGATTATGATAAAGAAATAATATTGAATGCGATTATGGATGGATGGATCTTGAGAAACATTACAGTGACACAGTGTTGAGGTCAATGTTCTCACTTTAGATGCATGGAATCAAATGGGGAGGCCCTAATCATATCCATCTTCAAATGTGTTGTTTATGGTAAATAGAATAAAGGATATTCCCATCAGAGTGTTGAAGGATGCATCCATAACCATCCAAGGGGAAAATTTCACTGGATATTTTGAAGTCTTAGTGCTTTCAGGAAGATAAATTTCCATCCTTACTTGGACACCCCTGGTGCTATAAGAATAATGTTGACTTGCGATTTAACAAAGTGCACGTAAGATTCAAGAAAAAGAGGAACATGTCGTTACTCCACCGATGATGGGAATTTTGTGCCCTATGTAGAGCCTTTGGGATAAGAGTACCTAGATAGAATCTATGTGCCCACCATTACGAAGTAGTTACCTAGTTATCTTTGAGAGGAAACCTTGCTATATTTCTCCATGTGATGGAGGTATAATGGACATATCAGACAAAAACAAGGAATATTCTTACTTATACCTTACACATGACAACAACACATTTGTGGGTGACCCATCGAGACAATCTTCTAGAATGGCGTGAAGTAAGAACTGTGTTCTATGTAAGGTTTCTCTAGAGCAATGCACCTTCTACAATGCACAACTATCATTGGAAGGAATCAACCTCACTCCATGTCCAAGATTATGAGAGAGCCTAGACATTAGGCCCGAAAGCCTTACCTCCCTCACTATGTGTGAATAAATGTTATTCCACCTTGTAGGGATATGCATGCACATGGTATATCCATTCAAAGTTGCATCGTTAGATGGGTAATTGGAAAGAATTAATGATAGATATTATCCATAATTTTGAGTACCAATCTCCTAAGCCATCATTGAATGAGGTGTTGCACGTAGTCAAACACCTTACCTTGGGAGATAGTTCCATGGTTGAGGAATGAATCCTAAATTTGTTAGGGAAACCTGATTTGGGGGCACACATCATAGAAGAATAACCGAAGGAAGGAGAGGAGGAGGAGATATAGTGTGAGTGCCCCTAAGCTGGAGAATGAAAAAGGAAAGTTAGTCTACTAATAGATGGAAAGGAAGTAGAAAATCTAAATGTTACTCATACAAAGGGTACTTATAAAGTATTGGAAAAATCATATGAGACGGCACGTGCCTATAATGAGACCTTGAAAACAAAGAAGGTTAACATTGGTATAGATGCAAAGCCGAAGGAAGTTTTCATTGGATATTACCAGTTAGACTAGGAGGTTTGAAAAATAGTTGATCTCGTTGCATGAATTCTAAGAATTATTCCCTGCATATACCATGAATTGAAGGGATTTCACCACTCTCTAGGGGAAATGAAAATTAATTTAAAGGAGGGTTTGTGCTTAGTTTGGAAGAGACCTTATAGGATGAATCTGATTTTATGCATAAAGGTTAAGGAGGAAATTGATAAGATGATAGAATCCAATATCATTGAGGCGATTGAATAATCTGAGAGAGTGAGCCTGATGGTAATTAGTATCAAGAAGGATGGGAGGATAAGGATTTGTGTTGATTACAGAGATTTAAATTATTCATGTGTGATAGATCCTTTTTTAACCCAGTTTAGTAAGGATATTTGTGAAGGTTTCTCGGGGTGATAGATCTACTCTTTCATAGATGGATTCTACAGATATCATTAAGTAATAATTTTGAAGGAAGACCAGGAGAAGACTACTATCACAACTAAGTGGGGATTTTTTTCTTACACGGTTATGCCCTTTGGGCTTAAGAATGCTCCTACTATGTTTTCACGCATCGTGGTACATGCCTTTTAAGACTTCATCCACAAATTTATGTAAGTCTACCTAAATGAATGGAAGGTGTATGGGTTAGTAAGGGATCATTGTGACAATTTGAGGCTCATGTTTGAGAGATACAAGACAATTAAGTATCTCCTGAACATTAAGAAATATGTCTTTGCTACTCCATTTGGCACATTACTAGGTCACATTATATGTAAGGAAGGCTTATTGGTAGACCCTACTAAAGTTGTTATTTTAGGGTTGGAGGATCCTACCATCAAAGCATGGTGCACGTTCTTAGGTAACATGGGATATTATAGGAAATTCATAAAGGGATATGCCAAGATTTCCATTTCATTAGAATATTTTTAAAACATAAAAGTAATTTCAATTGGGTTGAGGCACGGTAGGTGAATTTTAACACCTTGAAGGAGAAACTTACTACTACACCCATTTTGCACTTTCCCTCTTAGGATAAGCCATTTCACATACATGTCGATGCATCGGGTATGGCCATAGGATCAATGTTATTATATCCTAGAGAGGGGATTGTTTATCATCCCTTGTGTTTTGTAAGTATAAATTTAACACTAGAAGATTGGAATTATACAACAATGAGTATGAAGCATTTCCATGATCTATGAATGCATAAATTCATGAAATAGTTGTTGGATAATCCATTTACCTTTTATATAGATAATATGATGCTCAAGTAATTGGTGAATAAGCATGTTCTACAAGGGTGCATATGTTGGTGGATCTTATTGTTTCAATAATTTGACTTTTTTGGTCTTCATGAAACTAGGAAAGAGCAATTTGAGACTTGATCATCTATCACTTTGATTAACTCAAGAGAGGACACGCATAACATTGAGGACACAATGTCGAGATACATGTTTGTTTAGATTACAATGCATTCCCTCTAATTTGGACGATATTTCTATTTTATTACAAATGGGTGTGGTACAAGAAGGAATGAAGGCCTTGGAGAAGAAGCAATTGGCCATACACATCACGCCCTATATGTTGATTAGTGGATACTTGTAAAAACTAGGCTAGGATGAAATCTTGTGCTGATGTGTACTAGAGCATGAATGTACTTTGAAATCATGGAAGAATTTAATGGTGGCATTGCATGAGGACATTATGCAAGGAATACAACCACGCATAAGATCCTATTGGCATGCCTTTGGTGGGAGACAATTTATAAGGATTGTATAGAGTGTTGCAAAGCTTGTGACAATTACCAATGCCTTAGTAAGCTAGGGTAGAGAGATGAAATTCCATTAAGACCTATTTCTAGTGCAAATCCATTTGAAAAATGGGTAATTAAATTTGTGGGCCCTATTTCCCTAGTTGTGCGTAGGATAGGTTCATGCTATATTATCACATGCACAAACTATATTACAATATGGGTGGAAGTAGTGCCTATGAAGGATTATACGACAACTACAATAGCTAGGTTCTTATAGGATAATATAATCAATAGGTATGGATGTCGGTTGTTAAAAATTGATTGAGGTACTCGGTTTTGAATGAAACTGTTATAATCTTATTGATAGAGTTTATGGTGGCCCATAGAAAAACTATACCCTATCACCCTTAGGATAACGGACTGTTGAGGCCTTTAACAAAATATTGAGCCACATATTAACTAATATTTGTGATGTTCAAAGGAGGGACTAGGGCGAAAAGGTCTTTGTAGTCCTATGGGCATATTACATGATTGATAAACATTTGAAAAAGGCAACACCCTTTCAATTGGTGTTTTGTGTGGAAGCTATTATGCACATTGTATTTATGTTACCATCCCTACGTATTGCACACACATGAGGATTGGTGATGAGAAAGCATAAGAAGAGTGCATTAACAAACTTATGATGCTATATGAATTGTGAGCCATTGCTAGGTGGATTCATAAGATAGAGAAAGCTAGGCAAAAGGCATGGTGTGGTCTACATATTAGGAACAAGGAGTTTGAGATTTGTCGATGGTTCTTCTATACGATTAAAAGTTTCTCTGCCATCCTAGGAAACTCAAAGTTCATTGGTTGGGACTATATTTTATATATTATATACTTGATTCAGGTGCTTTCAAGTTACAAGAACTAGATGGGACATAGTTTCCATGTTATTTTAACAAGATTAGGTTGAAGCCATTTAGCTTAGGATTTCCCTTAATGCATTTTCCTTTATATGTGTTTTATTTCATCATTACTATGCTTTGTATTTTTATTTCATTTGTTGTGGTAGCGCTTGCGTGCCTATAGCCTATTACTACCTAAAGGGGTTTCATTTGAAGAGGACCGCACATCTTTTTAGTATGGGGTAGAGAGTGTAAAGAAGAGTTTCATTGAATGGTGTGGTATGAAGAAAATGTTGGGAATGATGTTTATTGGCGACCCAAATGAGGAATTCAAACACAAGTGGGGTCGGAGGAGTGTGTGTATCAAAAGTAATTATGGGTAGATATTGGTTTCAAAAGCCTTATAAAAATCATGTACGTGGACAAAAGCGTAGAACAAACGAGGTAGGCTGTAGCAAGAACTTGGTAAAAGACATTGGGAAGACGTGCTTTGGCATTTGAAGCAAGCGTAAGGAAGTCTATGGTCAATGAAATTTGGTGTCTTTGGATGGTTTAGAAGGTTACCCGTAAGTATGGTATATGAAGGAAAAGTGCTAGACACAATGCATGGGATGAAAAGCATTGGAAAAATATGACTTTAATGTAAAAGTATGGTGGTAGGTGGAACAAATTTTAATACAGAAAAATAAAAAAGCTATAAATAGAAGGTTGGGTAAGTTATTTATTTTACCTTGCGTTTGTTATTGAAGAGATCTTGTGAATTAGTGAATCCTTGCAAGAAATTTCTTTTAAGATTACATGCAAAGTGGAGAACTTGGAATATTTTTGAACCATAGTGGAACCGAGTACATAGGTGAGTGCGAGAGGAGATTATTTGGTCGATTCCCACGAGTATTTATGTTGTCTTGTTGAAGGATATTTTTCTAGGTTAGGGTTTATAGAGCTAGGGCATGGGTTTTGAAGAAATTTCAAATGAGTAGAGCCGAGGACCGAGAAGTGTTAAATCAAGACATAAGGAAGAAATTACAAGGAATTGATGAGAAAGTGGACACCGGGAAAGGAGTGAATGTTTCACAAAAGAAGGGCAAGGGAAGGGAAAAGGAAAACCATCTATATCAACCACTTTTAATGAGGATTGGTACATAGAGATGTAGTACCTAGATGGCATTTTAATAGGGATGGAATGGGTCTCTCACATACGAAAGATGGCTATAAGTAACTATAACCATAGGATGATCACCATTCGAGAATGAGATGGCATTGGAGCTAGCTCATCCTACTAGAGAAAGGGCATAAGATGCCAAACCAGGTGTATGATGACTCTGTGAAGACCACATTCGAGAAGGCTGGACTCTTGCAACTCTATGAGTTTCCTTATTTTGGAAAACCCAAAAGGTTATATTGGTGGCTGATATTACATGTGCATGAAGTTTATTTTTACTTCGTAGGGAGGAGAATGTGCTTAAGTACTTAGTTGATCTTCAAATACATTGGGATTATCTACACAGGAGAATCAATACATGATGAATTTGATAAGAAGGAAGTTGTTAAGAAAATAGGCTGTGAAATATGAATATAAGAAGGGCTCGCGCTATTTTGATATCACCAAAATCAAAAACCCAACCATGAAGATGGCCACGCACCTTCTCACCCAACCTGAATGGACAAGAGAAATGGATGTAAGTGAACAAGAGATGGTTAAACAGTTACAAGAATATTTCAGAAGGAATGATATACAACCTCTCATCCTTCATTGTAGAGGAGATCATATATGTCGTGTGTGATGGGGATAAAATCATGTATGGTAATGTCCTTATTACCATTGTATTTTCAGATATTAGAGTGCCCTATGGGACGAATAGCTATGTCTCAGAGTACCCTGAAGAGGACCCTTCCCCCACTAAGAGATTCAAATCATACACTTCTAATACAATGACTATTACATGTAAAGCACACTTTGAGAAGTGGTACAAGTGAATGTGTGATGCATTTGGGGTAGAATGGAGAATCCCTGAACAAATGCCAACCTTGGTGGATGGTGAGGTTGAGTTCACTGTATACCAACACTTCTACATAGGCATATTCACTTTGATAGATGGCACAAATGATCTGGAGTAAACTACCTTTTGCCTTCACAGTGGAATACTTTCAAAACGCGGTTAACATGTTCAAGGAGGCCAATAAACTTAGATTTTATCTAGGTGATGTAGATCAGGATCACCACTTACTACACTTGAACATCATTGTATCTTAAGAATCATTCATATATGGAGAAGTATGTCTCTCATGATATCCATATGTTAAAATCCGTGTCAATACCTATTGCGTGAAAAATGAAAACAAGGGTATATATACACCTAAGGCCCAAGTTTGAAAAATATGTGTATGCTTTGAGGATGATGTATCCATCCCATAAGACCCCTCCGAAAGAAATATGATAGTTCCAAAGAAGAGAGAAAGAGAGAAAACTCTAGCAAGAAGGGTACTGAGTTCGCATATAGTTCATACCGCAGAGGCGTAGCGATCGGACGTGGGCCCAAGTATTTACACATGAATGAAGAAATACCCCATGAAGGATAATTCACTTGAGAAGGAAATGTCCCTTGTGATAGAGGATTCACTAGTAAATAAGAATTAAAATATGACATAGAGTTCGGACTGCGAGGAGATAAAGAGCATGAAAGGTGACAAGTCAGAGGAGGAGAATGAGGAGTGTGAGGAAGGTGGTAATCCCTTAGTTTTCGATGTACATAGATTTGATGAAGAGCAAGATGAATTTTGGAGGGCGCTTGAGAGAAAGAAAGAAGTGAAGAGGAAGTGGGGAAGAATGTGCATAGGACCCCATACATGTCTGATGAATAGTTGGATGACACAGTGGAAAGGGAAGTAGCGGGTATCATCAAGTATTTTGTAACATTCCCATTTTAAGACTTTAGAAACAATAAAAAAATTTACATAATGTTCTCTACTCTAAATTACACAATTTAGAGCACACATTCCAATGCCAAACTATCTCATAATAGAAAACCATATACACTGTAATGACTCGGTGAAATACAGATCTCTCATTTCATCACTCTCGGTATTAAACCAATCTCTCATGTTACTCAGTAATGTGTATTCAATGCATACTTGGTTCCTTTACCTTTTAGGGTACCCAAGTGTTCTACTTAAGAGGCCTATCTAAACATCTATTACTGATATTCATCTGAAATACCACTTCTTAAACTAGGTGACATAGGATAATGCAACCAAAGCAACTTACGATAATTTGGCTAAATATTTTTAAAAATTTATCTTGTTTACATTCCTAGATGACATACTCATCAAACGGAATAATTCCTTCACCAAACTTGTTCTGTTATCTAGAGTGGTCTTCAATGACTTCTGTTAGTCCCACTTGATTTAAAGTTTAACCCTAGACATGGTTAACAACATGCCCTAGTGTGGAGGACTACTCATGGTGACTAAGGGTACATAGACATACTCAATTGACTTACGTCAATTTGGTGTGTCTATTTATCCTAAGTCAACATGAGTTGACCCTGAAACTAGATCATGTCCCTATCTTTGCATAGGGCAGAACCATGATCCATTCATGCACTTATGTTGGTCAAGTTAAACAAACTATGCGGGGTGTTGAGACATATCAACTGCATCATAGTATCCTCGTAATGACTCATGTCATTACAAAGGTACTATGCTGCAGATTGGTGTGTGTCAACATCCAACTAAGTTCCCTCATCTAGGACGAACATACCTTAGATTGAAAGTTTAATATCTCATTAATCACTTCATTACAAATTAATTACATCTACACCATACTTGATTCAATTAGGTCTTTTAACCTATAAGGTTACAAGTTAAACTGCATGTGAGGTAGGTATGCAGATAAAATCTACTTCCTAACCAATTAATTACATATTTATGTTTATTATACAAGGAACAACTTGAATCATGTTTTTACATAATAGATCTTGCATTTATGAAAGTGTCAATTAATTTCTTACTTATTTCAGCCCTAGCTTAAATAAGTTCCATGTAAACCTTTTATTTTAGACTTCATGGGAATGAAGTCTAAATTCCCATTTTATTTCCCTTCCAAGCATTCCTAACTTTGATTAAGGAAGTCTTCTTAAGGAAGAACACTTTCAATTATTTAATTACAATAATCATGATACTTTTAACAAGATCTTTAGTTATGTCTATGATTCATTTTATGGAAAGTATCTTTCTACCCTATATTATGGGCTAGTGTCCATTTATAAACAAATTGCACATTATTAATTATTATCAAGGTTTAATACACATACATCCATATAATTCAAATACAATCCTTTTTGTAATGGTTGAGTATCTTCTTAAGAATGTCAACTTTATAAGTTACATCTCTACTTGAGAAAATAATACAACTAAGCAACTCATATCCCTACCCCAACCATTCCATATCATTTAAGTATATTAATTTCCCTCCTTCATTAGGATAATACATATCAATTCATCCCAATTCATGTCAAGAAAGTATTACAAATAATTATTACTTAGAAATCATCACATATTTTATTCATCAAGAAGGAGTGATACATTTACTGAATCCAAAAGTTTTTTAGAGATTACAAAGTATTAATACATCAATACAAAACTAAATCTTATCACAACTTTCTTTTCCATCAAGTACATCTCAAAATAATGAAACCACATATCATCAAAATAAAGAAGCAATTTCTTTAGTAAAACAGATGTAACTTCCTATATGTCTTTCTCCTTTCATCTTTTATGAAATCCATCTACAAAATTGTTAGCACGGGTCAGTTCATTGAATTGAGCATGATAAGCACTATATCATTAAAACGATGTGCTTTTAACTAATTGTTTCATAAAAAGAACTCTATTGTTTATGAAATAGTCTAGAAAATACAACCAAAACTAACAGAAAGACTTAACCAAAAGAATACAATCCAAGAAGAAGAGATAGAGATGTTTTAAATTTTCTAATCAAAAGTAAGGTTTGGTCAATCAACCTATCAACCCTAAATTTCCATCATAAAACCCCTTTCATCATACAAAATTTAAACAACAGAGTTAAAGAAGAATTATCATTTCATCTGAACCTTACCTTCACTTTCATGTAACCAATTTAAGTTCCTTCAATCAGCTAAATCTATTTAACAAGAAGAATATAAGATACATAAAACTATCTTTCATATTTAATTCTACTATTTGTGTAGTAATGAATATTTCCTTCCATCTAATTGTCCCACTATCTCATATTCATCCTAAAGTCTAAGATGACATTAATCATAAATAAGATCATACGGACAAGTAAGGGTAACTAAATCATCATAAACAATTAAAGTAACCCCGATTGAAGCATCCTAAAATTCCTAGGCTCAGATTAGTATTCAATTCAAGTTAGAAGTCAAAGATAACATCATTCATACCTTATCAAAAGTATAAGGTTGCTTCTATCAAGAAAACAAACTAACATTCAGGCCTCATACAAGATACACAATCGTTAATATTCTAGAAAGGAGCATATTGGTTTAAGTTCAAAACTTATACAAGGCTCGATACTCCTTCTAAGCATAACATAAACTTCTGTTTTTTTCCCTAAGGACATTAATACACTAAGTCCTATCACAAGGTCAAAAGTGATATAAGCTAAAATAGACCAGAGAAGGAATAACAACGATACCTCAAGTGAACAATATCCCCATCATAAGATTAAAGAGGGAATGAGTGAGATTACAGTCTCCTCATATGTCCAAACTCTTCTGAAGAAGAGTAAACATTTCATATGCACATAATACTAAAAATACATAGAACATATTTCCATTTGAATAACTAACGTCAAGTGCTGAAATAATTAAGAATAGTTCACATACAGACTAAATCAATATCTAAACAAATATTTACCCAAGTCCTAAATTGGATGAGTACAAAAGAACCAGGAAAAAGGAACGTAAAACAAACATCCAACCTTTACCTTTCATCATTTCAAGAAAGACAAGTTCAAAAAGCACAATTCCATCAAAAGGATAAAAGAATCGATTCAGTTCCTAAAAATCCCGGTGAAGGGAGGAAATAAAACAATAGAACAACATGTCCAAACCAAAATTTTCCTACAATGGTTTCAACCCTTTAATAATAAGGAAAATAATATTTCAAGCATCTCCCAAAAAGAACTAATATTCAACAATAATAAAAACGTTAACTTAGATCCAAAAATATTTGTTACCAAGCTCAAAAGCCCAAAGTGGTTTAAGAGAACATGAGAAGTATACAACAAGGCAAATCAACCTTAACAGATATGAAATCATGTACACTTTTGAAGAATGAGATATTACAATAATTGATACCCAAAATGGAATTTCATACCAAAACACGAAGTGGGTATTCCTCTGATAACTTAGAGTTTCGAGTAATTTAAAATGCAGAATAACGTTTCCAGAGACATTATCAAGCAACCAAACTCATTCATAAAACATGTTATACTTCCAATATAATGGTGTATTTTCTACACAAGGGGTCCTTAAAATTTTCATTTAATGACATCAGAAAGAAGACATGCAAGTTGAAATCTAAGGATCTATACTTAGTCAAAGTAATGTTCAAACATGCAACTCATAACCTAAGTTTTTCCTCAAACAGAACAAATGGTGGTCTTCAAAGTCTGTAATAACAAGTAAATCAATGCAACAACTAGAACAACAATGTCCCAAAGATTAATTTTGATATCAACAAGTTTCATATATCTAAATATTCCAACATCGATAACAAGGTAACCAGGAAAGTAAGAATCTTTAGATTTTAACAAACCCAAACACATACAATGCAATAATACCCAACAGTCAAAAGATTTCTTAACTAAGAAAAACTAGTTTTGAGTCACTGCTCTACAAACTCATGCAAAAGAAAGGTTACCCAGAAGTATGAAAATGATACTCCCGAACACCATTTCCACCAACCATACCAAAATTGGTGATACAACCAAGAAAACCAAACAAAACACCAATGAAGCATAGAATGAGTAGTCACAAAAATGAACCAGAAGATTTCCTTAAATAGTAGAGTTATTTTTATGAACATTTAAGTAAAAGCATAAAACTTAATGGATAGGGCCTATCATGCCTAATAGAGCTTCAGTCTTCTCTTTTTGCAGAAAATCTCCAAGCAGAGCTTCAATTCTTTCCCTTAAAACACCAAAAAATCATCTACACCTTTTTTTTGGTTCTCATAGTTCCAATTTTATCTTCTCATGCCATGCGAGGATAAAAGTTCATGCAAGAATCAAACTTCATGCAAGAATCAAACTAGAGGTTCTAAGAGAAAAACAACATGCAAAGCTCAAGCTCAAGAAGACCAAATGATCAAAACAAAACCAAAACCTCTCTTTCTTATTCCTAGGCAATTTTCACACTTCTCCCACCACCACCACCTCTATGTTTGGAAATGACTAAGTTCAAAATTTGCATGTAACTAAAAATTGGTGGAGATGTCAAATCATTCCCCCAAATTTCTCATGCCTTCACCAAATTTGGTAGTTTAAAAAGAGATAAAACCATATTAATTTCCTCATAAATTTATAGGAGTTGATGTCATTGAGCTCCCCCTCTCTATGTCATCCCATAGGACCCTTTTAGGTTAGCCAAACATTAGGTTAGGTTCAACATTAGTTTAGGAGCTAACATAGGTTCTTAGGTCTAAATTTTTAGTGTAATTCCCTTTTTAACATCCCATATTAACAAAATAACTTAGTAACTTAGGTCAGGTTACATTTTTAGGATAAAGTTCCTAATTTAAGGAACATAGATTTATTAGGTTCCATGTTCATAGTAAAAATTACATTTCACTTTAACAAAAAGATGAACCAGATTAATACCCAAATTCAAAGACAAAGCAGAAAGCCATGGAGATCAGATCATTCATGACCTTACTACAATCAAATTCTAGAAACCCTTTAATCCATTTGGCTTGGTCATTATGACCACAAGGTTTATAAATTAGAAGCATACCTTAGATCAATGTAATTGATCCAAGGTAATGTTGTTCTGGATCCTCATGAATTATGAAAACTAAAACTCAATTTCTCATTCCCAAGCAGTGAATTATTCTACATAAAAAGAGATGAATTGCTTCATTTTATATTAAGCATAAACATGGCATAATTGTACCTATTTCAGTAGATAACATATTACCTACTACAAACATGATTTTATAGATCATAAGAGTACACTTTGTCTAAGAAAAGAATCACATGTCAACATTTTCACCTTCCAAACAGAATTCATCATAGATATCAGCCATGTTAGAGGTGTTACATACCTCCCTCCTAAAAATCATCATCATCCCGATGATTAACTTAGTCCCAATTCTCAGACAAGAAAAATAATCCTAATTATAGTTCTTTCATCCATAAGTTCATAAACAGAAACTAGAGTTGAGAATTTCAAATTTCCACAATTTATTACAACATCAAAATAGTTGTTTCAGTACTAAAGAATATAGTACCTACCCAAAAATGGAAGAATTATTGATAAGTTCAAAACAAGGTCTTCATTTATTATCAATCAAAAAAATTAATTTTGTTCAAATAAACGAGGAAAAATAGTTTTCATGTCCTCTAGGTTTTCCCATGTTGCACTTTCTTCATTAAATTGGTCCCACTAGACCTTGCATTGACTAATTTCATGATTTCTCAAGTACAACTAGTAATTTTCCAACACTCTAATGGGTTCAACCAAGATTATTCCTGGGTCTTAGACCTGCAAGGAATCCCAATTTAACACATGTGATAAATCTGAAACATATTTCGTAAAAAATAAATATGAAAAACATCATGCATTCTTGATAAAGCAAATGTTAAATGATAAGCTACAAGATTGATTACTTCAACAATTTTGAAGGGTCCCACATAATGAGGTGATAACTTGGTTGCCTTGCCAAAGGTTATAGAACTCTTTTTCAGCTTAACCCATAAAAATACCTTTTCACCAAGTTCAAATTTCTTATCAACCCTTTTTAGATCTACATAACTTGTTCCCTATCTCATTTGCTTCTTTTAAATGTTCACGAAGCATTTTAAATTGTTGTTCCATTTCAGTAAGGATTTTAGGCCCAATTACCTCTCTATCTTCTATGCCATCCCAACTAACTCGAGTTCTACATTTCCTTCCATACAACTCTTTGAAAGGTGTTATTTTCAAAGACAAATGATATGTATTATTATAAGAAAATTCAACTAACGGAAGGTATTCTTCCAAATTTTACTACTTATCCATGTAGTACATTCATAACATATCTTCCAAAACCTGATTAACTCTCTCAGTTTGACCATCTATTTCTGGATGGTATGCTGAACTAAAATTTAGTTTAGTCCCTAAGGCTACATTAAGCATTTTCCAAAATTGATATGTCATTCTAGGGTCTCTATCTGATATGATCAATTCAGGTACTCCATGAAATCTGAAAATTTCATGTACAAATATTTTTGATAAAATAGGTGAGTCATCCTTAAGATTACCAACAATAAAATGTCCTACTTTTGTCAGTTTATCAATAAAAACTAAAATAACATCATGTTTATTTATTGAAATTGGCATCCCTTAAACAAAATCCATGCTAATTACTTTGCATATGCTCAGCCTTAACACACACCGACATTCTAGGTAGTGTGTCACAAAATCAGTTATGTCTTTCTTCATCCCTTTCCAAAAGTATTGTTGTTTTATATCAACAAGCATTTTTATAATACTAAGATGTCTGAGTAAGGTGAATTATGAAATTCCTCCATTAACTTTTTCCTTAACTTGTTTCCCATAGGTATATACACCTATTTATCATATCTCAAGATTCCTTCATTATCGAAGTGAAAACCTTTATATCTTGTGTCATTTGGATCTGCAACAAGTGTTGTTTTTACTTGCTAAAAGTATGAATCAGATTCCATGATACTTTTTACCTCATCCTTAAACTGAGTTCTCAAAGTTATAAGTGCATAAATATGTTTCCTACAACTTAGTGCATCTTCCACTCTATTTTATTTTCCTTTTATGTAACTTATGTCAAAATCATATTGTGATAAAAAATCTAACCACCTTCATTGTCTTGCATTCAAATTTGGTTGAGTGAAAATATACTTCAGCCCAAGATGATTAGTCTTTAATTCAAAAGGTCTTCCTAAAATATAATGTCTCCATACTTGAAGTGCATGTACTATGGAAGCAATCTCTAGGTCATTGGGAGAATTATTCAACTCATGTAACTTGAGTTTTCTACTCTCATATGTTATAACATGTTCATTTTGTAACATAATACCTTTGAGTCTTCTCTATAAGCATCTGTAACTACCGTAAAGTTTCCATTTGGATTAGGTATAACCAAATAGGTGCAAATGTTAATTGATCCTTAAGACTTTTAAATGCTGATTCACATTTTTCACTCCAAAAAATTTCTTATATTTCTTTTGTAATGAAGTTATTAGTGCAATGAATTTTGAAAAGTCCTTTAAAAAATTTCTATAGTAACCAAAGAAGACCCATGAATCTTCTAAATTCATGTACATTCTTAGGTGCAGGCCATTTAGTTATTGCAACAATATTTGATGGATCTACTACTATTCCATCTTTACTTATGACATGTCCTAGATAGTGCACTTCCGTCTCATAGAAAGAAAATTTGGACAACTTACCATACAATCTTATTTTTCTTAAGATTTCAAGTACTATTTTCAAATTCTCATGATGCTCATCAATGCTTTTAGAATATATGAGAATATCATCCAAGAATACAAGTACAAACTTGTCTAGGTATTCTTGAAAGATATTGTTCATTAAATTCATAAAAGTTGTAGGTGCATTTGTCAAACCGAAAGGTAAAACTATAAATTCATAATGCCCATACCTTGTCCTAAAGGTTTTTTTATGAATATATTCATCTTTAATTCTTAACTGATGATACCAAGAGTGAAGATATATCTTAGAATATACTTGATGTACCACGCATCTTATTAAATAGATCATTGATTCTAGGAAGTGTATATCTATTTTTCATTGTTTCTTTTTTAACATCCTATAATGAATACACAACCTAAGTGTTCCATCTTTATTTTTCATAAAAATTACAGTTCTCCCAAGGTGAAACACTTGGTATTATCAAATCTTTAGACAACAGCTTCTTGTAATTGTGCCTTAAGCTCTACCATTTCAATGGTAGTCATTCGATATGGTTCCTTAGAAATATTTTTAGTTCCTTGTTTGATCTCAATTGTGAAATCAAGCTCACTTTTGCGTGGAAGACCAAGTAGTTCTTTCAACAAACACATTGTTGAAATCCCTTAACAATGGATATTTTTCCAAGAAATCACTACCCCGTTATTTGTTTGAAATTTTTACTGCATACAAGGTGCAACCTTTTTTTTTTTACACTCCATAGCTTTAACAATTTTCTAACTGAAATCTCATGTTTTATCCCTTGGATATTTATTGTTTTCTATAGGTCATCAAGAAAACTAATGTGTTTTTCAAAATAGTATACTTTAGCCTTATGTTCAGAAATCCAATTAACACCTATTATGACATCATACAATCCCAAAGGAGAAACATAAAGATCAAATTTAGTGGAAAAACTAGGCAAGTCTAGGACTGCTCCAAAAAGACACATTGTAATTGTGTGGACAACATTATTTCCATAATGTACAACCCAAGATTTTTCCATTTTTCTAGCTTTTATTTTTAGTTTTGAAGCTAATTTACTAGAAATAAAGCATTTAGTAGCTCCAATATCAAAAATTATAGTAACAGGCATACCAAATAACTTACCTGGCACTTCTATAGGCATAACTTGCTTTTTAGCTTGTTTATCAAGCTCTGCAGGCATGTATTTTATGTTACATTATTGTCATATTTCCTTATAGGGAATTGATTTGCATAATGATCCTTTCCATAGTTTTAGCAGCCTCCTATAGGTCCTCTTTTAGGCTCAAATTTATTTCTAGCCTTGAAATTGTTGTTTTGTCCTCCATAGGAATTTTGTCCATTATTATTGTTCTTAACAAAATTGTTTCAAACATTTGTAGTAGGTTTATTTGTTGTTGTTTTCTTACTATTATCAGAAAAAAATTATTTTTGGTACCAAAATTCTTCCATACCCCCTTTTTGGGTGCAAGAGATGAAGAAGAATTAGGAATTTTCTTTCTGTTTTCTTCCTTATGGGAAGAGATTACTTTTAATTTTTGTTCCTACTCTTGAATGAATTGTTCTTTCTATTTTCTTCCTTAGGGGTTTAATCCCATAATGAATTTTCATATTCTGAACTTCTCATCAGTTTTATATTGAGGTACGTACTTAAGAAGTTTAGTGAACCTCTCCCAAGTACTCTATTACAGTTAACTTCCCTTGAACTATGTTACAAATTCAATCATCTTCTGATCATAGTAAAGTTATGGAAACCATCATTTCCTAAAGTAATTTTTAAATTGATCCCAAGTGATTCTTGATTCATCAATATTCAATTCATCCTTATAGTTGTCCCACCAGGAAGATGCCTCATGGGAAAGATGATAAGCTCCCCATACTTGATTTTGTTTCCTCTGAGAAGTTTCTTATTGCAAAGTACTTCTCCATTTCACTGAGCTAGTTCTCATCTCCATCCCCCAGTGTTGTTCCATCAAACTTAGGTGGACTTATCCTTTTTATATCATTTGTGAGTTTAGTTGCTAACCTTGCCTTTTTATTTTCAGGTTGATTGGGTACATTTGCATTAGCATTTGCAGCATTATTATTATCAACACCCAAATTCCCAACATTGGCGTTGTCCACAAGAGGTGGCTGATTGTTATTACTAGCATCTTCTTCCTCCTCCTTATTACCCATTACTTTTTATTCAAGTACAACCAAATGATCTCTTATTTCTAACAAGGTAGCAATGATATCATCAATGTTTTGGTTGGTAGTTGTATCTCCACCGGGGTTGGGTTGTTTACAACATTTCGCATTGTTTTAACCATTTTTTGTTAACAAGAAAATTAAGTTTTTATCATATTATGGACATAATAGGTCCAAGCACTACAACCTTAAGCTCTAAAACAAATATTTAACATTCCCATTTTAAGACTTTAGAAACAAGGATTTTTTTACATAATGTTTTTAATTTCTAAATTACATAATTTAGAACACAATTCCAATGCCAAACTATCTCATAACACAAAACCATATGCAACCTGGAATGACTTGGTGAAAGACAAATCTCTCATTTCATGACTCGGTATTAAAACCGAACTCACATTTTACTCAATAATGTGTATACAATATTTACTTGGTTCCTTTACATTTTTAGGCTACCCAAGTGTTTTGCTTAAGATGCCTATCTGAATATCTCTTTACTAATATTCATCTAAAATCCCTCTTCTTAAACTAGGTGACATAGGAAAATGAAACCAAAAGCTTCTAATACTTTGGCCAAATATTTTAAACATTTTTATCATGTTTACATTCCTAGATGACATACTCGTAAAACCGAGAATAAGTCCTTCACCACACTTTTTTTGTTATCTATAGTGGTATTCACCGACTTCATTAGTCCCACTTGATTCAAAGTTTAACCCTAGACAAGGTTAGAAACATGCCCTAGTGTGGAGGATTACTTGTAGTGACTAAGGGTACATACACATACTAAATTTACTTACATTGATTAGGTGTGTCTAGTTATCCTAATTTAACGTGAGTTGACCCCGACACTAGATCATGTCCCTATCTCTCAGATAGGGAAGAATTGTGATCCATTCATGTACTTATGTTGTTCAAGTTGAACAAACTAAGCAGGGTGTTGAGACATATCAACTGCCTCATAGTATACTCGTAATGACTCTAGTCATTACAAAGGTACTATGTTGTAGTTGGTGTGTGTCAACATCCAACTGAGTTCCCTCATCTGGACAAACATACCTTAGATTGAAAGTTTAATATCTCATTAATCACTTCATTACAGATTAATTACAGCTACACCATACTGATTCAATTAGGTCCTTTAACCTATAAGGTTACAAGTTGAACTACATGTGAGGTAGGTATACAGATAAAAACTTCTTCCTAAAAATTAATTACATATTTATGTTTATTATACAAGGAGCAACTTGAATCATGTTTTTACATAATAGATCTTGCATTTATGAAAGTGTTAATTAATTTCTTACTTATTTCAGCCCTAGCTTAAATAAGTTCCATGTAAACCTTTTATTTTAGACTTCATGGGAATGAATTCTAAATTCCCATTTTATTTCCCTTCCAAGCATTCCTAACTTTTATTAAGGAAGTATTCTTAAGAAAGAACACTTTCAATTATTTAATTACAATAATCATGATACTTTTAACAAGATCTTTAGTTATGTCTATGATTCATTTTATGGAAAGTATCTTTCTCCCCTATATTATGGGCTAATTTCCATTTATAAACAAATTGCACATTATTAATTATTATAAAGGTTTAATACACATACATCCATATAATTCAAATACAATCCTTTTTGTAATGGTTGAGTAATTTGCTTAAAAATTTTAACTTTATAAGTTGCATCTCTACTTGAGAAAATATACAACTAAAAACTCGACCCTACCCAAACATTTCATATAATTTAAGCATATTAACTTCCCTCCTTATTTAGGATAATACATATCAATTCAGCCCAATTCATGTCAAGAAAGTATTACAAATAAGTATTACTTAGAAATCATCACATATTTTATTCATCAAGAAGGAGTGATACATTTACTAGAATCCATAAGTGTTTCAGAGATTAAAAAGTATTAATACATCAATACAAAACTAAATCTTATCACAACTTTCTTTTCCATCAAGTACATCTCAAAATAATGAAACCACATATCATCAAAATAAAGAAACAATTTCTTTAGTAAAACATATGTAACTTCCTATATGTCTTTCTCCTTTCATATTTTATGAAATCCATCTACAAAATTGTTAGCATGGGTCAGTTCATTAAATTGAGCATGATAAGCACTATATCATTAAATGATGTGCTTTTAACTAACTATTTCATAAAAATAACTCTATTTTTTATGAAATAGTCTAGAAAACACAACTGAAACTAACAGAAAGAATTAACCGTAAATAATACAATACAAGAACAAGAGAGAGAGAGATGTTTTAAAGTTTCTAATCAAAAGTAAAATTTGGTCAATAAAGCTATCAACCCTAACTTTCCATCATAAAACCCATTTCATCATACAAAATTTAACCTATAGAGTTAAAGAAGAATTATCATTTCATCTTGAACCTTACCTTCACTTTAATTTAACCAATTTAAGTTCCTTTAATAACTTAAATCTATTTAACAAGAAGAATATAAGATACATAAAACTATCTTTCAAATTTAATTCTACCGTTTTTGTAGTAATGAATATTTCCTTCCATTTAATTGTCCCACTATCTCATATTCATCCTATATACTAAGATGACATAAATCATAAAGAAGATCATACAAACAAGTAAAGGTAACTAAATCATCATAAACAATTAAAGTAACCCCGATTGAAGCATCCTAAAACTCCTAGGCTCAGATTAGTATTCAATTCAAGTTATAATTCAAAGATAACATCATTCATACCTTATCAAAAGTATAAGGTTGCTTCTATCAAGAAAACAAGCTAACATTCAAGCCTCATACAAGATACACAATCGTTAATATTCCAGAAAAGATCATATTAGTTTAAGTTTAGAACTTATACAAGGCTTGATACTCCCTCTAAGCATAACATAAAATTTTGTTTTGTTTCCTAAGGAAATTAATACACTAAGTCCTATCACAAGGTCAAAAGTGATATAAGCTAAAATAGACCAGAGAAGGAACAACAATGATACCTCAGTGAACAATATTCCCATCATAAGATTGAAGAGGGAATGAGTGAGATTGTAGTCTCCTCATTTGTCCAAACTCTTCTGAAGAAGAGTAAACATTTAATATGCAAAGAATAATGAAAAGACATAGAACAAATTTTCATTTGAACAACTCACATCAGGTGCTGAAATAGTTAAGAATAGTTCACATACGGACCAAATCAATATCTAAACAGAGATTCACCCAAGTCCCGAATTGGATGAGTAAAAAGAACTAGGAAAAGGAACGTAAAACAAACATCCAACCTTTACCTTTCGTCATTTCAAGAAAGACAAGTTCAAAAAGCATGATTCCATCAAAAGGATAAAAGAATCGATTCAATTTCTAATAAGCCCAGTGAAGGGAGGAAAGAAAACAATAGAACAACAGGTCCAAATTGAAATAGTCCTATAATGGTTTTGTACCCTTTACCAATAAGGTAGATAATTATTCGAGCATCTCCTAACCGAGTTGATATTGAGCAATAATAAAAATGTTAACTCAGATCCAAAAATATGTGTTACCAAGATCAAAAACCCAAATTGGTTTAAGATAACATGGGAAGTATACAACAAGGCAAATTGACCTTAACAAATATGAAATATTATACACTTTTGATGAATGAACTATTACAACAATTGATACCCAAAATGAAATTTCATAGCAAAACACGAAGTGGGTATTCCTCTGATAACTTATAGTTTCATAGTAAGTTAAAAAAATAATGTTTCCACTTACATTATCAAGAAACCAGACTCATTCATAAATTATTGTATACTTAAAATACAATGGCCTATTGTCTACACAAAGGGTACTTCAAAATTTCATTTAACGACATTAGAAAGAAGACATGCAAGTCAAAATATGAGGATCTATACTTAGTCAAAGTAATGTTCAAACATGCAACTCATAACCTAAGTTTTTCCTTAAACAAAACAAATGGTGGTCTTCAAAGTCTGCAATAAAAAGTAAATCAATGAAACAACTAGAACAAAAGGTCCCAAAACATGTTTGATATCAACAAGTTTCATATATATAAATCTTCCAACAATGATAACAAGGTAACCAAGTAGTTAAAAGATTTCTTAATTGATCAAAACTAGTTTTGAGTCACTTCTCTATGAACTCATGCAAAAGCAAGGTTACCTAGAAGTATGAAAATGATACTCCTAGAACACCTTTTCCAAAAACCATACCAAAATCGGTAATGCAACCAAGAAAACCAAACAAAACACCAATGAAGCATAGTATAAGCAGTCACAAAAATAGAACCAGAAGGTTTCCTTAAAGATCAAAGTTGTTTTTATGAACATTTAAGTAAAATCATTCAACTTAATGGATATGGCTGATCATTCCTGATAGAGCTCCAGTCTTCTATTTTTCATAGAAAATCTCCAAGAAGAGCTTCAATTATTTCCTTTGAAATGCCAAAACTATTGTACACCTTATTCTTCTTATTTTTATGGCTCACACAAAGGTGCAATTTAATCTTCTCATACCATGTAATGATAAACATTCATGTAATAATCATAATTGGAGGTTGGAAGAGTGAAAACCACATGCAAAGCTCAAGCTCGAGAAGACCAAATGATCAAAACAAAACCAAAACTCCTCTTTCTTCTTCCTAGGTGGTTTTTCCCATTTTCAAAATATTAAATGAAAAATAGGATTATCAGGTCCTTTCACTTCTCTCGCACCGCCACCTTTATGTTTGGAAATGACTAAGTTCAAAATTGCATGCAACTAAAACTCAGTGGAGATGCGAACACATTCCCCCAACTTTCCTCACACTTTTGCCAAATTTGGTAGTTTAAAAAGAGATAAGACCATATTAATTTCCTCATAAATTTCTAGGAGTTGATGCCACCGACCTCCCCCTCTCTATGTCATCCCATAGGCCCCTTTTAGGTTAGCCAAACATTAGGTTAGGTTCAACATTAGTTTAGGAGCTAACATAGGTCCTTAGGTCTAAGTCTTTAGTCTTATTCCCTTTTTAACATCCCATATTAACAAAAGAACTTAGTAACTTAGGTTAGGTTACACTTTTAGGATAAAGTTCCTAATTTAAGGAACATAGTTTAATTAGGTTCCATGTTCATAGTAAAAATTACATCTCACTTTAACAAAAAGAAGAACCAGATTAATACCCAAATTCAAATACGAAGCAGAGAGCCATGGAGATCAGATCATTCATGACCTTAGTACAAACCAAATTCTAGAAACCCTTTAATGCATCGGCTTGGTCATTATGACCACAAGGTTTATAAATTAGAAGCATACCTTGGATCAATGAAATTGATCCAAGGTAATGTTGTTCTGGATCCCCATGAATTATGAAAACTAAAACTCAATTTCTCATTCCCAAGAAGTGAATTATTCTGCATAAAAAGAGATGAATTGCTTCATTTTATATTAAGCATAAACATGGCAGAATTGTACCTATTTCCGCAGATAACATATTACCTACTGCAAACATGATTTCATAGATCATAAGAGTACACCATCTTAAGACAAGAATCACATGTCAATGTTTGCACCTTCCAAATAGAATTCATCATAGATATCAGCCATGTTAGAGGTGTTACATATTTGGTAGAGCACGAGGTGGAGCACAACACTGAATAAATATTGAGAGAAATGGAAGAGAGTGTAGACGGGAGAAGAGTTTAGTAGTCAACTTCCCAACCGGACTGCACACATGTGGCAAGGGCATGGTGGAAACACAAGGACACACAATGACTTATGTCAATGATCCAAACATGGTCCTGCATGTGTGTTTCCAAAGAATGGTACCTCAAAATAAATCTTCTACTGGTCATCATTTAAGAAGGATAGTGTGTACACGGGAATGAGGAAGATACTATCATAGACCTTGAATCCCATGTTTATGATCCCGAATTCAAAGTTGGTGTAGATGCAGTAATAGAAACATAGAACCCCAATGAGGTGAATCCTATTGTGGATACCCAGTGGCTAATGGATGAGCAAGATTGTAACACTCTCAACAAGGTATTAGTATAAGTGGAGGAAAGGTTATTCAGAAGGAATAAAAAATCATAGCCTTGGAGGAGGAATTGGAGGAAAAGAATAAGGAGATAATAGAGAGATATAAGGAAATAAAAGGGAAGGATTTTATAATTGCGTAGTTAAAGGATGAGTTGAGAGAGGAAAAGGTGAGGGTGCACTGAAGCCTACAAGAAATAAGAGACTATCTCAGACTCCATTATTTTAGTGCACCCAAACTTAGCCCCCTAAAAAAATTATGAGTCATCCTTCCACTTCCTAGAGGATTTGATGTGCTTGATCACAATGGAGAAATAACCACTTGCGCTAGAGTCGGTAAAAGAGGTTTTTGCGTGACAAAGAGAATAGGAGAAGTTGAAAATTTAAAATATCATAACTCAAGTACTTTGATCTCCTTGTCTCTCGTAAAAGCTATGGTGAACATGGCCTAAGTTGTCTATGATAACTATGGAGACAGGGATAGGGTGGCAGTGTATTGGTTTCTACCCATGAGGTGGACCTAAAGGAGTTCCATGAAAAGAACAAGAATAATAGGGTAGAATGGGACAAGATCATAGCTTAGGTCAAGAAGAATTCCAAGGTGATCGAAGACTTAAGGGTATTGATTAAAAATAAAGTGAAGGAATTATATCCCCAAGTTACATGAAGGATGGACATGCGAGTGACCTTAGTAATCGAGATGGAAAAAAATTTTGATACACTTTGAAGGCTAAAGGTGATAAATTATCATTTGATGAAGTCAGTGCATTGATAGGGGATTTATTTCAACAAGCATAGAGTGAGGTGGATTCCTGAATAAAATTTAAGCATCCTTGAACAAATACTTCCCAATCCTTGTATAGCAATAGAAAAATTCTTTTGTTCTTTGGCACAAGCTAGGTATAGGTTATTATTTCCCTCCATTCTTTATTATTTGTTGGAGATTAGATTAGTTTCCAAGGATAGACAACACATTTAGTGTGGGGTGATGTTGAGCCGAAAAATGACTAAGTCCTAAAGTAGAAGATGAGTGTGCACGGAAGGCACTATGGAGAAAATCACATAAGTGAATGAACACGAGGAGAGATAGGTTTTCATGCAAGAGAATTTAAGGTTTTAAGGTTTTAAGGACTTATCCAAATTTCAGTTAAAGGGTATCACATTGAAAACACGTGAATTTGTGGATAAGTGTAATGATGAAAAGGTTGTTACATGGATACGTGGAGCTCAAGAACAAAATATTCTAGGGAATAATTATGGTTATGGGTTGTAAAGTGGAGGTTTTTATGGCTAGCTGGCATCAACATGGCTTGGAAAATTGATTATAATAGGATATGATGACATTTGGCATGTGGGCTTGCTTTTGAATGATTTTTAGGTGATCTCCTATCCTATTTAAGGAAACATTTAGATATAGAAAAGGATATAGGGTATTGGGTGTCATAGATTAGAGGTCGAGTGTGGGTGCATATGGGGTATCCATATGAGTGGTTTATTTCTACAGGAATGGATTATGTAATGGTTCTAAGGGGGTAATATAGGTTTTCTAGATCGAGCCATGGGAATGGTAGGATGTTAATGGTAGAGTGATGTACTTGATATGTTGTTGAACCTTTTCAATATAAATTTTCCATTTTCGTTGTTATTGTATGACATGTCTTTTCTTTCTTCTATTTTATAATTACTGAGAGATATCATTTATTTCATATTTACTTGCACTAAACCATAAAAAAATCCACACAATTAATACCTTCGTACAATTTCCACTCTGGAATCATTCATTTCACATAACTTAAAATTATCTTACACGAAGAATCCAACTGCTCACTACTTAATTACTCTTGTGTTTTTCAAATGGAAAAGACTAATTACTTTTCCTTCCTTTTGATACACACCAGAGTAACCATAAATACATACCAAACATTCACCCATCACACAACCGGATGCCCAATCCCATAGTGGGAACTTAAAACATTCCCAGTAAGGAAAAATGTAGACTTAATTTTGAGCTCTAAAAAGACGGCTATGTTATAAGCTAGTCACACATAACTCCTTGAGCCTCTTGTTAAAATCATCGAATTAAATATTCTCGGGAATAATGTACACTTTGAAATTACTACTATTTCATCTGGACATTTACTTATGTTTTCTTTCACATCATAGGTTTGAGAACCTAACTTGCATTTTACACGAATACCAAAGAAAAGAGGAATACATCTCACGGTGATTTCACACTTTCCAACACATTTCCCTATCTCGAGTCTTGGGAGAATTAACATTTCATTCCCAATACTCATATTTTTCACAAGCAATGGTTTTTCGATAGCACGCCAAAGTGCTTCTGCCTCTTTTATTTCATAACCCTCGAAAACATTGGTACTTTGAACATGCACAAAAATAAAACAAGCACTATATTTCTCCATCAAATAATAGAATTTGAAGATAAAATTCGAAAAACATATACCAATCACTAAAACCAAACCAAAAATAGGATAAAATCCAATGATATGTCACTAAAATATAACATAACTATTACAGGCTCCAACACTTTGAAGTAGTGCAAGGAATGTAAGTTAATTTAATGGATATTTCCTTTCATGTAGTGGGTTTGGTCATAGAGTTGTGCACTACGAGTCATCAATCCCCATGGATAAATATTACAACCATCACATTCAAATGAGCTAAGAAGGATATAAAAAACATCAGAATCAGCTAGAGGATGTACAAGCCAAACTATAAGTTTCGTGTAACCAGATTAGAGATCGGGTTTGGTTTAGTTAAGATTTAGAAGGAGTCAATACAAGTTGAGAGCAGAAGCATGAAGAGAGAAATAAGTCATCCAAGTGAAGTGAGGTATTTCATTTCTTTCTGTGATTATATTTCTTGTCATATATTTGGTCATGAAATAAGTGGTTCTAGATTTGTATCAAGGGATGAGTTTGATAATAGCAAAAGGAAGGATAAGTCAAGAGATAATAACAACAATATGGTTTCCTACATTTGCTATGATGTAGGATACATTGCATAATTTTTTCCTCTTAGGGTTATAAAACTCTCAAGTCGAGACAAGAATCCTATAACCTACATAATATAGAAGAAAGGACATATTAGTGTATGGAGCCCAAATGTGAACTCAAGTAGACTATTTACTATGGTATACAAAGGATAAATATCTCAATCAATCAAAAATGGATTCTAAAGAATTATTTTCATTCTTGTGGTTGCATGGTGGTTTTGGAATATCCTAAATTAGTACTAGTCTAATACCCTAGTAAATGGGATGTCTCTATTATGATTCATAGAGGAAAACTTCATTCTTGTAGAAGCAATGAAGATGTGTTATTGGTATAATATCAAGTTAAGTTACTAGGTAAGTGTGAGATGGTTTCTTCGATACAATCATGGAGTTATTTTTCATCAAGAAGATCTTTGGAGATTTATATGAGGTATGATCTTTTTATTGTGCTTCAAGAAGTTTTTGCAAGATTGATAGTTAGTGGTGTGTTATTTTGAAGCATTCAAGTGTGTAGTGTTTCCTAGTTTTTGTAAAGATGATTTTGAGGTATGTCTGTCATTTATGAAGCTATGAAATAAGGGAAAGTGAAGATGTTTGGGTCTCAATCATATGTGATAGTTCATGTAGAGGTGAGCATTGATAATTCCATGAAGAGAAATGGTATGGATTTCATGTAATAGGGTGTCATGATCCACCCCTTTGTATCAAGTACATCATTCAAAGAGTGTGTGAACTTGATGAGATAAGTTTGTTGGAAAGTAGAATTAGTTTTAGTCACACAATTCTTAGAACTATTTTCATTCAAGGGATGTATTCATGGTGTTAGGGGATCCTATTAGGTTCCTATAATTAGTGTATAATCCCAAGAAGGCATGGTGAATACTTGTGGACTAAGCTGGAAATAATGAGAGAGAGGTAACCAATCTCGCTTTCTAGAGGAGGTACATGATATAAAGGAAGTGTTATCTATGAGAAGGATAGTTAAGTCTAGCTACATTCATGATGGGCATCTAATAGGTTTATGGAGAATTGGATAGATGTGAGATAAGAGTGATGATATATGAGTTGTGTTATGAAAGTTATATGAATAATTGGTAGGTAGATGGATAAATGTGGAGTCAATTTGGTGTATCAAAACTATATTGAAGACCTAGTACCACTAAATTGTGTTTCGGCTTGACTCATGGAATTATAAGGTATGGTTTTATATTTTATTGATTTGATATAGTTTAGTCTATGTTATGGAGTCATATTGAGATTCAAGAATGTGTTTGAAATTTTTTTAAAGATGATTGAGGTATGTGATTGTTGTCTTAATCTGATTCATGGAGCCATGGTGCTAAGATAGGAGTTTCAAGAAGTTTATAAGAGAGATATACATATGAAGGATAGTTAAGAGGACTTACAGATGCTTCAAGACCTAGAATTTGAATGATATATTTGTGTAAGGACCTAGAGGGGTATGAAGACCTAAATGAATAATTAGAGTGATTTTGATGTGTAAAATCATGTGTTTGAATCTTGTTGTGCATCTATTGGGTTCTTGTTGTGTTTTTTCTATGTATTTTTATGTTTTGGCTATGGTTTCGCTATGGTTTGGATAATATTTTGTTGCAGTCTAGTTTTTACTTTGGATATGAGTCAATTAAGCTGAGAAGGTATGTTTTGAGCACCATAAGTAGGATATATGATCTTAGAAGGTATGATGAGTCATGAAAATAGGTTGAAGCATGCTTTGAGAGAGTTTTTAAGTGTTGTTGACATCATGAAAGGAAAGAAAAAGGTTTTTCTTTATGTCTAAGATTTTAACAATTGGTAGAGTTAGATCCATTGATATCAAACATATGATGATGATTTTCATTGGTTTGATTCCTGATTCTTCAATGTAAGGTGAGTTTATTTAGAGAGAATGTATGTTGAGAGGGGGACCTATCAAGTTTGTTTATGCTTTCAAGCTTGACTGATTAAATGGTGCAAGTATGGTGAATGATATTGATTTGTAGTATGCTTTGTGTAAGGGGTATTATGTTCCATGATTGATATCTTGTTGTAATAGTATGTGGTTTTAATTAAGGTAAATAATAAATTCAGGTTTGATAATGTGAGTTACCATTAGGTGAAGGACTCGGGGGTCAATCAAGTATGAGAAAGTAGGTACACAATTTTTGTGAAGGAATGTATGAATTCAAGACAGTCATAAGATGCATGAATCAGATGCTCAAGGTATGTTTCATTTGGTTTAATGGTAAGAAAAGTGATCTTTGTATGATTGGTATCTAACAATAAAATTAAGATATTCACCGAGTAAAGGGGAGTTCGAGTTTTTATACATGAAGCTCGGTTTGTAGATGTTGAAAGAGCATGAGGATTGTCATTGTAAGTTAAGTAGTTGTTCATTCTTTATAAGCTACTGATAGTTTTGCATTGACCTACTGGTATCCATTATGTGTTAAAACTTTCATGGTAAAGGTATGAGTAATATTTGGAAGGTATGCATTTTCCAAGGGGGGATATGATGATTCAAACTAAAGGTGAAAGAGGTTAAATGGAATTTGTCTTATTTGTTTGATGTTTCCAACAAAATGGTGAGATATAATGTGATGTTATAAGAAGAAGAATAAGTTTTTACACAAGTATGAAACTTTTTCATTTATGTCAAAGGGGGAATGAGCTGATGTCTTGAGAGAATGGATTCATGTGTTTGCCATCAATGGGTTTGTCATCAATGAAAAAGGGGGAGATTGGTTGAAATTAGTGTTGTCATTGATGTCAATAGGTTTCATTGATGTCAAAAGGAGTAAGAATCATGAAGGTTTATTGGTGGTTTCTATAATTGATGTCATGTTGTGTTTCTTGATAATGATGAGTTTGTTGATGAGGTGGCATGGTGTTTTGAGGTGTCTGTTGGAGCTCAAAATTGCACCCTATCCCGATTCATGACAACTCAAGGATTTTGAGGAAAAATAGGACTATCTCCAAGTTGTGAAACCTTGTTTCTTGTGGCAGATTTCTAGAGAATGCTAGTTCCTCTACCTATTCCTAATGCTACAACTACTCTTAATGCTCAAATAAAATCCTAAACTAAACATACCATGGACCAGTGTTAGAAGGAGATGTCAAAAGGGAAATCCTAAGATAAAAGGGGAAGTGATAGTAATAAAAAAGGTAATAGAGATTGAAAACAATCAGAATGGATCCTGCAAATGAAATAAATAGGTATAAACCATTGCAAGATTAAAAGGAAGGAAATACTGCAAATAAAAATGAGTTAGGGCAGACAAAACATGCCACAAAATAGATTTTTATTTCTTAAGATATGCACAATCCATTATAGTTGAAACAAAAGGAAAGAAGCATTTACAGAGGCAAAAATGAAGGCTTAAAGTTCATATCTACTTGGGAGACCATTTTGACATGGTTCCTTTATAGATCAGAATGTCCATCCCTTTCAAAATGAAAGGTTTTACAATATATAGCTCGAGAGAAAGAGAGAAAGAGAGAAGAGAGAAGGGGCATGGATTTTTGGACATCAACCATAAATAGTCTATATTAAAATATTTTTATAATGACATGGGCACATTTAAATATCCATCATTCAGTCTATTATGTCTTATAAAATAAAATGAAGTGTGCTTTATCAATTATGGTGTTGAGCTACTGATTTGATTGATTGTGTGGCAAACTACTTTTTTTTTAAGTTATAAGCCATGTTTTTCCATTTTGACACTCCAAAATCAACAAAAATTTATTTTTATGATGTCAAGTTTAATTTCTTGAAGATATATTTCCAATGATATGAATTTTTTTCTGATTTGGAGCTCGGAGTTGAAAGATATGGCCCTTTGAAGGTTTACTACTTGAGAGGCACATGAATTTGACATGTGGAAGCCTATGATTGGTTCGAGAGATTGCATTTTCGAATGTATGCTTTCTTTTATATTTTTCCATGTGTCGATATCTTATTGGGTCACAAGTTAGGCTTTTACTTCCCTTCTTATGATTTATCCTTACCTTTAAATGAGTAGGTTTGCCATTATGAAAACATGGGCCAATAAGACCATGCCACATTCCTTCGGTATGTCAAACTATCCTTAAACCTCCTTCTTCCCCTTTAGAAAAGAGAGACAATGAGATATTTCCATGACCACGAGTTGTCGACTCTTTTAAAGTCTCTTCGATATTTATGAAGTGTGAGAGAATGAGAAAACTCTACATACTTCACGTTTTCGGTATTTTCTTTGCACTCCTATGACATTTGTAAAATTATGACCAATAAGGTAGCTCCACATTTGAAACATGTCGAGACCTTTGTAAACCCTCAAGTGATAATTGCGAAGTGTGAGATAAGAAGGAATCTACATGTCTCCCTTGTCGACCTAACATATTACCTTCCTCGTGTTTGTATCTGATTTGATGGGCCTTTGCATTTCTCGGTATGTGAAAGGCAAACCAATAGGGTGGCACCACGTAGCTCTTTTCACATAATTTCTAATTATGGGGACTTAGAAACTTTTTGGCTTTGAAGTTTGCCATCACCTATCCTTTTGACTTTTCTAACCTACACTGAGACTGACGAAATATGAACTTAGGCTTAACTGGAGCTTGGATTCGGATAAGCTCATCACCTTTGAAATTTTGGAATGCTGAAACTTGTCTTGCTTTGGACTATTAATCTTCTATCACTTGTCACCTTTGATTCTACCACGTATATTCTTTGTTTTTGGATTTTCAATGTCCCGCATATTTAAGTTAAACCCACCTAAGTCTTTGACCGAGATCCTTTGTTTCATGGGTTAGGAGAACCCATGGAACACTAAGTTTCATGCAAACCCACGGTAAAATGAAATAGTCTTCTGTGGTTTTGAAAAGCCAATGACAAATGATTTTGGGAACTTAAATTTAATAGTTGTTTAGACATCTCGGACCTACTAAAAATGGCTAAGTGCATTTTTGATGTGTTATCCACTCAAGGGATTAATTTGGGATAACATTTTGGGAAACCTCTAGGGGAAATTTTCCTATTAAATTTGACTAGTAGCCTTATGTGTCCATTGGGCATGGAGTTAAGCCCAATAAGTTTTAAAAACTAGTTTTTAATTGAAGTTCTCACCCCAAAGCCGTTATGAACTTAGCATAAACTAGAATTTTCTAAAATCAATCAGTAGGCTTTGAATGAAGCTTTAAAGCTTCCCAACTATTTTATTTCAATGTTAAACCTAATCGGGATGATCTGAGTTACCTTGGTCTTCTCTATAACCTAATTTATTAGATATTTTTACATATTTGTAAACTTTCTAGGAAAAGCTGAAAGTTTTTTTACCGAGAAGAAGGAACCACAGTCTCTAACGTGAAATGATCTCATGGGCTGAATGATTGAGCTTTTAAAAACTTCCCCATACTTGATTTGAACAAGAAAGACTACACAAACTACTATGAACTATGCAAAACACAAAAACTATGTACAAAATAGAGAAAATCATACATGCTCCAAATGGAAACATGTAGATTTTACACATTGCACTTATTTTACTGAAAGGAAACCTACCTAACCTACTCTAACTAGAGACAAAGGGATCTAAAAAAACCTGCAGAGTTTGTGAGAAATAGCTACCTTTCCTTAGAAAATGTGGCCATGAGATCTGTTTGGAACAAAAATGACATGGTAGAAGTGTAAACATTATCCACACTTCATGTTTCTTCAAAGTATCAAATAAAAAAATGATAAATACCTCCTCAAGTGGAATTAAATTCAGTTGGATGTGTTAGATCTAACCTTTGGTACTTTGAAGCTCTTCTCCATGCTCTAAAATGAGCATGACTAGTTTTAACTCTAATTTTTTCTCCAAGCTAGCCAAATACCTGATTAAGTAAGGGGATTTTGGAACCAATGGGATAATCCTTATGATTTGCTCAATATTTTGAAGCTCAACTCCATGAATGGAGTCATCTTGCAAACCTTCTTGAAAGGAGTTTCTTACAAGATGATTTTTGTTTTGTTTTCCCTTTAAAAGAAACTCAACAAAATACTCTTCCTCTTCCATGATTAATGATTTAGCAATGGTTTCATCATCATTTCTCTCCTCCATGAATGACTCTTGGGAGTTTTCTGTAGTAAGAGGCTCTTTTTTTGGAAAAAAATGGTGGAACAAAAAAGTGGTGAGTTCAATGGGCTCCTCCTCACCAATGAAATCTTCCAAGTTTGATAAGAAATAAATTTCTTCGTGATCAAACTATGTTGGACACTCTACTACTTGTATGTCATCCTCCTTGTACTCCTCTTCATTTGAAGTTGATTCCTCCTCCTCTTCTAATTTTTCAAGATGGTATGAATGAGAAACCTCTGTAAATATAGTGCCATCGTGCACATTGCATTCAAAGTAGAGAGATTATTGATCATCTTCTTGTTGTTCTTGATCTTTGACAAAACCAACCCCCAAAATTTTTCTTTAGTCCCAACCTTTTTACGGCTTAACCAACAGTTTTCATTTGATTGAAAATAAAATTTAAAGTCCGATCCTTCAAGTTTTTAATGAATTATTCTCTGTCGGTTCTTGAACTTGATTCCCTTCTGAATAATTTTCATACTAGGTTCTTCCAAAAATGGATTTAGGAATGAAAGAGGAGGGGTGGGCTAGGTCTCAACTGATTTTTGCAAGGATTGAGGTGGAATGGAAGGTGTAGGATCTTCTTGTGAAGGATATGGGGATTTGGAAGGAAATATGGAAAATAATTGAAGGTGGGATGGAAGGGAAGAAGATGGAGAAGGGGGATCCTCAATGGGAGTAGGAAGAAAAAGTTAGGAACATGGAAAATAGGATGAGATGGCATAGGTTGGGGAGGAGGAATGGGAGGGCTATAAGATGGTAGTGTAGGGTTCCTCCATTGAAAAATATTCCTAACAATAGGTTGGTAAGCCTCTAATTCTTCATCCCACTTTGCAATTTTGGGCATCATCTCAACTATAAAGTGCAACTTCACATTTGAGGGGCTGAACCTGCTTGGTTTAGGGCCAACCAATGGAAAAGGGAACCTAACACTACTCATGGATTCCTTTATTGAACATTTGATTTTGAGATGTAACATGCTCAACTCCATTTCTTGAATGTACCTCACGGAAATCAGGATCTTCCATGAATTTGGTACCATCACCTACATAACCTTGTTCTTCATAAACATTTTGGTTAGATGAATAACCATATGGGTCAATGGGGGGTGGGTTATATGCATGTTCTTCATGATGGGGCTCATAAAACTAATTTAGAGGAGGATTTTGAAACTATGGGGATGGAGAGGACTGGTTTTACTACTAAAAATAAGAATCCCAAGAAGGAAATGAATTCATGATTGCACAACTTCATGAATGAAGAAAATGGAAAGAATGGAAGGGAGATAATGAATGGAAATGAATAGAAGGAATGGAAAAGATGAAAGAATGAAAATATGGTCTCAATGAGATAATGGGTTTTTTGGAATACTGGAGTCACTAGATATACTTGAAAATTCCTCCAAAGTCTGATATCTCACCAAGAACACATCAACTTGATGAAAAGAAGATTAAACCAGGATGGTGTAATGGAACACCATGTACAAAAGGGATCAAAGTGATCCCACTTGGTGTGATAATATTGTTAAAGTGTAACATTGCACCCTTCCCCAAGACATGGACAACTCGGGGATTTTGAGGTAACATGGGATAGTCTCCAAGTTGTGGGGCCTTGTTGCTTGAGATAAACCTCTAGAGAAGGCTGAATCCTGTATTTAATCCTACTTCTACAACTAATCCTAAAGTAGAAATCATTTTGGTTGGACATATTTATGCCTAATTACTAGAGGTGCGTGAGATAAGGGTGCATAGGGATTGGACATGTAGGTACGTGTAAAGATCGGTGGATACATAGCGCACCCGGGGAAAGTTGGAGTTCGAGACTTAGCCATTTTGCATACACGGGATAAGGATGGATTAAGTGTTGAACACACTTTGATAGAAGACTTGGAAGACACACCAAGCTATTTTGGGAATAAGAAGGAGATCAAGAGTCATGCAAAGTTTGAGATAATAATAGGATTAAAACTAGATTTATTTATAGGTAATCTATTATTAGGCGAAGTTGACATGCTTACTATTTGATATTGTAGATATGTATGGCTATATGAGAATGCAACCTATTTTGAGACTGCATGAGTAGTGAAGGGCATGTCCCCACTACACACACATATATATATATATATATATATATATATGTGTGTGTGTGTGTGTGTGTGTGTGTGTGTGTGTGTGTGTGTGTGTGTGTGTGTGTGTGTGTGTGTGTGTTGATTTGCACGGATTAGAGGGATCATGTATGATTGGATGTAACAAAGTTATGTTGCTGGTGTACTTATGTGCTTGACTTAGTGATGGCTATTATGATGTATTCAGCTATTGGTTTTGCTATGGATTAATATAATGGATCTTTGTGGATGGATATTGATTTTTGACATCTCCGTTACTAGTTATTGTATGGTAAATATGACATTGATCCTTGTTTGATTAATTATGCAATATAGGTGTGTTTTGATTCTTGTTATGCTTTACCTTTGATTAATTTCTATATAAATGGAATATTTTTATCATCATACTAACACCTTGACAAATCTCATATCAAAAGAGGGACCTGGTACCTTTGCGCATTTTGGGTGAGCACTCAAAACTGTCTTATTGAAGGTCCAATGCATATAGGGTTTTGGGCAAGAAAACCGACTACATTTTGGTTCCGTTTTTGGGACCTCTTTTCAAGCAGTTTCAAGGATGTTGCATGATGGATACCTATCAGCTAACTTTGGCTAGTATTGAGATTTGGGAGAAAATTTAGAGGAATATTTTTCTCGTAGATATAACATTAGACTTGATTTTGATGCTCATGCGTGGGTTGAAGAACATCTGTATCATGACCTCTATGATACATTATTTTAAGGTTTTATTATTGAGTTGTATGAGTGTATGGTAGCATACACATCAAAGAGAAATTATAGATATATTATAATTATATGGACATAGGAAGATTACCGGACTTTGCATAATGCTTATTTGACTTGAACATGCCTTGTAGATAATTGGTGGAGTGGTATTTTGCATAGTTATACATTAGAGTATGTTGTTTCTACCTATTCTTTTCTAGATGTTGTTTAGTTAAGGTTCTTATGCGAACCTAGAGGATCTTATTTATGCATTATCCATTTAGAAATTAAGATCTTGATTATAACTCTAGATTTGGAAGAATGACATATGGTGGCTAAATATCCACCACACATTGGGGTATGAGTAGGTGTGGTGAAAGATGGCAGACTTGATGGTAGAAAGGAATAGAGAAGAAAGGTTACTTAAGTATAATGAAGTACACGAGAGGGAATTGATGAAGAGACGTGACATTGAGGAGTCTTTGGAGTTGAGGAGAGAGATGGATCAGGAAGGATTTAGAGCTCACATGGAAGACGTGGAGCTAGAGCATCTGGTTCTCCCATCCTTAGGCAAGCACATTAGAAGGTCACCCTTGGATTTTGATGATACCGTGTTTGAGGAAGATCGATTAATAGCCACATGTGCGCATTTGATTACACCTGTAGACCTAGCCCTTATGCTTGGTGTTCCAGTTCTGAAATAATTATTGATAATCAAGCTAGTATAGGTGCTTTAGTAGTGACAAGTAGCTTTAATTTTCCTTTGAATACAAAATTTTCTAATATGGTCACGTAGTCTTCCTTGTTTGGTGGTCCTATTGGTGGTATATTCTCTATCACGTCATCTACACAAAGTGTAGGTGCGTAAAACATTGGTAATACTATGGAAGTAGAAAAACCTCACAAACTTTGGGATTTCAATTTAGTAAAACTATTGGATCGGGATGAGGATCAAGAGGCTTAATATCTAGTGGATTTTTGGTTCTAGAGGTGGGGAATGGAACTAATATAGGTTCTAACTCTTGTGGGCACGGTCCGCACTAACCCCAGTAAGTTTATTACAAGATGTATCTTCACCTAACAAAGCACAGAGGTATTGAGGATGCCACTTTGAACATATGCATATATGTGAAATACTATAGCGTGCAAAGGGAATCATGTCTCCTCGGTGTAATACAACTCATTTTGGTACTACTTTGCAAGGGCACATGTATAGTTAGTATAGGAAGCATGATTCAAACCAAACTATTGTAGACTACAATACACTACGTGTTACTTTCTTAGCTAAGTTTCATATACTTGATTTTGAATATAAAAACATCAACGTGCTAAAGGACATTAAGAAAGGAATGGATGAGAGTGTCGAGATGATGCCCATTTTAAAACTTTGTTATCAATTTTTTTCTAACATACACCCTAGCCAACATTCTCAATGGTTTGTTGGAAGACTGATAACACATTTTAGAAGGGTAATATATCATAAGACTTGTACACATCCACACGAGGCATTAGAGGAAGCTCGTGTGTTGAAGTAGTTTGAAGCATAGACATTAGAGTTATCCCTTTTTGGAGGCGCAAATTGTATCTATGGCCAAAAATTTGGAAAAGTTGCCACTAATTTAGCTCATGAGACGCGTAGTGGTATTTGGTGTATAAATTACAAGGTGGAAGGACATACTAAGGATAGATTCCCCCGTAAATTGGTGCATGCCATGTTGTTGGATTGTGAGATATGTCACTTAGATCATGATTCAAGTCAATTCCCCTTTCTACATCATGCAATCATGAAGAATGTGTCTTGTTATTGTAAGATTTGCAAGTCCCACACTCATGATATGGAGAATTGTAGGTTTATTTATCATATTCATGAGGTTATTAAGACTGGTGTATGTCATACCAGTGTTGCAAACAATTTTAAGGAGCAATTTGAACATCATAATCATAATCATAATGAAGGGAACTCTAATGGAGGTGGAAAAGGTAGATGTTACCGTGGAGGATTACGATACCAAGGTCACGACAATGGGAGAGGTGAATTCCCTCAAGGAACATTTTTTACATGTGGATCCCCTGACCATTATAGGCATGAATTCCCTTAGAAAATTATTTTTCATGGTGCAAAAAGAACCACGAGTTTGATAAATGCATGTATTTGTATAAGCATATGAAGCAAGCAAAGTAGGATAAGGGCGCAAGAATGGTTAGATTATAACATGTTGTGGAAGATTAGTGGATGAAAAATATAGCACTGATCTTGAGATGTTTCATGTGTTAGTCACTACACATGCTGAGGCGGCATGTTCTAGGGAAGTTCTGAAGTAGAAACCTATTATTTCAAAATAGGAGGTGATAAATGTGAAGTATCCAGATCTTACCCATCAAAAAGAGGTATATCATGAGACTATATAGGTTATTAGAAACTTACAGGGTGAGATACAATTCTTGAAGGATAATTCACGGAAGATGGATCAAGCAAAGGAAGTTCAGCTACTTCATAAATATTTTGATGACTTGAAGGAGGTGTGTAAGATGATGCGCCAAGAAAATATCATCCCTTTGTTGGGGGAATGGATGAGGGAGAAGGTACAACATGTTGGATCTGAGTGCGAAAGACATATATTTCATATGAACTTACCTCCTCACAGTCTTGAATATGATAAAGAGATCACTTTGAATGTAGTTTTTAATGGTTTGTTGTTGAGTAACATACTGATTGATACAGGTGTAGAAGTGAATGTGTTCACTTTGAATGTGTGGAATCGATGGGGAGACCACCATTACGAGACAAATTTGAATGTGTTGTATATGTTAAAAAGGACTAGAGCCATGCCTATTAGAGTACTAAAAGATGCCACTATTACTATTCAAGGGGCCATGTTTAGTAAGGACTTTGAGGTCTTACCATTTGCGAGAAGGAGATAGTTTCCCAACATTTTTTTGGCACCCATGATGTTACATAAATAATGCTTATGTAGACTTTAATAAATTTTATATCAGTTTTGAGAATAAGGAAGAGCACGTAATTATTCCTTTGATATATGGGAAAGAAACACATTATGTAGAGCCATTAAGCAAGGAGAATATTAATAGAATTTATGTGCACACCATCAGAGATCCTGAAGTTACTAATCCATCTAAAGAAGGTATTATTCATTGGGATGATTCTCATTCCATGAGTGAGACAACCAGTGTTTCCTATGATAACTAGGCCTATGAGATGTAATAAATGGTCGGGAGAGAGATATAAAGAACACAATTACGTGTATGATCATGCCACGTATTGTTCGGAGTTTGAGTCCTAACCGGCACCTCGGTACAAGACACCGGTGAAGGAAACCCTGACGTATTTCTACGCACCATGGAATCTTGGTGGATGGATGAGGGTGATAGAATAAATATGTTAATTTAAATATTCTCCTTTATTCATATGACGAGATATCTCTAGAAGCCAAGTGGGTTTCTCTTACGTAATTACCAAGATGGGGTAGCTTAAACTGCTGAGGTTCCACATCCTCTATGCGAACCTTAAATCATTCCCGTAACATCTACCTCCATAAATCCATGAATCTTACAACTTTGTGTTGTCTTGTCAACCCCATCTCACGATATTCATTATATAAGAGTCATCTCTCCTCTCTCTCCATTTCTGCAGCAATGTTTGTAATCCTTCTACCACGTCGGCTTTCACGCCCGCGCTAAGCAAGAGTTTACCCATCATGGGAAAGGCTTCCAAAATCAAATTAATGACCAGGATATTGATAGCTAGTGGGATAGCACGTAATAATTATCCTTTAATATCCCTTAATAACTTGAACTTAGCAAATCTATGGGTAAGATTATGTAAAAATAGCGTATTCTAAGGTATAATTAGTCGACTCTACTCCATCGGTGATCAACAACACATGTCCATATTAGATCGGCATCATGTAATTGCTTATATTCCTCCTAGGTCCAAACATGATGTCTATAGTACCAAATAGTACTTGATGCATATGCTAATAAACATTCATACAACTCTATTGGGAAACAACAAAATAATTTCTCATAGATTTTGTGATACAAGTTCTCCTCCACCAATTTTCATGCATCAAACTCAGATCCAGTGTTAAACCTCTGAGAAAACTCATCCTCTATGTTTTTGAGCCATGCTTCGACACTATCCAAGGTCAAGCACTTTGTCATCACACATTTCTCTCACAATAGCTTCAAAAGAGGTCCCGGCAACGAAACCAAGATGTAGTCATTATTTTACCCTCAATACTTCTTTCTAACCCCAAGCGTGTCGGCCTATCATCCAACATACACTTGGCGCTCACCCAAGGCATGCATGAGCACTGAGCCCCTTCTTTATGTGAGCTTTGCAAGAGAATTATTCCATTAATGGAGGATTTATTTGTAGAAATAGAATTACATTCACTTACTTTAAAAGGAAGAAGATGTAACTAACAAATCTACACATCAATGCATCACAAAAGCTAAATAAACATTGTATGAAGCACAAGAAACCAAATCTAAATCATGATAAGCCAAATAACATGAGGGTTTACACCCATAAACAATATGTATAGAATAGATCCATGTATATTGATTTAACGAGTCTCTGGTAGCCATACTACATTTAAAAGGGTCATCTCAGACCATATACATTAAATGACAAAGATCCAACCCCTGCAAACTAATCTTATCAGAGATCCTAACTATACTTTTCCCCATTATATCCCTTGATACAAATCCCAGTACCCATACATATGCTTAATGGTATCCCTTACAACCCTCTAGCACTAAGTACTCTAAACCCTAGCACCATGAACTCCAAACCCTTAGCATTTTTGTAGCACTTCGTTACTCTCCTTCTCTTCCTTTACATTCTCTATGCATTCTCTCTGTTTCTTTTTCCTATCCTAAGCACCTCTTTAAATAGGATCATCGACCACTACCATGACTTCTCTTCTGAGAAGATCATGTGTCAAGTGTTGATGTGGTCCTCCATTGGCAAATGCTTATCCTTTTTCAAACCTTCCACTAAATGTAATGATTCCTCTAGGAATATTCCCTATGTGGAATATCCTTTTCTTGAACTCCAAGGTTCCATGCTGGCACCTTATCCACTTATCATGCCTATTCGGGTCCTCACGGTTTTCCTCAACTGACTCCATGTTGCCAAATATGGCTAAGTCATTTAAACCCTTGTTATGCCTCCCACACGCACCCTAGTTTAACTTAAACCCTTCTTAAAGCCCTTTTTTCCCGTGCATTTTTTCTTAAGTGTCCTTCTATCTATTGTTCTGCATGTGCGCATTTCTTAGTACTTAGCCAATACTTTAGGGTCCAACATTTGAGGCCCCTATCCTTTCACCCACACAAATAATTCCTCCAAATCCAAATGGAATGAATCCACCATTTTTCTTAGTAACACCTCCACTTGAAAATTTCCCCAAATTGAATTTAATTTCATCCTCTCCTCCCCAAATATTTGTATCTTCATTCATTCCCACTATATTTATCAACATAGACAATCCTTTGGGAATCCTCAATTATTTGAGTTGTATATTTGTCTTAGCCAGTGGATACAACCTCATGGAATCATTAAGAACCATATTCATCTACAAGAAACAGGGAAATAATATTAAAGCAGAACAAAAGTATCATACTTTTATCCCTATACTACTAAATGGTCACTTACGATGAATATCTCTATATATATTTTACCTCTTAAAATACATGTTTAATCATTTTATACTTGTTTGATCTAAATCTACAGTGCAAGACACATGAAAATTACATTGAGTGGATAACAATGATTGGGAATATAATAATGTGTTTCATTAGAGGATAACATTGAGTGGATAATAGTGAGTGGTAATATAATAATGTGTAGATTCTCATAAGGAAACTGACTAGCATCACATTTCTCCCCATGAAATAAACATTCTCCCTCGCTTTTGAAATCAACACAAGGGAATCCCAAATATGTGGGTTGTGAATATTAAACAAAAATATTCATGTTTACAATGTTCACTTCTATTTACCTTTATATTTTTAATCTTGATGTAGCCATACTCATAAAGTTGTTTCATGTGGTATGTCAATATCTTTAAATGATTTGATTTTGTTCATATTATTCTCTTGTTATAACCTTATTTTATTTTGTTTAATTTTATTTAATCACTAATTCATGGTTTTTCTTATAAGCCTTTATAGGAATTCCTTTCAAGGTTTTTTGTCTCCTTTGCATCTCTTTTATGGTTTAAGAAGCGTATTATAATTCTTGTAAATCCAAATGCAATATTGATTTGAAAAATCATAACAATAATATATTGAGATAGAATTTAATTCCATCATAATTTTTATAAAGATAAAAATAAGTATTATATAAATATCTATAACCAATACAATTTAATAATAACAATCATCATCATACAAAAGTTAAAAAATAATCCTTTCACACTAATAATACCTCCAAAAATAGATACATTTTCTAAATTTGGTGATCAATAAATAAAATATTATGCATTCTTATAATCTTAACTCAAATAATGATCTTTATAGGTCGTGTTTCTAGATCTTGAGTAGTTTACATACTAATTTAGTCTAGTGATCATAACATTAATTTAAGAGAGATGAAATAATAGATAAATAAAGGATGACTATATGCCCAAAAATCCCAAATTCCAATCAACAATTAACTTGTGTATTTCATCACAATCAAATTGATAATTCTTCACCCCTTTCTTTAAGATAAAAATTTAACTTTAAAAACATAAAATGCATTCACAATTCGACCAATAAAATACATGTTATAGGCATAATCCATTTCCATGATATATTTATCCCAATATGGGTTACTTATTATATCTAAACTAACCATTATACATGAGTTGCAAACTACACCAGAAGGGATATCCATGCATAATTTTGTATGTGTAATTCAATCCCATATAAACACCAAGTTTTATCTCTCCGAGAATCTCTAAAAATTGGATTGATTGTAATCTTTCCATCTCATTCAAGGATATTACACCTTTTTGTTTTTCCTTTTCTCCTACTACCCCAACTTAGCATCCTAGATATGTAGAATTTTCCTAAAAGTAGTTAAAAGTTAACATCATGGTCTATATTTCCAAATTTTATTTTAAGAAACTATAAATAAAAAATGGTCCCTAGAATTTTATCATCGCAGGTATGTCTATGTTGCACCTTATTTCTTTTCCCATGATTCATAAGACATTTGAATTATGGGTGAAAAATAAATAGAACCTTGTGTACTTATATAATGTCAACTAAATGCAAACCATTAAACTTATTGCTAAAATATATCTACCTTATCCTCCTCCAAGATAAATTTTTTGTTTACAATAATTAACATAAAATGCAATAGAAGTTGATAAAAGAAGGTAAAGTTTTGAAAATAAATTAGATTGAAATCAATATAGGGGTCACTAGGGATGGCTTAATGCTTTTGGAGAATGTTTTAGTGCTTGAACCTCCTTTGAGGGATTTTATTAACAAGGAAATAAATTGTATGAAGAATAATAAGGGTGGTTCCCTTATTAAGTCCTAATTTCTCTTTATTTCCCTTAATGATTTTGATTATGATTTGGTGTCCTCTCTGGTATCATTATAGGTATATAAATGCTAACATAAATTATGATAGGCTAATGGGTGGATCAATCCAAGAATGTAAGGAGTCTAATCAAGTAAAGGTGATGGTATCTTCACTCATGCATAATCAAGTCTTGAAGGTAACTATTCATAGAAGGGATTTAATTACTCATGCTTCGAGGAATACTTTAATATTTTAAAGCTTGAAAAGGGAAGAGATCAATTGGAGTAGTGAAACGCGATTATCTCTTGCATTGGTGATATTATTTCAGTGATGTGAATATGGGGGTGATATTTTACACACGGAACCGGTTGGTTTTATAGATATCAAGCCCCAAGCTTGGGAGGTATTTGAGAAGGCGGGAATGTGTTTGTTTTTCAAGATATTTGAAGGCTTCAAGGAATCTCTAAGTATTCAATTTGGACAAGCATGAAATTTAGTAAAGAATTTTAAAGGGGTTTAGTGGCTATCGGGTATGTTAAGTTACTGAGATCTCCATTGACATAATTGCATCCATATCATGCTTGAAGAAGGTCTACAGGGAACTTTACAAGCCCAAAAGGATTTATCGAGGAGGTAAACATGTTTCTTAAAGGTACGAAATTATTTTTCCACATTTTTTTGGGTTTCTTTGTGACTCTCTCTCTCTCTAAGTTATACAAGGATTTTTCCCCTAATATTATTCATTTTATTGTCTGGAGGAAGACACATAAAAATCCATGTGCATCACATCCCTATGCTAAATTTAATACAACATGAAAATATTTTCACTTTCCCTTATTTCATCCCGAGGTCATTTTGTGTCTCTGTTGATCGTTCAAAAGGGTAAGGCCCGTGTCCCCATCCATCATGGTTTTATTTTGGATTTGGTTAAAAAAATGGAACACTAACCTCACCAAGTATGTTAAGTATCGGGACCCTTTAATGGAGGTTTTGGCTCTTCTGCGAAGTCAAAGTCTCATGGAATTGAAGAGAAAAGCAAGGATGATTCCCCTTCTTCGAGAAAATCGGGGTTCAAACCCTAAAAACTTAGAAGAGGATGTGCAACTCCTTCATAAATTTTAGGAATAAAGACTAGAATAATAACCCTTCATCATTATTATAGGGACCGTCTTGTGTAAGTGTTCCCAAGTTAAGTGACTAAGGATCCCATTGATTTGGAGCAATTCAAAACCGACATCAAATTGAATAAAAGTATGGTCCAATTCATGCTCAAGGACGGAAATACGATGAGAGATAAGATTGAAAGTATGGTAGCCATTGTGAATGTTGGAAGTATGGAAATGGATCTTGGCAGTGTGAGTTTCTTGAGAAGGAGGTGTATTGTTTAAAAGATATTATGAAATCAATTATTGTTTGGAGCATGTTACACATTACACTAATTATCCAACATTTGGAGGTCATGGCTTAACTTGTACATTCCCGAAATAAAGTGAGAGTGACGAGTCTTCCAAAAATGGAAAAGAGGATCGAGGATTTGGATCTTTACTGACTTGGGAGTATCCATTGACAAATTGGCCTAGGAGTGGACCACTTTACTTAAAGATATTGAATATAAAGATGAATCCAAATGATGGTTTGTGGTCCATAATTATGCTGATGGAGGTTTTTCTTTTGGCTATTGATAAGGTTGTTTTAGGTGTGTTGTTAGTTAGTTTGGGAAATGTTGTTAGTATGACTTTGGTATTTTTGTGGTTAATTGATTTATGTAGTTTTTGTCATGTTATTTTTGGTATTCTTAGGTGCTAGTCCTCTAGTGGCATTTTGATAATGTATAGGATGGAACACTAACCTCACCAAGTATGTTAAGTATCGGGACCATTTAATGGAGGTTTCGGCTCTTCTGTGAAGTCAAAGTCTCATGGAATTGAAGAGCAAAGCAAGGATGATTCCCCTTCTTCGAAATCGGGGTTCAAACCCTAAAAACTTAGAAGAGGATGTGTAAATCCTTCATAAATTTTAGGAATAACGACTAGAATAAGATCCCTTCATCATTTTTATTGGGACCGTCTTGTGTAAGTGTTCCCAAGTTAAGCCGAATAAGGAGCCCATTGATTTGGAGCAATTCAAAACTGACATCAAATTGAATAAAAGTATTGTCCAATTCATGCTCAAAGACAAAATACGATGAGAGATAAGATTGATAGTATGGTAGCCATTGTGAATGTTGGAAGTATGGAAATGGTTCTTGACAGGGTGATAGTTTCTATCTCTCGTATCTGGATGGAGCTGAACTCCCGCTTCCCTATAGCGGGCAACATCTCAAGATCTTCAGGAAGTAGAGCTTGCTCTCTTCTTTGTACAGTTTGCTTTTTGTTGTGTGTTTGCTTTCGTCGTGTGTTTGCTTTCGGTTTGTCGTGTGTTTCTTTCGTTCTCCCTCCGGTCCCCCTTGTTTTTGACTCTGTTACCCAATGGATAGGCACATGTGATCTGGGATTCTCTACCCCCGAGTTCGCTCAGGAGTAGTCCCCAGAAGGAGCCAGCTGTTATCCCGTAAAATTGACAAGGGCAATTTTACCGATAACCATACCGAAACTTTTGTTTCGATCCCTCGTTAGGGATCCCTTGCGTTCGAAACGTTGTAAAATCCCTTCCCGGGAAATCTAGTTTTCGAACTTAGTCTTTTTGAGCCTTTTTTTTGGTGGGCGCATGGATTTGCCTTGTAACACCAAGTTTTGGTGCGCCCCCTTAAAAGCCTTTGGCGCATGGTTTTCCATGTTACACCGCTTTCAGTGCGCCAAAGGATGTTGAATCACTTTTTGGTGCGCCAAAGGGCGCACATAATCTCTCTGCAACACCAAGTTTTGGTGCGCCAAAGGGCGCACATAACTTCGTGTCGACCATGCATATGGTGCGCCAAAGGCGCACTCATTCTTCTGCTATCAAATACTTCCATGCGCCAAAGGGCGCACACTTTCCCCTGTCGACAGCAGTTTCCATGCGCCATTTCAAAAGTGGTTGGCGCATTGATGACAAGTTTTTCTATAAATATCAGTGCGCGCCCAATGTCATTTTCATTCCTTTTTTCAAGCACGTGATTGCTCTGGATTTGTCAGCTCTGCTCTGTCGTTGTCATCGCCCTGTGGACCCGCTCTCCAATTTTTGCTATATATTCGAGGTAAGAGGTTCTCCCTCTTTTCCATTTTGTGCTTTTGTGTTCTTGGTCTGGGCGTTTCTTGGTCTATGTTTTGGTTTGCTGGCCTGTTTTAAGTGAGATATGTTTGAGCTGGTTTCCCCTGCGCTGTCCTGTTCCTTTTTCTTTCCTCCTTCCTTCCTCCCTCTTTCCAGATCTGCTGAAAGGGAGCTGTTTTGAAAGGGCTTGGTCTGCTAGACTTTTTATATGAAACCCTCTGTCCATGCTATCTTCGAAGTGGAAGAAAGAATAGAAATTATTTGAGTAGTTAGTGTAGTTCTGTGGCGCACTGGCGCGTTTTGTTGCAACAAAAACAGTTGCGCCCCTCGGCGCACTTACCCGCCATGTTACATGACCAAAACCCGCGCCAATGGCGCACCCTCTTGTCATGCTGCACCTAGAACTCATGCGCCCTCAATGGCGCGCCCTTTTTGCATGCTACAAGTCTAAATCCCGTGCCTCCTTAAAAGCCTTTGACGCACCCTTTATCCATGCTGCATAATGTTTCCATGCGCCAAAGGGCGCACCCAGCTTTCATGCAACACAAGCCTTATTCGCGCGAGTATAAAGTTAGAAAGGTGCGGGCGCACCCTCCATTGCAGTAACATAATATTGTGTAAAACCTTCATGCGCCGCGCCAAAGCCTTTGGCGCACCATTTGTTAATGTTACACAACCTTCCCATGCGCCAAAGGGCGCACCAAACCCCAATGTAACATGCATTTCCTGTGCGCCCTGCTATAAAATGCAACCTGCTTCATCCATGCGCCATGCGCCTTTGGCGCCAGATAAACCTCTGCAACATTCCTTTTCTATGCGCCTTATCTATTTGGCTCACCCGATTGCATTTTCTATGCCCTAAGCCTTAAAATCTCTAACTCTTTCTTCTGCTAGCATTCCAATGGAAGATCAAATGACTAATTCAAATTTTGTGGATTGGGTCTCACTTCTTCTTCATGCAGATCAGCAACTGAGTTCGAAAGAACACATGTCTACGTCAAGCAAGAAGCCCACCAAACCAAGAGGAAAGGCTAAGCTGACAGAAGAAGAGATGAAATACAAATATCAGAGGGTCAGGATGCCCGAATCACGGTGCCGAGTGCGGTATGGATGTCGAGACTCGGGTGGGTCACATTGACATGGATGAGTTACGGGTTAGGACTCGAAAAAGTTACAAGGAGTCCATGGATGGACAAGTTAATAGGCGGTGCCACTGCACTTCATCGGAGGAATCCCGTCGTACCACATGTCAACAACGAATTCATGATGGTGATTGCCCAATGTTACAACAAAGACACAAGATGTGTCGAGAATAGTAAGGGCGAGGTAGTCATAAACCTCACTGCCCGTCACTTTGAGTTAATACTTGGCATCCCTCACCACCGGAACTTCGTGGCTGTTAGCCAACGAGAATGCATCAAGGCCTGGGAAGACAACGAAAACCAGTGCATGCAGTTGATGAATGAGGTCTACCTAAAAAACAAGAAGGCGGTGACTCGGTCAAGAGGCAATTTGGTCACGTACCATGAGAAGTGCCTCAAAAGAAAGAAGGGTGGAACTCCTTTCCCCCTCACAGTGGGCGATACACATGCTCCACCCACCATAAGGCGAAGGAAATGTTCGCAGATCTGGAGCTACTCAACTTGAAGCATGACTTCCCGGCCGAGGCCTACCTTCGACCTAAGAAGCTGCTGCCAAAGGGAAGCTCGATCCGATCCATGTCCCTCAAATTGAGGATATTTACATTGACGTTCTCCATGAGGCAGAACTCAGAAGACAGGATCACTCTCGCTTGGCATTGGCGGAAATCATCCGATACGGAGTGGCCATTGTCCCCAAAGGCTTCCAGACTACGGAAGATGAAGTAGATAAGGTGTATAATGACACAGATGGGGACAATTGGCCCTTCCCGGCCATTGACAGGAACAAGGCTCCTCAAACAATTGAGGAGAGGGTCAAGGAGACTATGCGAAGAACAGAGCATTGGTGCCGCATGAATGGACTAATCTACCTCGGGGTAGATTTCACAACTTCCCCTTTGGGCAACGCACCTCCAAGGTCAAAGAAGCAGCTGAAAGGAAAAGGTGCAGAAGGTGAACCTAGCACCATTCAGGAGGAAGCCCCTGAAAGTCCTCTTCCTTCAGAGCCTGAACAAGTCATAACTCTTGATGAGGAATTGACAGAGGATAGTCCTATACGCCCATCCACCCAGGATGTTGGCGTCACTACAACTTCAGAGGTCCCTTCTGTCCCTTCTTCCTCTCTTCCTTCCCCTCCTCAAGTGACTCAAACGACCACCCCTTTGGTCGTGTCCTCTGCCCCTTCTTCTACCCTTTCCCCTGCTTCTTCTTCTATCTTCTCCTCCCTCGCTGATTTGTCTTCCTCTATTTCTTCCCTCATCTCCGAGCTCCCTTCCCTTCCTATATCTTCTGCAGTTGCGGTTTCCCTTCCTCCCGTGGACATTTCTTCTGCTATTCTTTCCATGCCGCCGCCACGTGTCTCCGCGTTTTTCCCCTCTTCTCTTGTTCTTTGCCTCCCTCTCTATCTCTGGTCCTTCTTCTATAGGACCAGCTTGGATCTCTCAGCAGCTGAGCCAACAAAAGAGGAAAGTCCCCATCGCTCCGATGGACTTTTCGGTCATTCCAGCTAAAGGAGCAAAGAAGCACAAGCCGGTTACACGCTTCTCAAAGAGCGCTGCAGGTGAGAGAGTCATGGAAATAGCGTACCCCAACCCCCTCAAAGAGAAAGAAGATCTGTCTCCGAAAGATTTCACCGTGACCCAAGTCACAATGGGGACATCCTCAGAAAGTCTCCAGGGGGAAGCTCTTTCCGCGATTGATGCACTCTGCAAAAGCTTCGGGGAAGCGAAAGGGAGAAAAGGCTGCTGAAGGAGCAGAACAAGTACCTGCTTCAAGCCTTACAGAAGATGGGAGTGCACCTCCCACAACTGCCGCCGAAACTCCTGAGCTGCTCAGTCAGGAAAAGATCAATGAGTATTCAAAGATCGGCGAGCAAGGTATGGCTGTTTCTGCTTGGAGGAGCCAGATCCTCAAGGATAGTGAAAAAGTAATCGCCGAGTATATCAGTTTATACTTAAACATCGAGAAGGCGAATAAGGAACTCCAAGCATTAGCAGGTCCGATATCAGAAGAGTTAGAACATGCTAGACTCCAGCACGAGACCTTCCAACAAATGTTCGACTGTTCAGTCAAAGATCTGGTCAAGTTCGGAGTCTTCGGTCATCCAAGGGCCCTCAACAAAACTATGTCCACTCTGGACTATCAGATAGATCAGCTGGAATTTGTTTTAGAAAAGATAGACAAGGTAAAGGAAGAGGCCCTGGATGCAATGCATCAAATGGAGAAAATTGTCCTCGCCATGACTCCAGGGTTGCTCACTCCTTCCCTTACCTTGAGATCAGCTGATGACACTATCCGGATCTTCAAGGAGATAGCTTCTCAAGGGACAGGGCCAGAGGTCACATTCGACACTGAATCTATCAACAACCTACTGGCCTGTAGGGACTTCATCGGGTTCCTTATCGAGGCGGAGAAGGATTATTCCAAACTCCCAGAAAAGCTCATAGACGAGCGGGAGACTTGCGAAGCAATCAGTGAACGGCACAAGGATCCATCACAGGATCAATTTGGGCCAATGATCAGCAAGTTTTTGGAATACCGCGCTCAGTTCCACATATCATCACCTGAGCAGCATCAGAAACAGGCAACCCCTTTTCGGCCGCAGGATGATGATGATGAGTAGCTTCTTCTTCTTCTTCTTCTTCTTCTTCTCTCTATTCTCCGACTTTCTTTTCGAAATGTCTAAAAATGTGTTGGCACAAATGATGACATCATCCATGTTGCATCATGGGATGATGTCATCCACCAAGTTGTCAAAGTCAACATGACTTTTAGATATTTTGTAAGTATCTTTGTAAATAAGTGGTTGGCTCCTTTTTGCCTTCTCTCTCCCTCATCTTCTATAAATATGAGAATACTTGTTGTATTCAAGGTGAACATTTTTCAGATAGAAATAGAAGTGAGGAGAGAAAGACTTTGAGCTTTCTTGTAGTGAAAAAACATAATACAATTATTCAGACTTTGTGCTCAATAGCTGTGTTATACATTAGATCTTTCTTACATTAGATCTGTATGTGTTTAATCTGTTGGATTCATATCTACTTTTCCGTCATTTGTTTATCAGTATTGCTTTGTTTATTTATGCAAGTAGGTTTGGCTCTGTTTACTACCAAACTAAAAACATAAATCTTCTGACCTTTCTGCTTTGGAATTCATTTCTTTTCTCCCTTCGGATCTGTTCTTTCTCTTCTCCCTCTTTCATTCCTTTCTTTTCGCAGCCTGGAACACTCTACTGGGATGAGATCCCAACCCCCGAAGGCAGAATCTATGAGACTTGCATAGGTTCCTGCTAGTAGAAATAGCAATAAACCAGTTTCGCTTTGCTGTCTCAAAGAGTGGCTAAGCCCTGCACACTGTTGGCTCGTCTATCCATAGATCTGTCCACGCGACAGATTTTCGGACCAACAGTTTTTGGCGACTCCGCTGGGAACGGATAGATCTGTCAGATCTATGGTGGTGGTATAATATAAAATCAGAAAAATATAAGAAAATCACTGCCTGTTTGCAAATCTGCACTTTTGTTGAAAATCCAAAAAATTTGCAAAAGTGCCCGAAATTGAAAATTTTCTTCTGAAATCCATAGATCGGGCCTAGTTACAGATCTTTAGTTCGCTGAGTTTTTATCAAAGTTGACATTTTTCCGTAGATCTGAGTTTTTGACTGTTTTCTAAAAAGTTTGAAACCCTCTCAAAAGTAAAGATCAGATCTGAAAATCAGCTTGCTATTCTTCCCTGCCATCTTATCCTCGCTGCTATTTGTCATTAACCGCAATCGGTTTTTCGAAGAGGATAATTTTTAAATATCCAGAAAAGTGCATGCTGCTGGTTTTTGTCAGAAAAACCAGAAAATCAGCAAGTACACCCAAAAATAAAGTTTAAATCTGCGCCATAATATCGCAGATCTGGAAGGTACGCTGGCAAGTGAACCTTTTACGCGCAGCAGGAGAGCCCGTGGAGAAGTTGATCCTACTTTCGATCTGCTTCAAAGGCACAATTTCAGCGTGACACCGGCACGTTTTTCAGCGCTAAGCTCGGCTAGCCGGTCATCCAGGAGTGTCTCACCTCCACGAAGAAAAAGTCTTTTACAAGGAGCATCTACATCCCTTTGTAGTGCCTTGCTGCTCAGTGGAACCACCCTCCCAGCTCGTGTGCTTTTTCCAGCCTTTCAAATGGCGGTACCATGGGGAAATGCTATGGGTCCTCTCGCATTACCACATCCAGTTCACGCGCTCCCTCACGGAAACAGAAAGAATTTTCCCAAATTCGACGGGAGCGGAAATCAAAGCACGGATTCCCACATATCTGCTTTCATTATGTCATGCAGTATTTTGGACGTGACTCACGAAGATGTGTCGGTTCACCTTTTTCTGGAGACTCTACAAGGGCCCGCAGCCGAATGGTTTCAGCATTTGCCGGCCGCATCTATCACCAGTTGGGCAACCTTGCGGGAAGCTTTTGAAGACAGATACAAGCCTTCAGAAGATGCATTTGCGTTGCTATCACGGATCACCCACCTGAAGAAAGAGGCCAATGAGACTATGCGCGATTTTGTCACCCGGTTCAATGCATTAATCAACCGTGTCCCTACTGCCATGCTTCCAACACCGGAGAATCAGAAGTGTTTCTTCGTGAACGCCATGAGCTCAAAAGTTAGCTTCTTGCTCCTTCAAGAGCGAGTAGCTACTCTACCTCTTGCTCAGGCTGCTGCCATCCGGATAGAAGACAATTTGATAATATCTGGCGAGTTGAGAAAGGAATCATCAAAGTCCAAATCTTCAGATCCCTCGCCTGCTACTTCGTCTGATCCGGCATTCCAAAAGATGGCGAATGATCTGCTCGCATTGAAAAAGCAGTTGGCCCAGGCTCCTAGTTCTTCATACCGAGACGTTCCACGAAGGAGTTTTGTTCCCAACAATGTTTCACAAAGACCGCGTCTACCTGCAACTGCTCCACGGTTGGCGCTTGAAGCTCCTCCGGTCAATGCTTTGGCTGAAATTGAAGAGGAAGAGCAGTACTATGAAGAATCTTCGCCTCAAGACGAAGATGATCAAGATGTCGGTGAGCCGACTGGCGACTCCACTATTGGATACATGGAATTTGATGAGGATGAATCTGATGAAGAAGAGAGTACTCAAGGCTATGCAAGCGGACAATCATATGCTGTTTTTACCCGCTCACAAGGAAAAGAAGTGGAAGTTGAAGCCCATGTGCAGAAGGAGAAGGTCGTGTCAAACACGCCTCCAACCATTGTTAAAAGAGGTAATCCCCTTCCTACTCAACTTCCTGCTAAATCTTTTCCAAAGAAGTCCTTTCCGCCCATCTCTCCTCCGAATCAGCCCCCTCATATTCCTATCAAGATCAGTAACCCTGTTCCACCATCGCGAAGTGAAGGACTCATTCCCTCACCAACGCAACCCTTGGCCGCATTCGATATAATAGATCATGCAAAAAAGACCAAGATCCAAATGTCTGAAGCTAAGTACCTTCAGTCAAATCCCAAACAGCTTGTAAGATTAACTAAATATATTCAGAGTCAAGCTGTTGCGTCTAAACAGGTTTCCCCAAAAGGAATCCTTTCCACTCCCCCTGAATCCCACATAAATGTTGCTTCAACATCTGCATCAGGCAAGATAGAACCTTTCTATCTCTCTCTCCTAATCAATGGCCATAAGTTGAGCAACTGTATAATTGATTCGGAGCTTCTGATAATGTCATGCCGGTGAAAGTCAAAGCCGTGCTTTGGGCCTCACTTTGCGTTCCTTTCGGCATTTATTCATTGAAAAGAGGGTAAAGATGACCGTTCTGCGTTTGCGGCATTTCCCATTCCAAGAGTAAAATGGCCAGTCTCGTTCTTTGACATTCCAGCGACTATGGAATCTGGCTGGGAAGGAGTTTTTGCAGCGAAGTTGGCGGAGAAATTCACATGGACTGGTCTAAAGCTAGAATTCCAATCAAAGGTGTGATGCAGACTTTAGAACCGGAATCGCAAAAGAAGTACTTGGTTACTAGCTCTGAGGACCCCAAAGCCCAAATCCTTTTTGAATCATCAGGGATGGGGAACTACTTCTTATCTACCGAGACAGGTACAAAGGGCGTTTTTGTTCAAGAAAAGGACCTTAATGAGATCTGGACCTTGCAATTTGATGGCAGTTGCGCGACTAGTGGATGTGGCGCTGGAGTTGTGCTGATATCTCCCGAAGAGGAGGTGATTCCTCTCTCTTTCAAATTGCAGTTTTTCAACACTAACAATACTGCTGAGTATGAGTCTCTCTTACTTGGTATGCAAGCCGCAAAGGAAAGAGGAATAAAAAATCTAAAGGTACAAGGTGATGCCGAGCTAGTTGTAAATCAGGTCAAAAGGGTTTACCAAGTGAAAAATGAAAGGCTCAGGCACTACCGTAATGCAGTATGGGACAGCATCGAGGAATTTGATGCTTTTTCAATAGGGGCAATTCCAAGAGCTCAAAATGACATGGCCGATTCATTGGCCGTTTCAGCATCTCTCATGCTCCCACACCCGGGTTTGAAAATGAACAAATACACCATTGAAGTGGTTTTCCGCCCGAGCGTGCCAGACAACTCTCAGCATTGGCAGGTATTCAACGATGATAATCACCTCATTGCCTTTCTAGAAAAATCAGAAAATTTTGATGAGTTGTATTTTGAAGGATCCACCTCTACATGCCGTGAATCAATCGACGGTCAAAACCATGAATCAGAGGAGAAAGACGGCATATGTCAGCTCAAAGGAAATAAAATTCCGAAGGGCCTGGTTTCTCTGGAGCGCTTGTTTGACAGGCACGACCGTTTTATGAAAAAGAAGAAGCAAGATGTTCCTGACTCATCCCCAGAAACAGAACCAGTCAATATAGGTTCTGAGGCACACCCGCAATTTGTAAACATTGGCAAATGTTGTACACCTGAAGAGAAGCGGAAATTTGTCAAGTTGCTGAAGAAATATATAGATGTGTTGGCATGGTCCTATGCCGATCTAAAGTCCTTCAAGCCAAAGGACGTTCAACATGACATACCTTGAAAGAAGATGTCAAAGCCTTTCGCCAGAAGCAAAGGCACTATAATCCGAAGATTTCGGGCACCATCCAGGCAGAAATTCAGAAGATGCTGGATGCAAGAATCATCTTCCCTATCCATCACAGCACTTGGGTGGCGAATATTGTGCCAGTGCGCAAGAAAAACGGCGAGATACGCATATGCGTAGACTTTCGAAATTTGAATCAAGCTTCACTAAAAGATAACTACCCTCTTCCGATAATGGATCAAGTTACTGCAGCGATGGCCAGATCGAAATGCTGTCTATGCTTGATGGTTTTTCAGGCTACAATCAGATTGAAGTCTCGCCTGAAGATCAATTCAAAACAGCATTCACTACTCCCTGGGGTACATTTGCCTATAGCAGAATGCCTTTTGGCCTGACTAATCTTTGGTCTTTACTTTCCAATGGGCCATGGACTTCGCATTTAAAGGTATGATGGGAAAAGTCATTGTAGTTTATCTAGATGACTTAACCGTGTTCTCTAAACAACGAGGTGATCATTGTGATCACTTGGAGCAAGTATTGGCCAGGTGCCGAGAACATGGAATTTCCCTAAATCCCAAAAAGTCCGTTTTTGGAGTTACGGAAGGGAAGTTGCTAGGGCATGTGGTTAGCAAAGAAGGAACGAGGATAGATATTGAAAGGGTTAAGGCTATTCAGAGCCTTACTCTGCCTACAAGCAAGACTGGTGTTCATTCTTTCTTCGGAAAGGTGAACTTTCTTAGGCGTTTTGTTCCTGACTTTGCCGAGAAGACTCGCCACATATCGAACATGATGAAAGGGTCACCAACTTTCAGATGGAGTGAGGAAGGGAAAAAGTCATTTGAAGAAATAAAAACTTCTGTTGCCCATGCACCGGTCCTGGTATGTCCCGACTTCTCCAAGGACTTCATCATGTATAGCTACGCATCAGAACATACTGTGTCTGCAATCTTAATGCAAAAGAATTCAGAAGACATTGAATCCCCGATTGCATTCATGAGTTCTCCCCTCAAGCCTCACGAGTTGAAGATGACTCAATTGGAAAAGCATGCCTTTGCCGTTGTCAAAGCAGTGAAGAATTTTAGGTATTACATTCTAAACTCGCATACGGTGGTGCTGGTCCCTGACACGGCGGTAAAATCAATTCTAACTCAGCAGGAGTTAGGAAGCTTGAGAGGGAATTGGATCGCAAAGGTCCAGGAATATGACCTGGATATTAAACCTACCAAGCTGGTGAGGGGCAAAGGCCTGTGTCAGCTAATGGCTGAAAATGAAAATTTAGAAAATCCTAAAGGAAAAGAGGACTGTACCGACAAAGAGCAAAGCCCTCTAGAGGAGCCTGATTCTCTGCCTCTAGTTCTGTTTGTTGCAACTAGTGACGAGTGGTACTCCGACATTGCTTTCTTCCTTACCTACGGCGAATGCCCAATGCACCTAACTGCAAAGGAGAAGCGCACTATAAAGCTCAGAGCAGCTAAATATGTCATCTGGGATGACGGTTTATATAAGCGCGGGATAGACGGTGTCTTCCTGCGATGTGTTGACAAGCCCCAGCAAGTAAAACTGCTGGAAAGTTTTCACAATTCAGCCTGTGGAGGCCATTTTTCTTCTTCCGTGACAGCACACAAGATCATTCGAGCCAGGTACTATTGGCCAACGCTCTTTCAAGATGCGGCTACCTGGGTGGCAAAGTGTGAACCCTGTCAGCAATTTGTCGGCAAGCCCAAGTTGGCTGCCCTTCCCCTAAGGCCGGTCATCATCAATGAACCATTCAGGCAATGGGGAATTGATTTTATTGGCGCACTCAATCCTCAATCGAGTGCTGGACATAGCTATGTCCTTACAGCAACGGATTACTTCACCAAGTGGGTGGAAGCCATACCTGTCAAGCATGCCACTTCTGAGGTGGTTTGCAGTTTTATCAAAGAAAATATCATTGTCAGGTTCGGCGTTCCAAACAAAATCGTTGCTGATAATGCTTCTAACTTCTCCTCCCGAGAAGTTATTAGTTTTTGCTATGAATATGGAATAACTTTAGCACATGCCTCGGATTATTACCCTCAGGGAAATGGTCAGGCGGAATCCAGTAATAAGAACTTGGTGACCATCATACGGAAATTAGTAGATGAGAATCAGCGGATGTGGCACAAGTCTTTGTATGACGCTTTGTGGGCGGGACCGCATTACCCCCGAGATCTCTCGGCATGTCACCTTTTCAAGTGTTATATGGCACTGATGCCGAACTTCCCATTTCTGCTGAACTTCCTGCTCTACGCTTGGCACGAGTAATCGAAGATGAAACTTTCCAGAATTCTCTAGAAAAGAGAATTATGTATCTTGCGGAACTTGAAGAAAAGAGAGTAAGAGTGGTCGACAGGATCACTGAACATCAGAATCAAGTAAAGAGGCTTTTTGACAAGAAGGCCAAGCAGAGAAATTTTCAAGTGGGAGATCTCGTCCTCTTGTGGGACAAGCGAAGAGAGCCAAAGGGCATGCACGGAAAATTTGATTCCCTATGGAGAGGGCCCTTCAAAATCAAGCAACTCAATGGAGAGAATAGTTTCTATCTCTCGTATCTGGATGGAGCTGAACTCCCGCTTCCCTATAGCGGGCAACATCTCAAGATCTTCAGGAAGTAGAGCTTGCTCTCTTCTTTGTACAGTTTATTTTTGTTGTGTGTTTGCTTTCGTCGTGTGTTTGCTTTCGGTTTGTCGTGTGTTTCTTTGTTCTCCCTCCGGTCCCCCTTGTTTTTGACTCCTTACCCAATGGATAGGCACATGTGATCTGGGATTCTCTACCCCTGAGTTTGCTCAAGGATAGTCCCAGGAAAGAGCCAGCTGTTATCCCGTAAAATTGACAAGGGCAATTTTACCGATAACCATACCGAAAATTTTGTTTGATCCCTCGTTAGGGATCCCTTGCGTTCGAAACGTTGTAAAATCCCTTCCCGGGAAATCTAGTTTTCGAACTTAGTCTTTTTGAGCCTTTTTTGGCTGGGCGCATGGATTTGCCTTGTAACACCAAGTTTTGGTGCGCCCCCTTAAAAGCCTTTGGCGCATGGTTTTCCATGTTAACACGTCTTTCGGTGCGCCAAAGGGCGCACATAATCTCTCTGCAACACCAAGTTTTGGTGCGCCAAAGGGCGCACATAACTTCATGTCGACAATGCATATGGTGCGCCAAAGGCGCGCTCATTCTTCTGTTGTCAAATACTTTCGTGCGCCAAAGGGCGCACACTTTCCCCTGTCGACAGCAGTTTTCATGCGCCATTTCAAAAGTGGTTGGCGCATTGATGACAAGTTTTTCTATAAATATCAGTGCGCGCCCAATGTCATTTTCATTCCTTTTTGTCAAAGCACGTGATTGCTCTGGATTTGTCAGCTCTGCTCTGTCGTTGTCATCGCCCTGTGGACCCGCTCTCAATTTTTGCTATATATTCGAGGTAAGAGGTTCTCCCTCTTTTCCATTTTGTGCTTTCGTGTTCTTGAGTGCAGGCGTTTCTTGGTCTGTTTTTGGTTTGCTGGCTTTTTAAATGAGATATGTTTGAGCTTTGAGTTTTTCCCCTGTGTGTCATCTGTTCCTTTTTCTTTTTTCCTTCCTTCCTCCCTCTTTCCAGATCTGCTGGAAGGGAGCTGTTTTGAAATGGCTTGGTCTGCTGAAACCTTTTTGAGAAACCTTACTTGTCCAAGCAATCTTTTGAAGTGGGAGAAAGAAAGAAAATATCTGAGTAGTTAGTGTAGTTACGTGGGCGCCTTTGGCGCGTTTTGTTGCAACAAAAGCGATTTGCCCCTCGGCGCACTTACCCGCCATGTTACATGACCAAAACCCGCGCCAATGGCGCACCCTCTTGTCATGCTGCACCTAGAACTCATGCGCCCTCAATGGCGCGCCCTTTTTGCATGCTACAAGTCTAAATCCCGCGCCTCCTTAAAAGCCTTTGGCGCACCCTTTATCCATGCTGCATAATGTTTCCATGCGCCAAAGGGCGCACCCAGCTTTCATGCAACACAAGCCTTATTCGCGCGAGTATAAAGTTAGAAAGGCGCGGGCGCACCCTCCATTGCAGTAACATAATGTTGTGTAAAACCTTCATGCGCCGCGCCAAAGCCTTTGGCGCACCATTTGTTAATGTTACACAATCTTCCCATGCGCCAAAAGGCGCACCGAACCCCAATGTAACACGCATTTCCTTGTGCCTCCTGCTATAAAATGCAACCTGCTTCATCCATGCGCCATGCGCCTTTGGCGCCAGATATAACCTCTGCAACATTCCTTTTACGTGCGCCTTATCTATTTGGCTGCCCGATTGCATTTTCCAGCGCCTACAGAGCCTTAAAATCTCTAACTCTTTCTTACTGCTAGCTTTCGATGGAAGATCAAATGACTAATTCAACCTTTTTGGATTGGGTCTCACTTCTTCTTCGTGCGGATCAGCAGCGAGTTCGAAAGAACACATGTCTACGTCAAGCAAAAGCCCACCAAACCAAGAGGAAAGGCTAAGGCGACGAAGAAGAGATGAAATACAAATATCGGAGGGTCGGGATGCCGAATCACGGTGAGTGCGGTATGGATGTCGGAGACTACGGGTGGGTCACATTGACATGGATGAGTTACGGTTAGGACTCAAAAAGTTCTGAGGAGTCCATGGATGGACAAGTTAATAGGCGATGCCTGCACTTCGCCCGGAGGAATCCCGTCATTATTGTCAACAATTCATGATGGTGATTGCCCAATGTTACAACAAAGACACAAGATGTGTCGAGAATAGCAAGGGCGAGGTAGTCATAAACCTCACTGCCCGTCACTTTGAGTTAATACTTGGCATCCCTCACCACCGGAACTTCGTGGTGTTGCCAACGAGAATGCATCAAGGCACAGGAAGACAACGAAAACCGGTGCATGCGGTTGATGAATGAGTCTACCTAAAAACAAGAAGGCGGTGACCCGGTGGCCTCGGACTATCCACCAGTGATTTCTCGGAGGAACTCGGTGATCTATCACCTTCTGAGCGAGTCTTCGGGCTTTGGATGCCCACTATTTCCATAAGTGGATCTTTGCGGTACACAGAGACAATGAATAAGAATTTGCCCGATCGGCGCTTTTCTTTGGGGTGAAATAATCAGCGACACCATCTCTGGCGGCTCTGACGATTTCGCCACAACGGGAGTGTTCCATATGAACTCCTATGTAGTCTATCTTTGCGCGTCGGCGAGGATTATCCGGGGCTGAACCAAGTGGAGTATGGCCTCGAGGCCAAGATATTTGATTACTATCCAGGAGAGGGTGGAGAATAGCATCCACATTTCGCAAAAAGTTAACGATGCATTCTTATCATGTCATCACCTCTTGAGGCCAAACATGACTCATAGCCGGACGACCAAGAACATAGTGGCGATCCACGAGAAATGGGGGCCTGTTCACCCAATTTCCCACGTTCACCTATCTAAGGGCTGCCAACTTTTTGGGAGAGCCAACCGAGCTACCAGGTATCTTGGGCCTAAGGCGATTCTACTAGAACTGTCAGGCAGTGGTCACGTACCATGAGAAGTGCCTCGAAAAGAAAGAAGGGTGGAACTCCTTTCCCCCTCACAGTGGGCGATACACATGCTCCACCCACCATAAGGCGAAGGAAATGTTCGCGAGAGCTGGAGCTACTCAACTTGAAGCATGACTTCCCGGCCGAGGCCTACCTTCGACCCAGAAGCTGCCCAAAGCGGCTTCGATCCGATCCATGTCCCTCAAATTGAGGATATTTACATTGGCGTTCTCCATGAGGCGGAACTCGAAAGAAAGGATCACTCTCGCTTAGCATTGGCGGAAATCATCCAATACGGAGTGGCCATTGTCCCCGAAGGCTTCGGACTACGGAAGATGAAGTAGATAAGGTGTATAATGACACGGATGGGGACAATTGGCCCTTCCGGCCATTGGCAGAATAAGGCTCCTCAAACAATTGAGGAGAGGGTCGAGAGACTATGCGGAGAAACGAGCATTGGTGCCGCATGAACGGACTAATCTACCTCGGGGTAGATTTCACAACTTCCCCTTTGGGCAACGCACCTCCAAGGTCAAAGAAGCAGCTGAAAGGCAAAGGTGCAGAAGGTGAACCTAGCACCATTCAGGAGGAAGCCCCTGAAAGTCCTCTTCCTTCAGAGCCTGAACAAGTCATAACTCTTGATGAGGAATTGACAGAGGATAGTCCTATACGCCCATCCACCCAGGATGTCGGCGTCGCTTCTGACCAGAGGTCCCTTCTATCCCTTCTTCTTCTCTTCCTTCCCCTCCTCGAGTGACTCAAACGACCACCCCTTTGGTCGTGTCCTCTGCCCCTTCTTCTACCCTTTCCCCTGCTTCTTCATCTATCTTCTCCTCCCTCGCTGATTTGTCTTCCTCTATTTCTTCCCTCATCTCCGAGCTCCCTTCCCTTCCTATGTCTTCTGCAGTTGCGGTTTCCCTTCCTCCCGTGGACATTTCTTCGGCTATTCTTTCCATGCCGCCGCCGCGTGTCTCCACGTTTTTCCCCTCTTCTACCGTTGCTGCCTCCCCCTCTGTCTCTGGTCCTTCTTCTATAGGACCAGCTTGGATCTCTCAGCAGCTGAGCCAACAAAAGAGGAAAGTCCCCATCGCTCCGATGGACTTTTCGGTCATTCGACTAAAGGAGCAAAGAAGCACAAGCCGGTTACACGCTTCTCAAAAGCGCTTTGCAGGTGAGAGAGTCATGGAAATAGCGTACCCCACCCCTCGAAAGAAAAGAAGATCATCTCTCGGCCAGTTTCACCGTGACCCAAGTCACAATGGGGACATCCTCGAGAAAGTCTCCGGGGAAGCTCTTTCCGATTGATGCACTCTGCAAAAAGCTTCGAGGAAGCGAAAGAGAGAAAAGGCTGCGAAGGAGCGAGAACAAGTACACTTGAAGCCTTACGAGAAGATGGGAGTGCACCTCCCACAAGCTGCCGCCGAGACTCTGAGCTGCTCGGTCGGGAGAAGATCAATGAGTATTCAAAGATCGGCGAGCGAGGGTATGGTTGTTTACTGCTTGGAGGCCGGATCCTCGAGGATAGTGAAAAGTAATCGCCGAGTATATCGGTTTATACTTAAACATCGAGAAGGCGAATAAGGAACTCCAAGCATTAGCGGTCCGATATCGGAAGAGTTAGAACATGCTAGACTCCAGCCGAGACCTTCCACAAATGTTATTGTTGATCGAAGATGCAGTCAAGTTCGGAGTCTTCGGTCATCGAGGGCCCTCAGCAAAACTATGTCCACTCTGGACTATCGGATAGATCAGCTGGAATTTGTTTTAGAAAAGATAGACAAGGTAAAGGAAGAGGCCACGGATCGATGCATCAAATGGAGAAAATTGTCCTCGCCATGACTCGGGGTTGCTCACTCCTTCCCTTACCTTGAGATCGGTGATGACACTATCGGATCTTGAGGAGATAGCTTCTCGGGGACGGGGCGAGAGGTCACGTTCGACCTTTGAATCTATCAGGACAACCTCTTGCGCTGTAGGGACTTCATCCGGGTTCCTTATCGAGGCGGAGAAAGATTATTCCAAACTCCGGAAAAGCTCATAGACGAGCGGGAGACTTGCGAAGCAATCGGTGAAGCAGCACAGGATCCATCACGGGATCAATTTGGGCCAATGATCAGCAAGTTTTGGAATACGCGCTCGATTCCACATATCATCACACTGGCGACATCGAAAGCAGGCAACCCCTTTTCGGCGCGGGATGATGATGATGAGTAGCTTCTTCTTCTTCTTCTTCTTCTTCTTCTTCTTCTCTCTCTATTCTCAGGACTTTCTTTTCGAAATGTCTAAAATGTGTTGGCACAAATGATGACATCATCCATGTTGCATCATGGGATGATGTCATCCACCAAGTTGTCAAAGTCAACATGACTTTTAGATATTTTGTAAATATCTTTGTAAATAAGTGGTTGGCTCCATTTTGCCTTCTCTCTCCCTCATCTTCTATAAATATGAGAATACTTGTTGTATTCGAGGTGAACATTTTTTAGATAGAAATAGAAGTGAGGAGAGAAAGACTTTGAGCTTTCTTGTAACAGAAAAGAACAAGTAATACAATTATTCAGACTTTGTGCTCAATAGCTGTGTTATACATTAGATCTTTCTTACGTTAGATCTGTATGTGTTTAATCTGTTGGATTCATATCTACTTTTCCGTCATTTGTTTATCAGTATTGCTTTGTTTATTTATGCAAGTAGGTTTGGCTCTGTTTACTACCAAACTAAAAACATAAATCTTCTGACCTTTCTGCTTTGGAATTCATTTCTTTTCTCCCTTCGGATCTGTTCTTTCTCTTCTCCCTCTTTCATTCCTTTCTTTTCGCAGCACAGGAACACTCTCTTTGGGATGAGATCCCACCCCAGAAGGCGAGAATCATGAGACTTGCATAGGTTCTGCTAGTAGAAATAGCAATAAACCGGTTTAACTTTCTTTGTCTCAAAGAGGGCTAAGCCACTGCACTGCTTGTTGGCTCGTCTATCCATAGATCTGTCCACGCGCAGATTTTCGGACCAACGATTTTGGCGACTCATTTGGGATAGGATAGATCATCGGATCTATGGTGGTGGTATAATATAAAATCAGAAAAATATAAGAAAATCACTGCCTGTTTGCAAATCTGCACTTTTTGTTGAAAATCCAAAAATTTGCAAAAGTGCCCGAAATTGAAAATTTTCTTCTGAAATCCATAGATCGGGCCTAGTTACAGATCTTTAGTTCGCTGAGTTTTTATCAAAGTTAACATTTTTCCGTAGATCTGAGTTTTTGACTATTTTCTAAAAAGTTTGAAACCCTCTGAAAAATAAAAATCAGATCTGAAAATCAGCCTGCTATTCTTCCCTGCCATCTTATCCTCGCTATTATTTGTCATTAACCGCAATCGGTTTTTCGAAGAGGATAGTTTTTAAATATCTAGAAAAGTGCATGCTGCTGGTTTTTGTCAAAAAAACCAGAAAATCAGCAAGTACACCCAAAAATAAAGTTTAAATCTGCGCCATAATATCGCAGATCTGGAAGGTACGCTGGCAAGTGAACCTTTTACGCGCAGCAGGAGAGCCCGTGGAGAAGTTGATCCTACTTTCGATCTGCTTCAAAGGCACAATTTCAGCGTAACACCGGCACGTTTTTCAGCGTTAAGCTCGGCTAGCCGGTCATCCAGGAGTGTCTCACCTCCACGAAGAAAAAGTCTTTTACAAGGAACATCTACATCCCTTTGTAGTGCCTTGCTGCTCAGTGGAACCACCCTCCCAGCTCGTGTGCTTTTTCCAGCCTTTCAAATGGCGGTACCATGGGGAAATGCTATGGGTCCTCTCGCATTACCACATCCAGTTCACGCGCTCCCTCACGGAAACAGAAAGAATTTTCCCAAATTCGACGGGAGCGGAAATCAAAGCACGGATTCCCACATATCTGCTTTCATTATGTCATGCAGTATTTTGGACGTGACTCACGAAGATGTGTCGGTTCGCCTTTTTCTGGAGACTCTACAAGGGCCCGCAGCTGAATGGTTTCAGCATTTGCCGGCCGCATCTATCACCAGTTGGGCAACCTTGCGGGAAGCTTTTGAAGACAGATACAAGCCTTCAGAAGATGCATTTGCGTTGTTATCACGGATCACCCACCTGAAGAAAGAGGCCAATGAGACTATGCGCGATTTTGTCACCGGTTGATGCATTAATCAACCGTGTCCCTCTTGCCATGCTTCCAACACGGAGAATCAGAAGTGTTTCTTCGTGAACGCCATGAGCTCAAAAGTCAGCTTCTTGCTCCTTCAAGAGCGAGTAGCTACTCTACCTCTCGCTCAGGCTGCTGCCATCCGGATAGAAGACAATTTGATAATATCTGGCGAGTTGAGAAAGGAATCATCAAAGTCCAAATCTTCAGATCCCTCGCTTTCTTTACTTAAATGCGATCCGGCATTCCAAAGATGGCGAATGATCTGCTCGCATTGAAAAAGCAGTTGGCCCAGGCTCCTAGTTCCTCATACCGAGACGTTCCACGAAGGAGTTTTGTTCCCAACAATGTTTCACAAAGACCGCGTCTACCTGCAACTGCTCCACGGTTGGCGCTTGAAGCTCCTCCGGTCAATGCTTTGGCCGAAATTGAAGAGGAAGAGCAGTATTATGAAGAATCTTCGCCTCAAGACGAAGATGATCAAGATGTCGGTGAGCCGACTGGCGACTCCACTATTGGATACATGGAATTTGATGAGGATGAATCTGATGAAGAAGAGAGTACTCAAGGCTATGCAAGCGGACAATCATATGTTGTTTTTACCCGCTCGCAAGGAAAAGAAGCGGAAGTTGCTGCCCATGTGCAGAAGAGAAGGTCGTGTCAAACGCGCCTCCAACCATTGTTAAAAGAGGTAATCCCCTTCCTACTCAACTCCCTGCTAAGTCTTTTCCAAAGAAGTCCTTTCCGCCCATCTCTCCTCCGAATCAGCCCCCTCATATTCCTATCAAGATCAGTAACCCTGTTCCACCATCGCGAAGTGAAGGACTCATTCCCTCACCAACGCAACCCTTGGCCGCATTTGATATAATAGATCATGCAAAAAAGACCAAGATCCAAATGTCTGAAGCTGAGTACCTTCAGTCAAATCCCGAACAGCTTGTAAGATTAACTAAATATATTCAGAGTCAAGCTGTTACGTCTAAACAGGTTTCCCCAAAAGGAATCCTTTCCACTCCTCCTGAATCCCACATAAATGTTGCTTCAACATCTGCATCAGGCAAGATAGAACCTTTCTATCTCTCTCTCCTAATCAACGGCCATAAGTTGAGCAACTGTATAATTGATTCCGGAGCTTCTGATAACGTCATGCCGGCGAAAGTCGCCCATGCTTTGGGCCTCACTCTTACCAAACCTTTCGGCAGATGTTATTCATTGGAAACCAAGCAAGTGCCATTGATTGGCCAAATCAAAGACGCGCAATTTGCGTTCGCAGCATTCCCTGAAAAGAGGGTAAAGATGACCGTTCTCGTTCTTTGACATTCCAGTGACCTATGGAATTTCTTTGGGAAGGAGTTTTGCGGCGAAGTTGGTGGAGAAATTCACATGGACTGGTCTAAAGCTAGAATTCAGTCAAGGTGTGATGCGAACTTTAGAACCGGAATCCCAAAAGAAGTACTTGGTTCTAGCTCACGAGGACCCCAAAGCCCAAATCCTTTTTGAATCATCGGGGATGGGGAACTACTTCTTATCTACCGAGAGCAGTACAAAGGGCGTTTTTGTTCGAAAAGGATCTTAATGAGATCTGGACCTTGCGATTTGATGGCGATTCTTGCGACTAGTGGATGTGGCGCGGAGTTGTGCTAATATCTCCCGAAGAGAGAGGTAATTCCTCTTTCTTTCAAATTGCAGTTTTCAACACTAACAATCTGCTTTGAGTATGAATCTCTTGCTTACTTGGTATGCAAGCCGAAAAGAAAGAGGAATTAAAAATCTAAAGTCAAGGTGATCTTGAGCTAGTTGTAAATCAGGTCAAAAGGATTTACCAAGTGAAAAATGAAAGGCTCAAGCACTACCGTAATGCAGTATGGGACAGCATTGAGGAATTTGATGCCTTTTCAATAGGGGCAATTCCAAGAGCTCAAAATGATATGGCCGATTCATTGGCCGTTTCAGCATCTCTCATGCTCCCGCACCCGGGTTTGAAAACGAACAAATACACCATTGAAGTGGTTTTCCGCCAGAGCGTGCCAGACAACTCTCAGCATTGGCAGGTATTCAACGATGATAATCACCTCATTGCCTTTCTAGAAAAATCAGAAAATTTTGATGAGTTGTATTTTGAAGGATCCACCTCTACATGCCGTGAATCAATCAACAGTCAAAACCATGAATCAAAGGAGAAAGACGGCATATGTCAGCTCAAAGGAAATAAAATTCCGAAGGGCCTGGTTTCTCTGGAGCGCTTGTTTGACAGGCACGACCGTTTTATGAAAAAGAAGAAGCAAGATGTTCCTGACTCATCCCCAGAAACAGAACCAGTCAATATAGGTTCTGAGGCACATCCACAATTTGTAAACATTGGCAAATGTTGCACACCTGAAGAGAAGCGGAAATTTGTCAAGTTGCTGAAGAAATATATAGATGTGTTGGCATGGTCCTATGCCGATCTAAAGTCCTTCAAGCGAAGGGACGTTCAGCATGACATACCGCTGAAAGAAGATGTCAAAGCCTTTCGCCAGAAGCAAAGGCACTATAATCCGAAGATTTCGGGCACCATCCAGGCAGAAATTCAGAAGATGCTGGATGCGAGAATCATCTTCCCTATCCATCACAGCACTTGGGTGGCGAATATTGTGCCGGTCTTGTGAAAAAACGGCGAGATACGCATATGCGTAGACTTTGAAATTTGAATCAAGCTTCACTAAAGATAACTACCCTCTTAGATAATGGATCAAGTTACTGCAGCGATGGCTGGATCGAAATCTTGTCTATGCTTGATGGTTTTGAGGCTCTGATCAGTTGAAGTCTCACTTTGAAGATCAATTCAAAACAGCATTCACTACTCCACAGGGTACATTTGCCTACTGACGGGATGCCTTTTGGCACGACTAATGCTAATGGTGCTTTACTTTTCAACGGGCCATGGACTTCGCATTTAAAGGTATGATGGGAAAAGTCATTGTAGTTTATCTAGATGACTTAACCGTGTTCTCTAAACAACGAAGTGATCATTGTGATCACTTGGAGCAAGTATTGGCAGTGCGAGAACATGGAATTTCCTAAATCCCAAAAAGTCCGTTTTGGAGTTACGGAAGGGAAGTTCTTTAGGGCATGTGGTTAGCAAAGAAGGAGCGAGGATAGATATTGAAAGGGTTAAGGCTATTGAGCCTTACTCTGCCTGGCTGAAGGCAAGGCCCAGTGTTCATTCTTTCTTCGGAAAGGTGAACTTTCTTAGGCGTTTTGTTCTGACTTTGCCGAGAAGACTCGCCACATATCGAACATGATGAAAGGGTCACCAACTTTCAGATGGAGTGAGGAAGGGAAAAAGTCATTTGAAGAAATAAAAACTTCTGTTGCCCATGCACCGGTCCTGGTATGTCCCGACTTCTCCAAGGACTTCATCATGTATAGCTACGCATCGGAACATCGTGTGCTGCAATCTTAATGCAAAAGAATTCAGAAGACATTGAATCCCCGATTGCATTCATGAGTTCTCCCCTCAAGCCTCACGAGTTGAAGATGACTCAATTGGAAAAGCATGCCTTTGCCGTTGTCAAAGCAGTGAAGAATTTTAGGTATTACATTCTAAACTCGCATACGGTGGTCTTTGGTCCACGACACGGCGGTAAAATCAATTCTAACTCAGCGGGGAGTTAGGAAGCTTGAGAGGAATTGGATCGCAAGGTCCGGGAATATGACACGGATATTAAACCTACCAAGGCTGGTGAGGGGTAAGGGCACATGTCGGCTAATGGCTGAAAATGAAAATTTAGAAAATCCTAAAGGAAAGAGAGCTGTCTGAAACGAAAGCAAAGCCCTCTAGAGAGGAGCTTGATTCTCTGCCTCTAGTTACATTTGTTGCTGACTAGTGACGAGTGGTACTCCGACATTGCTTTCTTCCTTACCTACGGCGAATGCCCAATGCACCTAACTGCGAGGAGAAGCGCACTATAAAGCTCAGGGCAGCTAAATATGTCATCTGGGATGACGGTTTATATAAGCGCGGGATAGACGGTGTCTTCTGCGATGTGTTGACAAGCCCGGCAAGTAAAACTGCTTTGGAAAGTTTTCACAATTCAGCTGTGGAGGCCATTTTCTTCTTAGTGTGACAGACACACAAGATCATTCGAGCCGGTACTATTGGCCAACGCTCTTTGAAGATGCGGCTACAGGTGGCAAAGTGTGAACCACATGTCGGCATGATTTGTCGGCAAGCCCAAGTTGGCTGCCCCTTCCCTAAGGCGGTCATCATCAATGAACCATTCGAGGATGGGGAATTGATTTTATTGGCGCACTCAATCCTCAATCGAGTCTCTGGACATAGCTATGTCCTTACAGCAACGGATTACTTCACCAAGTGGGTGGAAGCCATACCCGTCAAGCATGCCACTTCTGAGGTGGTTTGCAGTTTTATCAAAGAAAATATCATTGTCAGGTTCGGCGTTCCAAACAAAATCGTTGCTGATAATGCTTCTAACTTCTCCTCCCGAGAAGTTATTAGTTTTTGCTATGAATATGGGATAACTTTAGCACATGCCTCGGATTATTACCCTCAGGGAAATGGTCAGGCGGAATCCAGTAATAAGAACTTGGTGACCATCATACGGAAATTAGTAGATGAGAATCAGCGGATGTGGCACAAGTCTTTGTACGACGCTTTGTGGGCGGACCGCATTACCCCCAAGAGATCTCTCGGCATGTCACCTTTTCAAGTGTTATATGGCACTGATGCCGAACTTCCCATTTCTGCTGAACTTCCTGCTCTACGCTTGGCACGAGTAATCGAAGATGAAACTTTCCAGAATTCTCTAGAAAAGAGAATTATGTATCTGGCGGAACTTGAAGAAAAGAGAGTAAGAGTGGTCGACAGGATCACTGAACATCAGAATCAAGTAAAGAGGCTTTTTGACAAGAAGGCCAAGCAGAGAAATTTTCAAGTGGGAGATCTCGTCCTCTTATGGGACAAGCGAAGAGAGCCAAAGGGCATGCACGGAAAATTTGATTCCCTATGGAGAGGGCCCTTCAAAATCAAGCAACTCAATGGAGAGAATAGTTTCTATCTCTCGTATCTGGATGGAGCTGAACTCCCGCTTCCCTATAGCGGGCAACATCTCAAGATCTTCAAGAAGTAGAGCTTGCTCTCTTCTTTGTACAGTTTATTTTTGTTGTGTGTTTGCTTTCGTCGTGTGTTTGCTTTCGGTTTGTTTTGTGTTTCCTTTGTTCTCCCTCCCCTCCCCCTTGTTTTTGACTCTGTTACCCAATGGATAGGCACATGTGATCTGGGATTCTCTACCCCCGAGTTCGCTCGGGGATAGTCCCCAGAAAGAGCCAGTTTGTTATCAGTAAAATTGACAAGGGCAATTTTACCGATAACCATCTGAAAAATTTTGTTTGATCCTCGTTAGGGATCCTTGCGTTCGAAACGTTGTAAAATCCCTTCCCGGGAAATCTAGTTTTCGAACTTAGTCTTTTTGAGCCTTTTTTGGCTGGGCGCATGGATTTGCCTTGTAACACCAAGTTTTGGTGCGCCCCCTTAAAAGCCTTTGGCGCATGGTTTTCCATGTTAACACGTCTTTCGGTGCGCCAAAGGGCGCACATAATCTATGTGTTACACCAAGTTTTGGTGCGCCAAAGGGCGCACATAACTTCATGTCGACAATGCATACGGTGCGCCAAAGGCGCGCTCATTCTTCTGTTGTCAAATACTTTCGTGCGCCAAAGGGCGCACACTTTCCCACAATCGGCAATGATTTTCATGCGCCATTTCAAAAGTGGTTGGCGCATTGATGACAAGTTTTTCTATAAATATCAGTGCGCGCCCAATGTCATTTTCATTCCTTTTTGTCAAAACACGTGATTGCTCTGGATTTGTCAGCTCTGCTCTGTCGTTGTCATCGCCCTGTGGACCCGCTCTCCAATTTTTGATATATTTCGAGGTAAGAGGTTCTCCCTCTTTTCCATTTTGTGCTTTCGTGTTCTTGGTCTGGGCGTTTCTTGGTCTATGTTTTGGTTTGCTGGCCTGTTTTAAGTGAGATATGTTTGAGCTAGTTTCCCCCCTGTCTTTGTCTGTTCCTTTTTCTTTTCCTCCTCCTCCTTCCTCCCTCTTTCCGGATCTGCTTTGGAAAGGGAGTTGTTTTGAAAAGGCTTGAGTCTGCTAGACTTTTTATATGAAACCTTACTTGTCCATGCTATCTTTGAAGTGGAAGAAAGAATAGAAAATATTTGAGTAGTTAGTGTAGTTCTGTGGCGCACTGGCGCGTTTTGTTGCAACAAAAATAGTTGCGCCCCTCGGCGCACTTACCCGCCATGTTACATGACCAAAACCCGCGCCAATGGCGCACCCTCTTGTCATGCTGCACCTAGAACTCATGCGCCCTCAATGGCGCGCCCTTTTTGCATGCTACAAGTCTAAATCCCGCGCCTCCTTAAAAGCCTTTGGCGCACCCTTTATCCATGCTGCATAATGTTTCCATGCGCCAAAGGGCGCACCCAGCTTTCATGCAACACAAGCCTTATTCGCGCGAGTATAAAGTTAGAAAGGCGCGGGCGCACCCTCCATTGCAGTAACATAATGTTGTGTAAAACCTTCATGCGCCGCGCCAAAGCCTTTGGCGCACCATTTGTTAATGTTACACAACCTTCCCATGCGCCAAAGGGCGCACCAAACCCCAATGTAACACGCATTTCCTGTGCGCCTGCTATAAAATGCAACTTTGCTTCATCCATGCGCCATGCGCCTTTGGCGCCCAGATATAACCTCTGACATTCCTTTTACGTGCGCCTTATCTATTTGGCTTTGCCGATTGCATTTTCATGCCCTGCCACAGGCCTTAAAATCTCTAACTCTTTCTTACTGCTAGCTTTTCCATGGAAGATCAAATGACTAATTCAACCTTTTTGGATTGGGTCTCACTTCTTCTTCGTGCGAGATCAGCAGGCGAGTTCGAAAGAACACATGTCTCACGTCAAGCAAAAGCCCACCAAACCAAGAGGAAAGGCTAAGGCGACGAGAAGAAGAGATGAAATACAAATATCGGAGGTCGGGATGCCCGAATCACGAGGCCGAGTGCGGTATGGATGTCGAGAGACTACGGGTGGGTCACATTGACATGGATGAGTTACGGTTAGGACTCGAAAAGTCTGAAGTCCATGGATGGACAAGTTAATAGGCGTGCCACTGCACTTCGCCATTTGGAGGAATCCCGTCGGCCTATTGTAAACAACGAATTCATGATGGTGATTGCCCAATGTTACAACAAAGACACAAGATGTGTCGAGAATAGCAAGGCGAGGTAGTCATAAACCTCACTTGCCGTCATTTGAGTTAATGCTTGGCATCCCTCACCACCGGAACTTCGTGGGCTGTTGCCAACGAGAATGCATCAAGGCACAGGAAGACAACGAAAACCGGTGCATGCGGTTGATGAATGAGGTCTACCTAAAAAACAAGAAGGCGGTGACCGGTGGCCTCGGACTATCCCAGTGATTTCTCGGAGGAACTCGGTGATCTATCACCTTCTGAGCGAGTCTTGGGCTTTGGATGCCCACTATTTCCATAAGTGGATGCTGCGGTACCTAGAGACAATGAATAAGAATTTGCCCGATCAGCGCTTTTGCTGGGGTGAAATAATCAGCAGCACCATCTCTGAGCAGCTACAACAGTTCGCCACAACGGGAGTGTTCCATATGAACTCCTATGTAGTCTATGCTGCAGCGTCAGCAAGGGATTATCCGGGGCTGAACCGAAGTGGAGTATGGCCTCAGGCCAAGATATTTGATTACTATCCAGAGCTGAGGCTGGAGAATAGCATCCAACATTTCACAAAAGTTAACGATGCATTCTTCTATCATGTCATCTGCCTACTGAGGCCAAACATGACTCATAGCCGGACGACCAAGAACATAGTGGCAGTCACAGAGAAATGGGGGGCCCTGTTCACCCAATTTCCCACGTTCACCTATCTAAGGGCTGCCAACTTTTTGGGAGAGCCAACCGAGCTACCAGGTATCTTTGGGCCTAAGGCGATTCTACTAGAAGCTGTCAAGGCAGTGGTCACGTACCATGAGAAGTGCCTCGAAAGAAAGAAGGGTGGAACTCCTTTCCCCCTCACGGTGGGCGATACACATGCTCCACCCACCATAAGGCGAAGGAAATGTTCGCGAGAGGCTGGAGCTACTCAACTTGAAGCATGACTTCCCGGCCGGGCCTACCTTCGACCCAAGAAGCTTGCTGCCAGCGGCTTCGATCCGATCCATGTCCCTCAAATTGAGGATATTTACATTGGCGTTCTCCATGAGGCGGAACTCGAAAGAAAGGATCACTCTCGCTTAGCATTGGCGGAAATCATCCAATACGGAGTGGCCATTGTCCCCAGAGGCTTCGGACTACGGAAGATGAAGTAGATAAGGTGTATAATGACACGAGATGGGGACAATTGGCCCTTCCGGCCATTGGCAGAATAAGGCTCCTCAAACAATTGAGGAGAGGGTCGAAAGAGACTATGCGGAGAACGAGCATTGGTGCCGCATGAGCGGACTAATCTACCTCGGGGTAGATTTCACAACTTCCCCTTTGGGCAACGCACCTCCAAGGTCAAAGAAGCGGTGAAAGGCAAAGGTGCGAGAAGGTGAACCTAGCACCATTCGGGAGAGGAAGCCCACAGAAAGTCCTCTTCCTTGAGCTGAACAAGTCATAACTCTTGATGAGGAATTGTGAGAGGATAGTCCTATACGCCCATCCACCCGGGATGTCGGCGTCGCTACTGACCAGAGGTCCCTTCTATCCCTTCTTCTTCTCTTCCTTCCCCTCCTCGAGTGACTCAAACGACCACCCCTTTGGTCGTGTCCTCTGCCCCTTCTTCTACCCTTTCCCCTGCTTCTTCATCTATCTTCTCCTCCCTCGCTGATTTGTCTTCCTCTATTTCTTCCCTCATCTCCGAGCTCCCTTCCCTTCCTATGTCTTCTGCAGTTGCGGTTCCCCTTCCTCCCGTGGACATTTCTTCGGCTATTCTTTCCATGCCGCCGCCGCGTGTCTCCACGTTTTTCCCCTCTTCTACCGTTGCTGCCTCCCCCTCTGTCTCTGGTCCTTCTTCTATAGGACCAGCTTGGATCTCTCAGCAGCTGAGCCAACAAAAGAGGAAAGTCCCCATCGCTCCGATGGACTTTTCGGTCATTCCGGCTAAAGGAGCAAAGAAGCACAAGCCGGTTACACGCTTCTCAAAGAGCGCTGCAGGTGAGAGAGTCATGGAAATAGCGTACCCCAACCCCTCAAAGAAGAAGATCTGTCTCAAGCAGTTTCACCGTGACCCAAGTCACAGTAGGGGACATCCTCGAGAAAGTCTCCGGGGGAAGCTCTTTCCATGATTGATGCACTCTGCAAAAGCTTCGGGGAAAGCGAAAGAGGAGAAAAGGCTCTGCGAAGGAGCGAGAACAAGTACACAGCTTGAAGCCTTACGAGAAGATGGGGAGTGCACCTCCCACAAGCTACCGAGACTCTGAGCTGCTCGGTCGGGAGAAGATCAATGAGTATTCAAAGATCGGCGAGCGGGGTATGGCTTTTACGCTTGGAGGGCCGGATCCTCGAGGATAGTGAAAGAGTAATCGCCGAGTATATCGGTTTATACCTAAACATCGAGAAGGCGAATAAGGAACTCCAAGCATTAGCGGGTCCGATATCGGAAGAGTTAGAACATGCTAGACTCCGGCCACGAGACCTTCCACAAATGTTATTTGTTGGTCGAAGATGCAGTCAAGTTCGGAGTCTTCGGTCATCGAGGGCCCTCAACAAAACTATGTCCACTCTGGACTATCGGATAGATCAGCTGGAATTTGTTTTAGAAAAGATAGACAAGGTAAAGGAAGAGGCCCTGGATGCGATGCATCAAATGGAGAAAATTGTCCTCGCCATGACTCCAGGGTTGCTCACTCCTTCCCTTACCTTGAGATCAGCTGATGACACTATCCGGATTTTCAGGAGATAGCTTCTCGGGGACGGGGCCGAGAGGTCACGTTCGACACTGAATCTATCAACAACCTATTGGCCTGTAGGGACTTCATCGGGTTCCTTATCGAGGCGGAGAAAGATTATTCCAAACTCCCGGAAAAGCTCATAGACGAGCGGGAGACTTGCGAAGCAATCGGTGAAGCACACAAGGATCCATCACGGGATCAATTTGGGCCATGATCAGCAAGTTTTGGAATACGCGCTCGAGTTCCACATATCATCACTGGCGGCATCGAAGCAGAGCAACCCCTTTTCGACCGCAGGATGATGATGATGAGTAGCTTCTTCTTCTTCTTCTTCTTCTTCTTCTTCTCTCTATTCTCCGACTTTCTTTTCGAAATGTCTAAAATGTGTTGGCACAAATGATGACATCATCCATGTTGCATCATGGGATGATGTCATCCACCAAGTTGTCAAAGTCAACATGACTTTTAGATATTTTGTAAATATCTTTGTAAATAAGTGGTTGGCTCCATTTTGCCTTCTCTCTCCCTCATCTTCTATAAATATGAGAATACTTGTTGTATTCGGGTGAACATTTTTTAGATAGAAATAGAAGTGAGGAGAGAAAGACTTTGAGCTTTCTTGTAACAGAAAAGAACAGTAATACAATTATTCAGACTTTGTGCTCAATAGCTGTGTTATACATTAGATCTTTCTTACGTTAGATCTGTATGTGTTTAATCTGTTGGATTCATATCTACTTTTCCGTCATTTGTTTATCAGTATTGCTTTGTTTATTTATGCAAGTAGGTTTGGCTCTGTTTACTACCAAACTAAAAACATAAATCTTCTGACCTTTCTGCTTTGGAATTCATTTCTTTTCTCCCTTCGGATCTGTTCTTTCTCTTCTCCCTCTTTCATTCCTAATACCTTTAGTTTGTGTTGGCCCGAAGAATGCTGAAAATCTGCGACGAGCTCCCTATTACATTAGTCACAGCGTTCGTTGAGTAAACTATGATGGAGAATTATCATGTGCTTTTGCGGTTGTGAAGTTGTCGAAAAAAATTCACATTTACATTCTTAATTCTAATTCTATGTGTAACGTTGCTTGTCTGCTGATTGAAATCCATTCTTACTCAAAGTGAAAAATTCTATAAATCCAAGAGAGGTAATTAGGTAGCAAGAGTGCAAGAAGTATGATCTTGATGCTCGGGCCGAGAAAATCTAGTTCGGGGTAAGGGCCTTTATGTGAACTAATTGCTTAGGGAGGCTAGTGAATGAACATTGTACCAAATGAAGTTGATGTCCATTTGTTTTTGTTCCTCGGCTCGAGCGGATGTATGGTATCACCATTGACATTTGTTGCTCACTTTTCCCCACTTTATGGAGAGTTTCCTTCTCACTTGAGTTCGAAGATAAAGGAGGTATCAAACTGAGGTCTTTCCAATATGTGCTATGGGAGAATGCTCCTATCTGAGCACGAGGCATAGATGGATGGTTTTTGAAGTGTGTAGACGAGGGACATGAAAAGAAGTTGTTCTTTGCTTTTATGACTAGGATTGTGGGACGTCATTTCTCCTCTCTTTTGTAACATAGGTCATAAAATGCCCTTCATCTTTGGCTATTATTATTATATGTTTAGAGAGTGCATCGAAATGGGTTGGTAAATGTAAGCATGCCAAACATTTGTTGGAAGACCTAATTTGGATGTTTTGCCGCCTAAATCTGTAGTGATTGAAGATCCCTTTCAACGAGTGGGGATTGGTTTCTCTTGGAACTCTTAACCCAACTTCTAGTGTTGGACATCACTTCTCATGTGTTGAATGCCACAGTTACTTCACCAAGTGGTGGAAGCCATCCCAGTCAAGAGCACTACCTCAGGAGGTAGTTTTGAGCTTCATTAAAGAGAACATATTGATCGGGTTTGGGATCCCCGAAAAAAATTGTGACTGATAATGCTTCCAGAATTTTCTTCTCTGAGATGATGGAGTCTGCAATGGGTATGAGATCTCCCCTTACTCATTCTTGAGAATACTACCCCAGAGGGTTCTTCATGGATAGATTAGAATCAACAAACAAGAACTTGTGATAATAGTTAGAAATGTTTGTAAATGATTAAGTAGAGAATTGGCATAAAAAGGCTATATGATGCACTTTGGGCCCGATAGAGATTTTTACAGTTTTGAGAGAGAAATTGGAATGTCTCCTTTCCAAGTGGTGTATGGTGTGGAAGACTCAATGCGCAATCATAGTGGAATTTCCCAGCGTTGCATCCCAGATGAAAACCATTGAAGATTCAAGTTTAGATGACTCTTTGGACAAAAGAATTTTCTAGTACCTTGAAGTTTGATGAAGGCAAATTACAAGTGGTTGATAGATAGCATCTCATGAGTTGAAAACCTGAAGGCTTTGTTTGAAAAAAATCAAAACCCGAGAGTCTTCCAGTGGGATACATTGTGTTGCTTTGGGACAAAAGACATGAGCCACTGATGAAGCCAAGGTAAAAGTTTGATTCTCTTTGGCTTGGTCTTTCAAATCACAGACATTTCTTTGGAAAGAACTCTTTTATTTGGATTCATGGATGGTTCTCCTCTCACTTCCTTATAGTGGGAAGTTTAAAAGTTGCTCAAGTCCTAGGTGACTCAGAGTGGTCCTTCGATATATTATGTACATTGTTTTGGTTTTGGGTCATTCCTTTGTTTTTCGTTTTTGTTCTTTCCTTTTGGTTTGTTTTGTTTCTTTTCTCGTCTTATTCATGTATTCCTTGTGTTGGTTTTCTTTGACTCATTTTTCCCGATGGATAAAATAGCACTAGTCCTTTTGCCCAGCGAGAGTTATCTGAGTTCTTGATCTTCCCTTGTGTCTTTGTTCCAGAAGCCAAGTCATCCCGGAATGGAAAGAGCAGCTATTGTATCGGCCCCAAAAATTCCCCTCTTTTGAAGTGAAGTTTTTAAATTTTTTTGAGTATGTGCCTTGGAGTATCGAATCATGTCAATCTAAAGACATTATTTACATTTCCTATGCATGGAGAATAATTTGAAGAGTCGGGCATATGGTAAAGTTCCTTTCCTTTCCTTTTTATTTTCTTTGATCAAAGAATGATAGGCGTATTTTCCCCGTTAATTTTGCCCCAGTTCCATGGGTAATATGTGGATATTTTTGATTGGATGCGGTTTGGCCATATTTGAGGAGTTTAGCGAAGCCTCACGTGTCCAAGCGATGTCACGGTGCGAGGGCCATATATAAGGGACAATCCTCGAATAGCGAAGGCTTTGCGGAGAATGTCCTCGGTATAAAAATGAAGACAAAATAAGCTAAAATTGGCTAAGTATGGAAGGCTTAGTGGATAAAGGCGCCACGTGCCTCATTGGCGCGGCAAAAGTCGAATGGAGAGCAAATCTCAAACTTGTGCGAGTCTTCCATGTGTCCACTCGATCGAAGGACAGTGGAAACGATTGTTAAAATTGATTAAGTATGGGTGGGTTGGTAGGAGTTGCCACGTGCATGTGGCGCCCGATTAAAAGGTCAGTGAAATCAAAGGGGTTGAGTCTCACAAGTAGTTGCCCGTCTAAGCCATGCGGTTAAAGTTAGTATAGAAGACATAGTTGGCTAGTTTTGAAAATTCAACCTTTAGCTGAGAAGGGGATCATAGCGTCGGCTACGATCTTTTGGATTTTAAGGGGCGCTTCCAAACAAAATCTCAAAACAAAATCTCAAATGGCCCTTGACCCTCCACGTGTACAAAAATTCGGCAACATGCGGTCCAATGGCGGGAAATGAATACGAATTAGTAAGAGAAGTATGAAGGAACCAGGTGGAGCTCTCCACATATCGGCTGACCCACAGCTTTGACAAGAGTGAAAATTGTAGAGGAGGCCTCTGCCCGGGCTTTCTCTAATTAATTTCTCCCATGTGGGTGGCCCCAAATTTGAAGTTGTAAGCAAATTGAACAAACCATGTTTTAAATAGCTGGTAAAATAATGTAATATTTGCATATTTAAAAACTATTTTTCCACCATTGAGCGTTTCTTTGCAAAATCAAGAATTTGAAGAGGCCTAAATGATTGGAATAAGTTGTAACGATTTCTTGCTTGAGAAAGTTGTTAGTCTCAACAGCAGGGCTATATCATGGGCTTTAAAGCCATTATCAAGTGTTTGAATTTTATTGATTACAAGCTGGCAATTTTGAATTGGAAGAAAATCAGCTCACAAAGGTTTTCCTTTTCTTCTTCTTTCTCTTTGCTTATGGTTAATACGCGAATCATCTAATCACTTGTGTGCTTGGAAACTTTGTGTTCTAGTTTTTAAATCAATATCGAGAACTTTGAATCTGCAGATTGTGTCTCACGTGATAACGTGGATGGTTTACATCACGTATCTTATTTGCCTGATACATATAAGGGTCTTCTACTGCGATCACTTTTCCTAAAAGTGATTGTCGTCTTTTCCTCCCATCCTCTCTTGATTCTTCTATCCTCATGTATTGATAACTTTCCGGGCTTAAAACACATTTGTTGGATATCTTGAAACCGTTCTTATTGAATGAAAGATTGTGCATTTGTACATAGGTTTTCAAGCTCCAGCTTTCAATAAGGATAAACTCTCCATTAAAGAGGAGGGACTTGATTGTCCACATTTTGTGGTTTCATTCAGTGTAAATCTGAAACCCAGCACAATATACATATCATTATATATCTAATAAAATATTATAAATGAACTAATTTTGTGTGTGTATAAACACACATATTGATATCGTGATAGATTAATAATTATATTGTTTAAAAGGTCTTATGACCATCTTGGTTTAGTATTGTTTTACGATTTTAACTTAACATATTATTTGGGGTCTCGGGACCCACGGTGGTAACAAGTTTCATGGTTTAGTAATATGGAATTGCATGGTCATAAACCGCTTGAATGCATATGATTTTTATTGTTTAATTTTGACATTGTACATGACACCCACCATGCGAAGTTTATTAAGATTTAAATTGCTAATTTGAAGGGAAATTTTTTTGGCGGTTGTATGAGCCACGGCCATACATGCATTAACATTTAAGAGAGAATTTACTCCTATCCTGTCGGTTCTTGGGGGAATTGTCTAACTTCTCGAAGGTAAGAAACATTCACTCCCCTATTCACATTATTTGTATTTCATTTGGTTTTTGGGTTTTGATAGTTGAGCGTATATATTTTTATAGAGATTCTCATGGGAGCTCATTACATTCTATGCATGACAAATTTATTATTATTCATCGATTTTTCGACATTTTTGTTATTTAAAAATATATGGAAGAACTCAATTGTGTTTTTGGGAGCATTCATAAGAAGGTTTGAAAGTGAAGGAAACTAAAACTGTAGGCATGGATTTTCTACTCACATTCCTTGTTTTATTTTACTGATAATGAATACATTTGGTTTAATTATTTATTATGAAATCTTTTCGGTTTGGGAAAAGAAAATCTAAAATAAGTTGAATATGTTTCTTGGGTTTATTCATGCTAAATGAATAGTATTTTATCTGGCTAATTCTTTGGAGCTTTGTTGTTATCTTATTTTAATGAGAGATGTTTTCTTTTGGAATATTTTTATGATTTCAGCTTGTTGAAAACTAGAACTTTTTGGTTTCAACTTCTTAACTAAAAATATTTTTGCTTAAAATATGGAAATGAATGGAATACGTTTTATTAAATGGGGTATTTTAATGGCATGAGAATAATATATATAACTTATTTAGTCACATTTTAATCTTTGGGCATTTGATAAATTGAGGAAAAAATTTTCTTTTTTTTGTATTTTATCGTGATTAGAATGAAGAAAATATAACTACTTGAGGTTTTAGGTGATTTGGGTTTGTTTTTTTTCGAGATATATAAATCTGGGTTTAATTTAGAACATTTTGGGTTTGTTTGAGAATGTTGGAAAGGTGTTTCAACTCATTGTGATACTTTCCATTTTTATGGTTTCATCTCGTGATTTTGTAAGTTCTTTGTAGAGTTATGAATAAAACTTTGATATTGGGTACTTTCGGGTTTACTCCTTTGGTTTTGGTGAATACCATTTGCTTAAATACTCGAGATCTTATTTGAGATTTTACGCATTTGTGGGTTTCTAACTCATTCACTGATATTTTCTTATTTTGTTAGTTATTTAAGTTATTTGGAACATGATCAAAACTGATCTCTATCTCTCTCTCTAGCACATTTTGGGTTGAGAATAGCAATTATGAACTTAGATATGGGTTGAATTATTTTGTATAAATTACGATAATTTATGAAAAATAAATACATCCCTTCTTAAGTTTGGTATTCTTTAATGGTTTAGTTTCATTCTTGAACTTTATTTTTTATTATTATTTCTAGCTCTTAACGAGCATGACTATTTTAACATTGTCATGAACATGTATTGTTTTTTGGTTTATGGAATTAAATCCACATAATGTATTAGGAAATGATCTAGTTTTCTTATAAGCTGTAATGTCATTCTCCCCCTTTTGCATACATTAATGGATTTGGAATATTGGTTAGGATTTGGAAATGCAACAATTAGTATGGTTCATTTGTTAATACTCGTAATAGCTCCATTTTGGTTTTAGTCAATTGTGAATATAGAAAGGATAAAATGAGTTAGATGCAACTCATTCATTGGAAATATTTTTCATACCTCGTTGAATCTTATTTTGAAACTTAGTTTGGTGATTGAGAAACTAAAGGGTGAGATAAATTATGGCTCATCCTCGAGGAACAGGTGTTTTAGTTAGTTTATTAATCTTACTTGAGCAAAACAGTTATATATGGTTGAAATTTCTTTTTGATATACATTGTTGTTATTATTATTTTCTGAGGAATATAAATTATTTATAAATAAAATAAAGAAGGAATTGAAAAATACATATGAAACTCTATTAAGTTGAGAATGATTACCTTTTTAAGTTTTGTTATCATTCTATCTGATAGTTTATAGAAGTATAAGTATGATTGTGGTTGATTATAAACATGAAAGGAATGAAGGATGAATCGAATCATGGATTGAATTTATATTTAGTGAATTGTTTTTCTAATTTTGGATTATTGAAATAAAGAAATTATTATGTTCTAAATTATGTTAAGTTTAACATGTTGGTTTCATTAAGTGAAAGTGAACATATCTAATTTTATATTAAGATGAATTATCATTTTTATATTTGTGTGCGATAAAATACTTATTGTAAACTAGGAAGTTTATAATTATATCATACTAATTATAAATCAAGTTAACCATAACTTATTTAGTTATTTCATTATGATTACAACATGGAATATGAGTTTGTGAACTCATGCTAGTTCTTTTAATTGAGAACTAACACATCACACACACATTCTCTCTCTATAGTTTGTAGGAAAGATAGAATGACACTCTTAAATTACTTTGTTCGGATTGTTATGATTGATTTATGTCTTATGATATTTTAATAAATCGGAAAGGATTATTGTAATTATTTGATAAATGTGAATGAAATGTCATTACATATTGTTAAAGGTCATTTTTGCCCGATGTATTATTCTTGATGAATTTGTATATCATTATTAATAAATTTTAAGGATTATCCTTATTTGAATCTGAATATATGACTTGGATTGATTTGTGACTTATCTTGTTGGATATGAAAATAATTATATGTTGTCTATACAGACTGGATTATAAATAAAGATGATTAATCTTATGATATATATTAAATGTTGATTTCATTGATTCAATTGAAATGATCAAGTATGTTGAATGACAACACATAAACAATAAGGATAACAATATAATGAAAACAAAGTAAAGTTATCATTGTACCTTATGGAATTAAATGAACTAATCATGACAATTAATGTACTTAATAGATTAAGGACTATCCTTAACAAGTGAATGTAATGAAACAACTTGATGCGAAACATGATTAGTAAACCTATATTTAATGATGTATACTATGTTGTGTTAAGTATCTGATAAGAGGAACTAATGAAAGATACATTAACTCCTTGAGCTAAGTTATTATAACCCTCTTTGAGAATCTTATCATGTATCAACAAATTATAATGTGTTGTAAAAGGAAAGACTTGATTCATTTCATCTATCAAAGATAACTTAAATTGAATATAAGAAACATAGATGTTATGTCCTTTCATCTTCCTCATTAGTATCCCACTCGTTCGAACTTAGGATGGCTACGAGAAGGGTAGTGAGGACGTAATGATGAAAATCATTATGTGGTCACTATATTTCCCATAGGGATCCTAAGGTGGAACTGATAGCAGGATCCTTTCGTTTAGCTAGGATGAGTCGACATGTAATCTTATTGTCACTAAACTAAATCAACTTCTTAAAAAATGAAATGAATCCATATGGCGCCATGTTGAGATGGTTATGTGGTGATGGGAAGATAAATTTTCATGGACTCAGTGTCTTGATATTGAAACTAATCTTCGCATAGCGAATACTTCTATATCCTCGGGGCCAAGATAGTGTAGTAGCTAACTGCCTGCTTCTATTCACTGACCTCCCTATTACATTATATTGAGATACCGTATGGGATGTATGTGTAAAATGTTTTGTAGGTTGACAAATAGGATATGCAAAATTGTTCATCATGACTTGTTGGCTAAAAGGTTTAACCAAAGTATACAAGTTATACACACTCGAATAGAGTGATTTAAGGGATATCATGGAGATTTGGATACGCCCTTTTTAGTTGCGCATGGTTATCATGTGTTTATCGTATAGTTAGATATTAAACAATGATGGATTATTTAAAAACAAGGTAAATATTAATATTAATTATTGGAAGCATTAATTGAACTTAAGGGGTTTGTTTTAGTTTAAAAGCATCCCTTAATTTGGATGATTCATAACATGGGTGTTCTGAAAGAAAAAAACTTTTAAGTATGGTATGGCAGCGCATAAAAGAGTCGGGGGCTTGGAATGATGGGGGTGAGTGGTGTTTTATAGTTTTTGAGTGTATAGGGGAATGAGACACATATGGGTGTAATGTGCATAGATGAGTGAGATGATAAGGGTCTAAATTGCATTGGGCATGAAAATGGGTAGGTGAGATAGACAAAATAAAATCTGGAAGTTGGTGAGGGTTAGTAAATGAGTGATGAGGTGTCTTTTATCACCATTTTGTGGGGTTTTATATTTTCTATTTGATTTTGTGGGATTATTTAGTTTTATAATGTTTTTGGAATTTTTTAATAGGAGACCTTATACCTGAGTTCATTTTATAGTGTCACATGTTGATAGTAATCTTAAATATAATATATTCACTCTCGGAAGTTGATTTGTTATCTTGGATATAATAAAAAAGTGACATTTGATACGAAGGAAAAAAATGTGGCATATTGTTCTCACTCTTCTGATTGGCTTGTTACTATTGATATTCCATTTGTTTGCATGTTATATTCCCTCATGTGACATGTGTTTATGTTTCCCACTTATTTATCGATTTTATGGCCATCCCCTGCATATTACATCAATGTGTTAATAATAAACAAGTGATCATAGTTAGGGGTAGTCCCATTTAAGGATCTATACTCTAGAATAATAGCCAAACAAAGTTAATACTTACTAATCCTGTACTCCTAGTACACACACACACACACACACACACACACACACACACACACACACACACACACACACACATGCATGTATGCATGTATTCTAGTTCAAATTATACTTCTAAAGTGGGTAGGCAGATGTAAAGTCAAGTACTATAGCCTCTTCATCACTTTCACAAGGTCTATTCAAGAATAAATCAACAAATTATTCAAACTCTCGTACAATACAAGGATCTAAAAAATCTCCAGAAAGGCTTATAGTTGAGGATCGGTGACAAATTTTCCTCCTAAAAGGATTTAATCACTTGAAAACCTACCGAAAATATACTCATTACTTTCATTATGTGTCCACTTAATTATCAAATTCACTATAAACATTAGTGTTTTGCATACTTACTTTGTCATGATACTCAGTTTATTGCTTCTACCTTGTTTCCAAAGGTCTCAAATCCTTCTATCATGTAGACACTTCATTTCATGTTAGATTCACGAAAATGCATTGAAAACATGACATTTCACACCACCCTTTCTTGCACAAAACTACCCCTAACAATACGTAGC